>JAMLFY010000012.1:5903386-6503386 GCA_030441495.1 Dalbergia oliveri | reverse complement strand
GCTTAATTCCTTTTCTGTCAACCCCAGGTGAGTGGGTTCGCATCTGGAGCCTTTATGTTGTTCATTATACTTATTTTCATGAAACTTATAATCTATTACTTGGCTTTAGAGATTCCTGTATAAGGATTTGAGATTTATATTGGATTATGTAGTTTGAATGGCCAATTTTAGAGCATGAAAGATATATTTGATAAAACTCAGGGACCATAGTTGTCATATTGATATTATGCTGATTTGATGATACATGCGATTGATAGAGGCTTTTATGCTTATTTCAATGGATTCTAGAACTGGTCTATGTATATGTATTAGATTTATAACCAAGATATGAAGTTTAGAGAAGAAAATAAAACTTTGATGCAAACTTGCTATTTGAAGCATGATATAGAGTTTTTGAGTTTATGACAAGTTGGATGGATTGAAAGGTGTTTTAGATATTGAACCAAATGGTTTTAGAGCCTGATTTTCATGAGGTTCAAAACAATTGACGGCTACATATTCTGTGGAGATATGAAATCATAATGTCTAAGAGGGTGATCCCTTGGGCATGATTTCTAGTAAGGTTATGCTAAGGTCAGCTTAAAACCAGATAGATTTAGAAGCTCAGTGAACTAAAAAGTTTTTAAGGATTTTTAGATTGATTTATAATAGCTGGAGAAGGCAGGCTGCATGTTAAAGAGGATATCCGTAACCTTAGTACCAAGTATGCCTAGGCCAGAAAAACAGAAACACATGTTCTTCCTTAGCCCGTGTTGGGGGAAGGAATGAAGTCTAGGGTGGAGCCGTGTCTGGCACCCCTAGACAAGTCTAGGAGGGTGAAGCCAGTTCTAACACTTCAGACTAGACAATTAGACTAATATCACTGTTTCTCTAGGAGCTACTACACTATGATTTTTGTGACTAGATAGGAAAGTAAATTGAAGAAATTCCTTTTATTGAGTTATGAAATGATAATTTGAATATATATAGTTACATGTAATTATGTAAGACCTTGCATATGATTAATGTTATTATGACTCCTTTCATGCATTGTTCCTTTGGTGGTCGTGAAAGGGTTTCAGGTGAGGGCTCACTCATTGAGTTTTAGTATCAAAACTCACCCATCTCATTTCTCTTATCTTTCAGATAGAACCATTGCTGCCAGTCCTACTCAACCACTAAAGAATCAGACGGTAAGCTTCACTCGGATGAGACATGTATTCCAAGTTGTTTAGAGTGCTAGGTATATTGCAAGCAGAATCCGGACCTTACTGCATGATTTAAGTTTTGCATGTATATGTTGTGTTAAATTGTATTATAAGATTTTGTTACTTATAGAGATTTGTATATGAATTCAGACTTTAAAAACAAGATATGAGACTGAAATTTGGAAAATGATGACTATATGTTTTAAAGACAGATGATTTGTATGTAGAAAGATTTTATAACTTAATCAGTTTTAAAATATTACGATGCGTATAGAGAAATCCAAGTCATAAGGCTTACGTGGAAAGGGATTTTCACGTGCCCACGTGAGGTTGGAGTCGTGACACAAAATATCTTTACTTGTGCTTCTTTATCATTAGTGAGTGGTTAGAAACTTTTGTGTTTGTGAATAATATTTTTTTAAAAAAGATGCAATAATTATTTAATTTAGTTTCAATTGATAATATAAAATTTTCTTATTCAGAGTAATTCAACCAAGGAACAAGTTTTACTCCACCATTTTAAAAGTCATGCATATGTAGAAAATTTAATGGGTAGATAATATAAAAGTGTTTTATATTAGGATTTAATTGTTATACACTGATAGTATAAAATTTTTTTACATAATTATTCAATCATGTATTGTCACATAAGCCACAATAGTTAACTTTTATATCCACTACCTGAAAAGTTATCCAACTAAATATTTTGATTGGATGACTTAATGTATCAAAATTAAACTTTTTATATTATCAATGTGTTTAAATTAAATACACTATTATTCAGACTTACTGAATTAAAATTGCACAGTTGGTATAAAAGAAAATTACATAGATATTTAATCATGGATCATTACATGTTATAAAAGGTTTTCATTTAATCACTTACTACATTAAAGTTTCAAAAATAAAAACATATGCTTTGTAATACTCTTTTACCTTGATAATGTATCAAAATCAACTAATTTTGTATTCATAATAATGTACAATAAAAAATTCATTAAGAGAGATTTGAAAACTAAATAGATCTTTCTCAAAAAAAAAGGCCAATCCTAACATGCTTATAATATTGGTCATCATTTTTTTTCCAATTTTTATCATTTCATGAACATCTATGTATAAGGTTAGTTAATATGAAAAATATAAATAAAAAATTTAAAAAATTAATCTTTTATAGTAGTCTCGAATCGAATTAATTGAAGTTCAATGAATTGTAAATACTAGTATTCAAAATTGTTCATGTTGTAACCTTTTATGTTCCCAAGTTTAATCTAGGGGAAAGGGAGAGAGGAAGAGACTTTTGGAGTATTATTGTGTTCATGAGTTTAATTGTTTAGAAGGAAAAAGTATTTGAGGGTTTTTGTTAATCCCTCAAAATCCTCCAAAACTGTTATTTTATTGTTGTTGAATTTAAGGGATTTTGATGGAATTACAGTATAATTTACCTTATTATCCCTATTAAAAATTTAAACTTATCAATCAATTTCAATTTCACGTTAACTTTTTATCATTTTCCTCCCAATCTAAAATCTTAACGTAAAATTTGAAATTTTTAGTGAAAGATCTTCACGTAAATTCATACCAGATAAAAAAGTTTAACGTGAAATTTCAAATTTAATATCTTAATGCAATAACTAGAAATTTAACGTGATTTCAAATTTCAAGTAAGAAACTTTTAAATTTCAACTTTACAAATTCTAATTTTTTATTCATGTCTTTCATAGTTATTTTTTTTACATTAATGAAATGAAAAATATTAACTATATTGAATTTACTTTAAGTAAAGGGTAAAATTGTAAGGATATATTATAAATCCTTCATTTTCTTTCTCTTATCAATTTTAAACTTGTGAACAATGTTGATTGAAACCTTTTAAAACCTTTCCTTCCCTTTTCCTTTATTTACCTTTGAAATCTTTCATTTTCTTTCCCTCCAAACTCATGAACATAAAGAAAAAGTTGGGTAGTTAGTTTTTGTTTTAATTTTACTTTTTTTGCGATATAGGTTTTATTCATCTTACCTTAATCCTGAAAATGATGAAGAATGACAAAACCAAGGACACATTTGAAACGATGACGAGACTTGCATTTTGAGCAAAAGGTTGGAATGAATAATTCCATTTTGATCCTCCAGCCTTCATTGAAAATCAAGATCAAGCAAGAAGATGGAAACCTTGTTATCTCATGGACCCTCTACTGCTGCCTTGATGATAATGCAGAAGGGCTATTGTAGAGATAGTAGGGTGGTGTAATAGGACTCCCTCCCTTCACTATGAGATTATATTGTTTGATTCATTTTGTTTTGTTCCTTATTATTGTTTTATGTTATTTGTATGTCTTTTTTATTCTTGCTTGTTGTGGCCTCTGTTATGTTAACTATTGAACTCGTTCTTGTTGGCTTGCATCTACTGTTAGATTGCTCGAGCAGTGTTTTATTGGGAAAAAAAACCTAGGACACATTTCAATACAATTGCATTATTATGAAATTACTCTCTCCCTTTTAGAATATTTGTTCTCTTTCAAACAAAATCATCTTTCAAAATATTTGCCAATTTTATATTTCAATAAAGTATATTTTTTTTGTTCCAATAGTACCTTTAAATAATTAATTACTACTAGTGTAATTTTCATTTTCAATCATTTAATATACTCCACAATTAATAATCATTAGGATGTATTAGTTCATATACCATAATTTTGTAAAGAAATACTCTATTATCATATTATTTATTACCTTTCTTAATAGCTGTATTTATCCAAATTTAACGGATATTTTGCAAGGAAAGAAGTATATTATATATACATACACACGCAAAATGCTTAACCTCCCTATAAACTACCCGACACGACTAATTTGACACAATATAATTTATTAACTTCATCGCCATGATTTGGTATGCTTCCTTCTATCTAGTCACTACTTAACACTTCAGTCCGAACCTTGTATTCTAATGGTTTGGTTTGGACTCTCTAGCACTTCTCTATATACACATGTAAATTTGAAATCATGCAACCAAATCATGGAGTACAAAGAAAAAGACAAAATACTTAAATTGATCCCTCAAAAATATTTTGGGAAGCAAATTAATATCTCAGATCTTGAAAGTTTAAATGGTCCATCGCATTTCAAAGGGGAGATAAAATGGTCTCTTCATACATTTTTGCAAGTATTTTTTTAATTGTATGAACTTATCAGAATGATTAAATTATCTGCTTTTTTAAATGATAGACATATTTTCAAAATATGTCCCCTCATACATTTGAATATTTACTAGGAAAAATCAAATTCCCTGCACAAATAAAGGTTTTGGAACAATTTTTTTGTTTTTGTTTTTAAAAACTATTTAAAAACTAAGTTTGGAAACAATTTTTTAGATGTAAAACACAAAAACACACTTTGTTTGGTAACTCTTGTCACAATTGGTGCTCCTGCTTTGATGTTGAAGGCGGTGGTGGTCTGTGATGGTTGGTGCTCCTGCTTCCAGATGAGGGGTTGTAGTCGGTAGTGCGGGTCGGAGGAAGGAGTAGAGCTGGAGGAAGGAGATCAGTCCTTGCAAAGGGGTTGCGGCACCAGATGGAGAAAGGCAAAAAGGGACAACAATGATGGAACAAGGTTATTTTTGTTTTGCTTTCTGTTTTTAGTTTTTAAAATATGATTTGTATTTTTTCATTTTTAAAACCAACCTGTAAAAAAACAAACTACCAAACAAGTTGTTCTAATTTTTTATTTTTTAAAATCAAAAACTGTTTTATAAAACAGTTGACAAGCAAACCGTTAAATGCTAAGATCCAAATACTGAAAGGATTTTCAACAGGCCGCGTCTTGCAGATCGTGTCGACAAACCACCTTTGCACCATTTTCCCGCTCCTTATATTGTTGGTCAATTTGCTATTTTTTTATAATATCCCTTTTAAGGTTCAACAACGACAAAAAAAAAAAAAAAAAAAGAAGACAATTCTAGAAAGAAAATATCAAATTTGATAAAAAAAAAGAGAGATAAATTATAGTAATTCTGAAAGAAAACTCAAATTAGACAAAAGAAAAAGAAAAGCAAGAAAACAACAAAATTCAAAACTTTGCATGACTTAATTGATGCCTGGATTTGGGGTTATTCCACCAATGGGGACCTTACAACCAAATATATGCTTATCATTTCCTAAAAATCATTAGGAAAATCCAAAACCGTGTTGAAACACTATTTACTCTCTTCCTGTCCCAACAAAAAGTCAATCTTTCTTTGCAAATAAGCAAATAACAAATCATTGATTGATGAGAAATTATCAGCTTGGGCCTTGTGGCGCAGTTTATTATCTTTTAGGTACTTAAATTATTATTTAATATATATAAAAATATTTTGAATATAAACATATTTTTATTATGGTCCGCACGACATTTCAATGTCAAATAATAATTTGTATCTCTACATTAAATCATGTTTAAGTAAGAATTGTTCCTGGTCGCAACTAGGTTCCCTAGCACAACGAAATCTTTGAAATAATATAAGTAGCTCCACGAAACTATAACTGTTTTCTTTTTTTTTATTTTTATCTTTTTTGTTCCACTGCATTCCTCCCTTGATGGGAAAATTATTTAAGTTTCTAATTGAGAAGAACAAAAATTAAAAGCATAGCTTAACAAAAACTATACATGTGCTTAATAAGAGAGTTATATGTAAAAGGAAAATACTTGTAAGGCTAAACTAATAACAAGTGGGGACTGGGACAATATGTTTAAGTGGTGGCATGATATGGGCAATCAACAAAATCATATCAAAAGTTTAGAAGTTATCAACCATGGACCATGCTTGTTATGCAATAATTATTGCATTCATAATTATCCACGTAAGTTGACAGGATTTAAATTTTTTTAAAAAATTAAGTAATTCATCCAAAAAGAATTATGCATGCTATACTATTTTTTGATAAGCAAAGGTTAATTAGAGGGGAAGTTTAAGCCCCAAACTTGAAGTAAGAAACGATATAGTTCTTTTTCAAGAGTTATCTCGGTTTCCAATCACCAACATTATGGATAAAGTTTGTTAGACTCAATCCACTTCCATTAAACTAATCTTATGGGAATTATGTATGCTGCTATTTTAATTATATATAACAAAATTATTGCAATAGCACTAGTCTGGTTAATATAATTAAAGTAATACAGTAAAACACAAACAAGACAAAGGATGCCGGCACAAGTTAGGCAGCACTCACACTGTAAAGTTGGAGGAAGCAACATGACCAAAAAGAATGACAAACCTTTGAGTGCTAGAATTGAATTGAAAGCTACCAGTTTTAAGCCAAGCCAAGCAGCTGTGAAGTGACAGAAAAGATATGCTGTTCTTTCCTCATTCTTTCTCACATTCACCACCCGTGACCCAACGAATATTCCCCGTTAAACTAGGACGAAAATATTATACATGTATAGCTTTTCACTCTCCCTTTTTGAATTATCTTTTGGAGCCTTTAACTCCAACTTTGATATTTGTACATCAAATATATGGATTAGGTTTCTCTAAAGTGAGAAGGTTGGTAAAATATAAAAATAGGAGTTAATTTCCTTGAATCATTTAGTGAGATTTACACATGATATATATATGATAAAAGTTATTGATTAAAGGATAATTAACCCCTCCCTATTACACTTTATTAGCCTACTCACTTTAAATAGTCAAATCCCATATATATATATATATATATATATATATATAGATTTATTTTAATGTATCTACTCATTCAACATATGATAAACTAATAAATTGGTATATGGCTAGATGTTCAAGTAGGAAATTCTTTTTTTTTTTTTGACAATTTTTATACACATAAATTTTAAAATCAAATCAAGAGTATTTGCTTAAAACTTGAATTCTTTACTCAAACCAACACCTTGTTGGTATCAAATAATTATTATCTTTTATTAACAAACCTGGATTTAAAGAAGTAAGTGTTAATAAGTAAATACTTTTATTATCTTATTAGTAAATCTGGTAAGTTAATCAATATTAATTAATTATGAAATATTTTCACCAAATTTATTAGTAATATAATTCAATAATTTAATTTTTAACATACTATCGTCATTAAATTAAAATTATATTATGTTGACATCTAATCATATGTTATTATTTATTAGACTTTTGAAACTCATCTTTTTTTCCGACAATTAAATAGTGCTTAATTGCATAGAGATCTTAGAGAGAACCTTAATTACAAAAGGTATTTCACTCGACAAAATGAATATGCAAAAGTTACCCAAATCCAAAAATAAACAGAAAAAGCTCTATAAATCAAAAACGAAAAAAGTACCAATAAAACACTAAATCCAAAAAATAACCAAAAACAAACAAACCATATAAGCAGGAGGAACTCCAATTGAACTTTTCTCACCAAAAGGACCTCCTCAGTTTTGGGATAGTGTTTTGTCTTCAAAAGACTTGAAAATTGAACGGCTTTCAAAGCAATAAAATGAAACCGAGGTAGCCACTTGCCCACTCCGTTGAGGGTGCAGGCAAAAACAAACAGGAACAACCAAACAACCCACCCATTGAGGGTGCACGCAAAAATGAACAGGCACAACTAGACAATAATAAGAGACTGCCTCAGCCACCTGAGCTCCTCCTTCAATCAAAATGAGTCGAAGACAGGACATCTTAGACTCAAATGAGATATAACAATATATGATTTGATGATAATATATAAACTTTTACATTGGTAGTATATTAAAATTAATATAATCTTATAATTGAAATTGTGAGGTACTAATACATGATTATGCAAAATTTACCATTAAGATAATTAAAATCTCTAATTATTATTTCTTGACTTTTAAAATACTATAAACTTAGTGCATAAAAAATAATGCAAGGGTATAACTTACTTTTAAACGAAGCCGCAAAGTTTGAGATCATAGCAGTAAATTTAATAAAAGAAAAAGGAAAAACCTCAAAGTGAGTTTGGTGTGTTAAGTGGAGAATAGTATAGGTACACATAATGCATGCACGTGCCATAAGTTGGAAGGCTGCGTGAGAACATCATAACGTGGGACAACATCCAACGGCGCCTGACAACCGCGTCTAACATCAGGTGGGGCTGATCCCTCCACCGCAATCCCTTATTTACTCAGCCGTCTAACATACATGCACCATTTCATCATCAATAATGTATCATTTATGGGAGTGGATCCCTCCTGTCATTCTTTGATATAAGAGAGCCGTGTTAAATATTTATCCACTAATTTTATTTCTTTTTTACATTATAAACTTTTTTCTCAATTCAATCAAAGGTCGTGATCAAACATGACCATCTCATGTAAAAAATAACATAATTAAGAAGATCCTCTTCCATCATTCATTAGCTGAGAGAATACATTACGATTACAGAAAAATGAGGGTGTTCAAGATCCGGGCTAATTTGATAAGTCAGCCGAGTTTTGAGATTGTTAGATCGGTTTGGGTTGTGAAATTTAATCCAATGTATTTTTTGGAGTGCGCAGATTCAATTATGCTTTTTAAAAGGTGTTTACGCCAATACTTTCTTAAAAAGTGTATTCTCTTAAAAAATCATTGACTAATTATAAGATTTTTTAATTTCAAATAATACATTTTATATAACATGACATTATGTTTTTCTCAACATACATAATTTGTTTTGATATGTATGATAACATATCTCTTGAATTTTATTTTTTATTTCTAGCATTTTGTGATTTTACTATGCATAAAATCCAAATCCTTATAAGTTATTATCAAGTCATGTTCAGGTTTAATGCAAGGATCAAGTAAAAAAAGGTTTGAATTTGAATTTGATTTAACCTGATCTAACCTCTCCTTGAACATCCCAAAAAATATTAATTTTCATAAATAAATCATGTAAAATGAAGTTATAATTCAAATAATTTAAAATGACTTTAATTGATTAGTCTTTTGTTCATTATCATCATCAATTAGATAAATAAAATTAGATTTGATTATTAATTGGATCAGAAAATAAGAGTCTCGGCTGCAACCTTTTATTAAAAGTACTTATATGCTTTTAGAGTTCATTTAATATGTAATTTAACATTCAAAATCACTTATTTTAAATATTTTTATATAAGTTTAAACTTTATAAATGAAAAAAAATAGTTGAATGTTTCCTGAAATACACATTAAATGTGCTTCACAGAGAGTTACCTAGAATGAAATATTGGACTCCCACACAGAAGTTTTTGCTATATTAATTATCTTATTGCACCAATGGTTTTGAGGGTAATGAAATATGGATGTTGCATCATCAATGTATAAGCTTTGAATCTATCTTTGTTGGCGTGATTATCCTTTGTCACAAAAATCTTTTAGCCTCCTTTTAGGACAATTTCTAAATTTAGCTATGCAAATCCCCTTAAGACCCAAACATATAGAGTTGACAAGTTTAATATTTCTAGAATAATTTATGTTTACTATACCTTTTTCTTACAAAATTTGTCGGACACACACAACTCATCAACCGGTAAAGAATGGATTTAATTCCTGTTATTAATTATATATACTTACAAAAATGTTTTTGTCCACTTACATTGTCAAACAATCTAAATTAAAAATTGAGGGATCAAAAGTTAATTTAATACTTTAAATTCTAAAGTGTAGCTCAAAGCCAAATGCACAACTATATCTCCCTATAGAGAGTAAACTTGTTTCAAATGGAGATCATGCCGGAAATGGAGGCTTACTTTGGATAGAGTTGGAGGTTGATTCTAAGAAAATACATACTACGTCATTTTGTTAAAAAATAATTTGTATGTGAGATCGTACGGCTCAAATCATAAAGTACATATCTTTTACAGTTTTCTGAACACCACGGAGCAAATATTTTTTTCCTTGATGACCTTTTCCGATTATTAGTTTTCTTGATATTGTACTTATAAATTGGTTCCAAACCAACGTCTAAAGAATAATACACTGGAGGAAAAAATACTCTTCCTTGCATGAGCATATAAAATTTTTTCAAGCCCATTGACTCATCTAGCTAGCATTATCTATCAATCTATTACTATGACTTGTTCTATTAACAAATTATTTTGAAATATCATTATAAATTATTGATGACACGAATCATGCCTTGATCTTGAATTCAATGTGGACCTATAATTTCCGTCAATTTAAATCTTCAACGATAAAAAAAGTCCACATCTAAAGTAATAATATTAAATATACAAGATTAATTTTGATATATTATCAATGTAAAAAAAATTTATAATGTCATTCAATTATAAAATTTAATTTGTAAGACTTTTAACATATAAGATAATTGAGTCAATTTTTTTTTCTTTTGGTAAGTTTAAAAAACTCTACCAAACCAGAGAGGCTGGGCGGATACCAAACATACAAGATACATCATAAAGGACGAAAAAGAACAGAACTAAACAAAAACCCCTATAGTCAAAGATACAAAACCAGAAGCATAAGGCAAAATCAAAGAGCCAAAAAAATCAAGCTATGAAATCACAGAGCAGTTGAGTGAAATATTTTTATTATAATAATATATGATTAGATATTTATTTAATTCTAAATTTATTTTGAATTCAATTTAAAATATGTCGTGGTATTAATGTATTAAACATTTTAACAGTGCTATTTTTTTCACTTATTTATTTTTTGAAATAATTAATTTCTAAAAAATATCTACTAAAATAAATCCGATTACAAATATATTTTAGAAGCTTTAACTTTTATAAATTTAACATTCTGCAAAAAAATTTATTTTCAAACTCCAAATAAAGTAATTCAAACAGTTAAGGGACACGTAAGGAATGGACCCTACAAACCTAGAAACGTGGAAAGCACAAAGAAAGAGGGCATCGCGTTTCATTTCATTGCATCCCTAAAAACAAGGGTGACCCTAATGAGTTAAAGGACAGTTTCTGACTCTCCTCACCTTAATTGTTCCGGTGGATCCTTCTGCCAATTTCCCATGACCCCACATGTCTCTCTTCTTTTTTTTTTTTGGGATATTGTTATTACGTTTTTTTTTAATAAATATTGTTAGGTTTCCCTCATAAGTGTCGTTAAAGAATATGAAAAAAATAGTGTGTAATATTGGAATTTTTACGAATAAAATATAAAAAAATATTATATACGAAATAAATGGAAAAGTTATTAATTACGAATATAAATCGTTTTTGATTGACATTGAATTATAAGGGTCTTGCGTATTCAAAGCATGAATACAAGGGTCCAAGCGTATTCAAGCATATAGTGAATACGCATGGCCCTTGCTATTCATACTCTTTTTGAATACGCAAGATTCCCTTATATTCATTACTATATATATGAATACGCACGGGGTTAATTGCACGTCTTTCACTCTTGCTTTCATCTCTTAGTCCTTTCACTATTCTGGCTTTCATCTCTTAGCAAATATTGTGTTCTTAGCCTACTAAACAATGATAGACTTCCTATATCGATTAGATGAGGATCATATTAGCAAGGCTAAATCGGGTATTTAGTTTTTTATTATTTAATTTTCATTATTATTCTTTATTTCAAAGGTCTATTAAATTAGTTTTAGATATATATGTTTTATTTGAAATAGGATACCTTTAGTTTGACTTAGTTTAGTTATTAGGATACTTTGAGTTCAACAAAGTTAAGTGATTATAGTTTAGATATTATGTGTTTTATTTTAAATGATCTGTTAGTTTAACTAAATAATTAGTTTAGTTATTAGGATACTTAGAAACCAAAATGTAACTAATATAACTACTTTCTTATTATCTATTTATTTATGTTGTCTGTAATTAGTTTAGTTTAACAATTTATTGTATGTTTTATTTGAAATGATACTGTTAGTTTAACTAAATAATTAGTTTAGTTATTAGGATACTTAGAAACTAAAATGTAACTAATATAACTAGTTTCTTATTATCTATTTATTTATGATGTGTAATTAGTTTAGTTTAACAATTTATTGTACATAGTGATTGATTTAGTTGAATAATCTATATTAACAAGTAATTAGTTTAGTTGAATTATTTATTTTATCTAAAAATTACTCTAGGGTTAATATTTATTTTACCTAGCAATTAGTTAGCATAATAAGTTGTTTCATGTGTATGTTTATGTCTAATTAACAAGTATTTAGTAATAATGTAGTAGTTACTTAGTAATTTAAAACAAAATTACTTAGTTGATACCGTTTATTTTGTATTTACAAATTGTGATTTATTTAGTCTAGGTTTATATTAATTATCATGTTAATTAAAATTTGTCAGGCGATAGAGTGTTACACCCTAGGCGGTGTGGCACCAAGCTACGCATCCAGATGGTACCTAGAGCTGGATTTTGGGAAGTTGCCCAATTTGGCAACTTCCATTAAGACCGCTCATTAGCGCTCTTGTGGAGAGATGGCGGCCAGAAAGCCATACTTTTCATCTCCGTATGGAGAGTGTACTATCACTCTCCAGTGGCCATGCAGCTTGGATTGCGGTCGCAAGGCGCTGTTAGTGGGAACATAGGAGCATGGGAAGATGCGACATAAGAGTGTCTGGGATATATGCTGGGACTTGCTTGGTGTAGTGCCAGAGCCCAGCACAGACATGGGTCATATGTTAAGTTGACTTGGCTCACCAGCACTTCAGGACCTCTGATTTTCCGCTGACGCATCAGAGAATTGTTGTTAATGGTGAGACCGGGCATATTTGTTGATATTGATTCAGTTTCTATGCCCGGACAAGTCATCATCGCGTGTCCACTTGAAGTGGCTACCCCTTCTACGAGATCTTCGAGGCGGGAGTTATACTGGTAACTCTCGCATGTTTATACCAGGTAATTCTGGGTGTGAAACACTTCATTGTTGACTTTGCGTGTGCAGCACTTTTGCTATCCTGGGCCTACTATGGATCCCAGCATACACCCTGGACATGACAGTGGATCACATTTCCTCTAGGCTCGAGGTATACATTTTACAATGATAATGTGTTATTTATTCATATATAAGTTTGTTTGTACTTGTTTTCGCAATGAAGTTGTTATATGACTTTATTAATTTCAAGTGGGCTGGACTTAGGATTCATTGGACAATGGGTCGGTAATGGGTAGAGACAGGTTGGATGCCATACCCATTGATGGGGTAAGTGGCATTAACATCATAATTAACTAAGTTCTACCCAATTTGATGATGTTTAGAGCTTAACTTAACTTTTCATTAATTTGGTTTAATGGACTGGTAGGAGGATGCAAGCGTGGTCCTGTCACCACACATGTATATACAGGTGCTGGTGCATGGGCCTCCGTTCCTCCATCTCTACTTTGAGATCGTGGAGTGGCACCAGCCCAATCTTGTTATGCGAGTTTCAATCCTGAGCCCATTCACGTGTGCGGTCAACATTGATAGACTACATGCCATTGATGGTCGTGGGAATGACAAGGTTTAGTGGCCCAGTACCATGCGCAGTGGCACGTCTTCTGGGATGCACGCCTCGAGCGATCTGTGGGCTCATAGTGCGGATAGTCGGCCATTTCAGTACCTAGCATGGTATGGTGGTGTTGCACGGAGGTTTCTCTCTCCAACACCCAGTAGGGTCCCGACTGTCGGGTGCCACAGGAGCTACCGTGGATCTAAGGCCAGCACCTTTATGGCCCAGCCCTTGGGTGCTCCAGGATGGACGACGGTGGCGTCGTTCTCGGCGGCACTCGTAGTCCAACGACGAGCGCGGATGAGAGGACGTGGGCGGAGGTGATATAGTCGATAGAGATGATGATGCTGGTGGTGGAGCCTGGGGATGGTGGAAGTGCTGGGGATGGTGGAGGTCTGGTGGTGGTGGTGGTAGTGGAGATGAGGGGGGCTCATATTGCTACACCCCCACTATAGATGACTTATTGGGGTGGCATTAGCCACAGAGTTCGATGGGTTGCAAGTCTTCCTGGATGCTCCCACGCCCCCTCATCTGGTCAGCTGCATTTGGTGTCTTGGGCATCGACAGAATATGGATTTGAACATGTCCAGTTATGATCTATTCTAGATGATCCACTATCGCAGTTACACCTCCGACCTCGTCCATCGCAGCTACACCATGGCAGACATGGACCGTCCACATTACATGTCCCTATCCGGCGGGAAGGATGATGGTGAGCAGGAGCTGCTTCCTGAGAGACCTGCACGTCGGTTAACCCAGGTATTGTCACTCGGGGTGTGAACTCCAGACGCTAAGAGATAGGGCTGGTGGAGATGCTTAGTTATTTTGACTCTATATTATTATGTACTTATTTGTAAATTACGTGTAAAGTTTGATATTATGTACTTATTTGTAAATTTCATGTGTAAAGTTTTATTATCTATGGACCATATTTTATTACTTATCTATTTTTATTATGTGTTAATCGAATTAATTGAGTTATGTAATGTAAAATTTGGAATTGGAACATAAAATCCACATTCCAGACAACGAAAAGAAACATACTTGTGCATGGATATGAAAGTAACGAGAATACAACAACAAAAACATAGTTAAAAAATACATTCCAACACATATAGAAAACATAATAATAGTAAATTCAGCCATGGTGGGATGAGGATGAAGCTAGTAAGGTTGGACACTTTCTTTTGGTGTGACCTTCATTTCTCACGTCCACATCGCTTTGGTTGGGTCATCTCAACTTCATCCATTTCATTGCGAATTCTTGTAGAGACGGGACGACCCTCGTTAGATTTCTTGAGTGCTGGATCTGGACATATGGAGCCCACTGTATGGAGGCCAGGAGATGCTCGTCTGCAATTGGTGTAAATTCCAATTTATATACCTTGTCCACCCATTCCATCCTGTAAACAGGATGAGTAAAAGACCCCAATGACTCGTGCGCGTGACATAGAGCAGCTGCATGACGGCATGGGAAATGCAATGCCTGAAACCACAGTCACATGTCGCTCTCCCAAATGCACCCTATAATCCTGTGTGATATGTTCCCTCTTTCTGTAACCAAACATGACATCATATCTCGTGTGAATGGGGCAATAGACATTTTGTCCAAATATTGCTTGCTTTCATCAATCGCTCACAACAGATCCTGTGACCATTTTTGTCCCCTGCAATTTGGGCCCCTGAACCCCCTTTTCAACAAATAATTTAGCAAGACGGAAGTAGGTGGACTTCACTATGGCAGTAATGGGAATTTGGGTTCCCTTCATCACAGCATTTATACACTCGGACAAGTTGGTTGTCATATGGCCAAACCCATGACCCTCATCACATCCTGGACCCATTTTTCACGTGAAATTTCGTCAGCCCATTGACACATATCAGGATCCTCATCCCTAGCCCATAATAATATGCAAAATCTCATGGGTCTTTGAATATGCCGCATTTATAAGAACTCTCTTGGCATCTTTATTCTTAAATCGCACGGCAAAGTTAGAAGCAATGTGACGAATGCAATATACGTGATAGGCCATCGAGGGTGCCATCCACTACCCTCGCCTCTATAGCTGATATGATTGATACATGCTTGTCAGAAACAATAAGAATACCTTCTTGAGGCGTCACATGTCGTCGAAGATTGGTCAAGAAAAATGACCATGCTTTTTTGTCTCCCTTTCAACCACGCAAAAGCAACAGGCAAAATATTAGAGTTACCATCCTGTGCAATGGCCATCAATAATGTGCCTCCATATTTCCCATACAGATGAGTGCCATCAATTGAAATAAATGGTTTGCACCATTTGAAGGCCTCGATGCATGGTGGAAATGACAGAATACACGGTGAAACATTTGACATCTAGGATTAACAATGTCACCCACATAATATGGCTTTGTCAATAAATGGACCAAGTGTACCTAACATTTCCAAGAAAATATAGCAATAAATAACGCCTAAGTAATAAAAAAATGTAATCAACTTAATGATAAACAGAATAATTTAATCTTTACTATCACCCCAAAATAAACTAACAATTTAACTAATTCATAATCAGTTAAGTAACAACCACTAAACTAAATCAAACTCATATTACTAATATTATGTCACCTAATTACTATATAATATTATGTAAAACGTAAAATAATTTAAAATTTATCGAATTGATAATTACCTGGCATGTAATGCTGCATACCTTGTAACCACTTCGGTAGTAGTGTAGGATTCTTCCAGTTCCCATAAATCTTAGCAATTGCTTTCTGTTTTCAATCCATACCTTCCTGTAAGAAATATTGAACTTGAAAGCTGACTCCACATGTCCCTGCACTCTCTGATTAATATCCTGTGATTCGCTTCAACCATTGAAAGATACTCGTACAAATAATATTACTATCCAACTCGGTATTGTTCAGAGATGAATCAAACTCACACGTGTGTCTTCCGTTATACTTTCGGACTTCCCATACCTGCCTCTTCTATGAAATGTAACACGTATGCTAAGTTACATCCATTGTCAAACTTCACACATTTGCATTGGTATTTTGTTTGACTAGATTCATAAACCTTGAATTGGACTTTTCTTCTAATACCTGTAATTCTTGATTGCAAACAACACAAGCCCCCTTGTCGAAAATTGTTGCCCAACCTCAAACTCACCTTCACCTCTAACCACTCTCAGGTAGGCAAAGCTATTTTCAGGCATCACATTCATATTTATCGAAGAATAGTGACTAGAATATTCTTGTTATAAGCTAAGAGCTGGATATGCGTATCACGTGTATCCTCATCACTATACTCATTACCTTCCTCCGATACAACCCCATCTCTTCCTCCTTTCTTCTTCATCCTGTGATCTACGTGAAAGTTGAAACCCTCAACACCCACATGTCTAGTTGATGGCCCTACATCTTGCACAACCAGATCTGCAAAGTTGGGACTCCGAACTAGTGGATCCTGGGCCACCACAAGGTGCGTACACCCATGTTGCTCGTTTCATTAACTGATGTATGAGGCAGACCGCAGAGCTCATATCACAATCATCTAGAATGACGAAAATTTTCATTATTCGAAACCTAGAAACTGAGCTTGAATTTAAACATGAGGCTCATTCCTTGTCACCATAGATGGGAAAGCCTATACTTAGCCACATCACCCCCAAATGATATAGGTAATCTATAAAACATATGGCTAACCGTTTGTAAGGACCTATCTGTCAAGTATTTTGTTTTGCAACTCTAAAAAACTTATATACGGACTAACAATGACACCAACTGTCTCTCACTATAAAATTTCACTCCCTCATTTATTGTGTTTTCCATTTTTCCATCATAATGAACAAGAATAAAACACTCAGCCATTTTCTCACACTCAACAACACTTCTATTCACATACCTTAATGAACGCACGACGGGTTAAATAGAAGAGGCCAATGAATACGTAAGGGGCTGAAGCGAAATGTGAACACAAAGAATACGTAAGAGCCCTAGCGTATGTAATATGGCCATGAATACGTAAGGGGCATTTGTGTATGTTGTATGGACATGAATACGCAAGGGGCCCCTGCGTATTCAAAAAGTGATGAATAAGGAGCCCCTTGCGTATTCATGCCTATACAACATACGCAAGGGTCCTTGCGTATTCGCGCATCTTTGGCCCATTTTCGTAACTAATTTTTTTCTTATTACGTAAATAATATTTTTTTTGTTTATTAGTAAAAGAGCCGTGTAATATTATCTATTATCTATTTTTAAGAGAGATGAGTGTAAACATAATAACCCCAGTTAAATGTTTTAGGTCTATTATTTGTAATGAAGGCTTAATCAAACTGTAAAACATGAGAAGAACTATAAATACAATATTTTAAGAATCGAGATTTTTTTTTTTGGCGGTCTTAACCAACTTGAGATCAAAATTATTGAATTATGCTAGAATTCGGTGGCTACATCAGAGAAGAAGAGATATGCTAACCCATTTATCCATTTTCAAGGAAAATAATTCGTAGTAAAAAAAAGTCACACTTAGGCCAGAAAAATTCACGCTCAAAATATAAGGGTATTAATATGTTTCTGATTTGATCTCTTGTCTTGGTTTTTGTTAATTATATTCTTTCTTTCATTATATTTGAATAAATTTATTGGCTAAACTCATTATTAGAAAAACACGTGTTTTTGGTAAATTTTATCAATAGATTTTTTCTCCTAGTATCACTAGCGGATTTACCTATGGAAAAGAAATAAATACAGAAAATGTTTTTAGAAAATGATTATCGGTAAATTTTTCCATCAGTAATACGTCGATAATATTTGCACCATCGCAAAGCACGCTCATTACTAGTAGATTTTTCCTCTGATAATTTATTGGCAATTTTTTTAACAAAATAAACCCATTCCTGATGGATTTTTCCATCGGTATTTGAATTTTAAAAAAACTCCACTTGACTATTGAAGTTATCGACGGCTTTTTTTCACCGGTAATATTACAAATGGACTTTTTTCGTATTCAATTTCAATTATCGAACCTAACTGTTGAAGTTACTAGCAGATTTTCGATGGAAAAATCCCTGACAACATTTTTTTAATATTCCGATTGATTTTCTGCTAGTATTGAGTTAAAAAAATATTGTTTTGAGAAATTATAACATTATCAATGGATTTTTCTATCAATAATAATTTAAGTGAAACGCCATATTTTTTGCTTAAGTTATTGGAGGAAAATCTATCAATAATAGTTAAAAATCTCGATACATGTTTAAATATCCAACCACCCACTCTCCTTCATTTCTTTTATAATGAGTCTCTCTCCTAACCATCTCTCCTCTCCATCTACAATGATTTTCTAGTGTTGCTCCGCTATTTTTGGTAAGGAGACCACAATTGTCTTTCTTGAAGTCGTCTTCATTTTAATCGGTTTTTTTTTTATTCGGTTCTATTTTTGTTATTCTTTTCTTCTTACTCTTTTTGTTTTTTTTTTTGCTTCACAAGTAATGCTGCCATCACCACCACCACCCTTGCTTGCCGCCACCATTGCTTGCCGTAAAGACAGTACTAAGGTTGGTCTTTTTTTAAGTGCTAATTAGTTTTTTTTATTGATTTGGTGTATTATTTTTAAGTGATAATTACTCTTTTTTTTAGTTTTGTTTCCACCTGCCGTTGCCATCGTCAAAGTTACTGTCATGGTTGTAGTCACACATGAAATTTTATTTTTTAAATGATTATTTTTGGCAAATTTTACGCAAGTAATATATAATTAAAAAATTCTAAATTAATATTATCAGCGGAAAAAATCAATTAAATAATTCTAAATTAATATTATGGGTGAAAAAAGTTCATCTATAAGTCTAATTTTTTTAAAAAAATTTTAAAACGCATTATTGAGGGAAAAATCCATTGTTAACACTTAAAAAATCTCCGGTAATGATTTCACATTGACGATTTTTTGATGAATTTTTCTAGCTTGATTTCGATGGACACTTTTTGTAAAATTTGCTAGTGATTCCTTTAGAAACAGTTATCAATAGAAAAATCCGTCAATAATAATTTCTAATGATTATTACCGTGCGTCAAAATTTTTTGATAACAAAAGTTTCCGCCGGTAAAATGTCCTGGTAACAACCATTTTTCTAGTAGTGTCTCTTTTTAATTTTATCTTAGAGTAATGTTGTAATAACCAATATTGGGATGATCATTTATTGAGTTTTCCTTTATTTCATGAAACTTCTTTTCAATTAAGATTTTATCTATGTGCTTAGTGCTTTTGTGGCTTGATCTATCACGAATTGATATCATGAGTTGTGAAGCTAGACAATTGAAAAATTGGTACTTGATTTAGACATAAAGATAGACAGCATAAATTTTTATTGACTAGAAATAGAGATTGATAAATTCTTAATTAGGAATTCCATGAGTATTGAAATCTTTAACCCTTAGGATCCAAGTTAAGGGAGGATTTTAGGGATTAAAGATGTTTGATTGTTGAGGGATTGGGATTGTTTAGAATTAGAAACCTCCGTCATTTGAATAGAAAATTTTTCATTAGATTTAGAGCTCAATTACTAATAGAAACAACTAGGCGTCAAAATCCTACCACCCCTTTCATGCATTTAATTTTGACTCTTACAAATCACATTATTTCTAGATTCTCTTGTTAGTTCGTTAGTTTAGATTTGATTTGATTTTTTATTTTTAGTTTGTATTCTTGAATTTGGCTTCTATATAGCATTTGGATTAGGAAATTGGTACTTGACTATGTCAATCCTTGTAGGAAAAATGCTCAAGTCATCATTTTATTACTACTTGTACGAGTACTTAGTACACTTAATTACTAGAGCTCTCATTGGTCGGTATAAAATATTTTACGTAGTTAACTAATCATATCATATATTACTACATTTGATTTTTGAATTTCTGTTTGTAAGAGTAAAAAAATATATTAACATTATGGTAACCAAGCAACTTTTGTACTAATTAACAATACATCATAATTAAATTCTAGATACCTAATTTCACTATATATTTAACTTTAATAAACTACAAGTGTTGTTAAAAGATTTTTAGTAACATATTAAAAACGTTGTTGAAAATATAAAAAAAAATTAGTTAAAATTCTCTAATGATATTTTAGTAAAATTATGTATGAATTGCAATATTTATAAAATTTTTCACTCTATTTTTATTCATAAATCAATTATACCCTAATAAAAAAAATTACAACATGGAATATAAGAGTAGCCATCCATATATTAAAGCTATCACTTACAAAAGAGTCTAACCGCTCTTTTTTCAAAAACATTTACCCTGCTATATGTACATTTTTAGCTTACCTGGTAGAGGTTTCCACATGCTTTGTCATATATATATATACATACACTAACACACAAAAATTTGTTTACTCTATAAATAAGTTTTGATATGCTTACTTTATTAATTAATTTTTTATAGGCATCAAATTTCATCAATCCAACCATTGAATTATAAGTTTCTACTACATAAAACAAGTGTATAAAATTTCATAAAATTTTAAAACAATTTGATGCTTTATCGTCCCCTTTTTATTTGGATATATAACATAACTTTGAAAATACATATAAATCTTAAGTATTAGATAATATATTTATTAATGTTCAATTTTTTTAAAATTTGCTATGTTTGATCATTAAGATAATTTTATATGATTTAAAGGTTAAATTGATGAAATATGTTATTAATAAAAAAATATTTAGTGAAGTAAGTATAATATATTTACTTTTAGACTAAATGAATCCCTTCTCTCTCTTAGGCATATATATATATATATATATATATAATTTTTCTGTTGAAGATGTTTATCCTTAATATCCAAGTCCACCCTAATTAAATTGATGGATTCAAGGTCTTTAGTAGATGACTACTGTATGATGTTTTTCTCTGTATTTTCATTTAATTTCATGAATAAACGGATTTTTTTTAATGAAAATAAACGTTTTCTTTGACTGCGTGGCTTTCAAAACAATACAGTGATGGGTTAGAAGAGATATGTTTCTTTATAAGAGATATAGCTCCAAAAAGCAAATGTGTGCATACATGTATACCAAAAACAAAAAATAACGTGCGTACAAGGTATATATAAAATTAATATCTATATGCATTGTCATATATATATATATATATATATATATATATATATTTGTTTATACTATGTATAAATCTTGTACACTTATATCCTTTAATAACTCTTCATAGAAATTAAAATTAATCCAATCATTAAATTATTTGATATTATATTAGCAATCAAATATGTTAAATTTCAGAAAATTAGATAATAATAGACATGCATTATAATAATTAATATTTACTTTTATTTTTAAAAAATATTATTCATCAAAATAAAGTAATATGATGAATTATCAAAATATTTTTAAATTGTATGAAATTTGATATATTTGATGTGCTTGACAATAATTTTGAATTTAACGGTCAAATTAATGAAATCTTATATCTATAAAAGAAATTATTAAATTATGTAAGTATATCAAGACTTATATCTAATGTAAATGGAATTATTTTTATATATGCATTTAAACATTGCAATTTAATCGAAAAATATAATAAGATTACATACGTGATGTTTGCCACTCTTACTTCGGGAGTAGAGCGTTATAAAATAATCAAGAAACTGTTTTTCTGACTATGAATATAATATATAGTTATGAGGGTGTTGAAAAATTTTAACGAGAGATACACAATATTTTACCTTTTTTTTTTTTTTAATGAGATGCGATATTTTACAATTTACACAAAAGAAAGTTCCGTAGCACGGGACATGGCTGAGGCTGAACTTTGAAGTTTACCAATTCTGGAACCATCAGGTGTAGTAATAATGAATTCCGAAGGCAGATAGAGATAGAAAGTCGCTGAGTGGAGAAATTCATTCTTACATGAATATAAATTTAATATTTTATATTTAAACAGAATAGAAGGGATTTTATTAATTTTACCTAAGACTTATTTATTTATCATAAATTTTATATTGTTACACTTATGTCTATTTTATAAAAAAAAAAGAAGAAGAAGCTGAAAGTAAATTTTAAAAGAAGTTGTAGCTGTGATAAAAAAAAAGAGGTATATATAAAAATCAATAATTTTATCTGTACATTTTAAAAATAAGTTCTTATTGATACATCCACCTTAATTATTACTATTAGATGTGATGTGCCTTCTAATCACTTTTGTTCATCTATCTCAGCTAATAATAACATACATGGTGAGTATTTTAATAGAATATCCCCTTTTAAATATTTAAATAAGATTTATGTATAAGGATTATTGAATGGAGTGGGTAAGGTTTTTGGCCAATAAGTGAAAGATGAATGTGTTCTTAATTTGCAGGCTTTTAGGATGGACAAGGTATAGTGTCACACACACAAACACGCCTACACCTATTCATGAGTTAGAGGGAGAAATTAAGAGAACAGAAACAAGATCAGAAGAGGCACAGGCGCAACACAAGCATGGTAGTGATGTTGAACATATATGGGGCCCACATCACCGCCCATGCGCACGCTGCACGCTGTGTCTTACCAAGATCAAACCCATCATCTATCATCCCATTCAATTCCTTGGACCTGGCTAACCCTAACCCAACAACGCTGTAATAACCAAAAAGGTTTCAAATTTTAACTTTGAAGGTCAGAGAAAAGGAAAGGTAGAAGAATTTTTTTATACATCGAAATATTAAAAATAAACCCATTAAAAAACATAAAACACTGAAAAATATTGTTTATATATCTAAAAGTTAATATTTTGTAGAACTTTGTTTTGAAATCCACCTTCATTCCCTATTACGAGGAATCTCACTTAATGTTATTTGATCCATGAGGCTGTATTTGGTAGAAGGACAAAGAGGAAATATAGGGACAATAAAGATAAAGATATAAAAGATGTCTCTTTCTCGTATTTAGTTGTGGAGTCCAATACATGATGGCTGCTTGATCTCGTGGAAACATAGGGACAATACAATAAATATATGGTAAAAGATATAAGTACCTCGTGGACCGCGTTGACCCCGGGCTGCGGCTGGCCCATCACCGCCTTTTGTGAGGACACATTGGAAAATAATAAATATGTGTATGGGTATTATTCAAAGAAAAAATATTAAATTTCTATCTCTGTATATTCTATTCTCACTTCTTCACTTTTGGAAGTATAGAAATTTTATATTTTCTATCCCCTATGCTTGTCTCTATCACTAAACGGTTTGTATATTTTGTGTCTTATATTTCTATCTATCACTAACCAAACGCTATCTAATAGTTTTAGAGAGGATTTTAAGTCTTTTAATGGGTTTTTTTTTTTTCATTTCAAAGACTCAAACCCTCTTAATTAAATGAGTGAAAGACCTAATCACTTTGACCAACCCATATATATTAATAAATATTTTATAAATATAATTAATAAGAGACCAATACATAAACTTTTAATTTTTTTTGAAATATGTATCTTTTATGAGTAATTTTTATGCATTGAACATAAGAAATTCAAGAAAGTTACATGTTATGTTAGATAATTATCTATTATAATACCTATCTACCATATTGGACACTTTCTTAAATTTCTATTAATTGACAATTTGGTGCATAATAATTGAACTCTTTTTTATTATTTTTTATAGCATTTCTACATTAAATATTCAAATATTATATTAATAAAATATTTCGTAGTAATAATTGTGGTCAAAGTTCATATCTCTCTCTATGACGTTTACCATCAATATTAACTTTTAATACACAAATTCCATTGTTCAAACCAAATAACAGTTACCACCGTCACCATCTACAGTTCCCCTTAATAACCCAACACCAAAACCACTCAACTCGTTTCTCTTCCTCCTTTCATCTCATCCCTTAGAAACTTAGAGTGAGAAAGAACACTCTCTCTCTCTCTCTCTCTCTCTCTACCTTATTTCCTCCAAACCCTGAGCTACCAGTTCTTACAAAAGGGGGTTGCCTTCATATTCAGCTGCCAATCAACAAATCAAACCTCCCTCACGCATGAGACACATCGATCATATTCATCAAATGGTGGAATTGATTCAGCTCAGAATTTGGTGGCTTCTCTGAAAAACCTTTCATTCATCATTCACCACTCAAAGAGGTAAGTACCAAGTAAGCATGCTACCACCACCTAGCCACACCTAGCTCTTCCCCAAAACCAAAACCAAAAACCGAACCAAAAAAAAAAAGAAAATACACAAACCCCACTTTGCTAAAACAACGGCAAAAACACCTCCACCACATAGATCCTAATTAGCCCTCTCTCTTCAAGGACAAAAAATCCAGCTAGGGTTAATTGTGAGTTGTGAGAATTTTCATTTCATTTTCATATCATATCATCAAAGGAAACCAAATCAATGGACCCAGTAGCAGCACAAGGACGCCCTCTACCACCACCTTTTCTCACTAGAGACCTTCACCTACACCCTCACCACCAATTCCAACCACACCACAACCTCAACACCAACACCAACAACAACCAAAACACTGAAGAATTAGACCAAAACCGTGGCCAAAAACGTGACCGTGAAGACCAAAACCCCACCACTCCCCCTCCGGTGGAACCGGAGACGGCAAGGAGCCGCTCTCCGGAGGTGGAGGAGAATCCGGCGAGATCGGGAGGAGACCAAGGGGAAGACCAGCAGGGTCCAAGAACAAGCCAAAACCACCCATCATCATCACTAGGGACAGTGCAAACGCGCTAAGATCTCATGTCATGGAAGTGGCCAACGGTTGTGACATCATGGAGAGCGTCACCGTCTTCGCGCGGAGGCGCCAGCGCGGGGTCTGCATCCTCAGCGGCAGTGGCACCGTCACCAACGTCACCCTCCGGCAGCCGGCTTCGCCAAGTGCCGTGGTAACCCTACATGGTAGGTTTGAGATCCTATCCCTGTCCGGGTCATTTCTGCCGCCGCCGGCTCCACCGGCGGCGTCAGGACTGGCCATATACCTGGCTGGTGGACAGGGACAGGTGGTTGGAGGGAGCGTGGTGGGGCCACTTTTGGCCGCGGGGCCGGTGGTGATCATGGCGGCCTCATTCGGCAATGCCGCCTATGAGAGGCTGCCGTTGGAGGAGGAGGAGGGGCCCGTGGGGTTGCCGGGGAGCGGTGGTGGAGGGTTAGGGTCACCAGGAATTGTGGGGCATCAACAGCAGCAACCTCAGCATCAGCAGCAGCCACAACAGCAACAACTTGTTGGTGATCCTAATAGTTCATCAATGTTCCATGGAGTGCCTCAAAATCTTCTCAATTCATGCCAATTGCCTGCTGAGGGTTACTGGGGTGGTGGCAGTGTTCGCCCTCCCTTCTAATTAATCCCAAAAAAAAAAAAAAGTTTCATGATTTTCCATTTACCTTGTTTTTCCTTTTTTTATTTTGATTTTGTTATCTTTTTTATTTTTCTTTTTGACTTTCTCTTAATCAATGTTCATTCTCCTTCTTCTTCCATATAACTTAGTTTATGCTTAATTGAAAAGGCCTTAGCTTGGGTGTTGTTATTACTATTGATATATCATCAATGTTGAATTGAAGAAGGATGTATAAATTCATGAATTTTTGGTGGGGTTTGATTATTACATCTGATTATTGTTTTCCTTCCTTTATTTATTTTTTTTATTTTTGGTTTTGCTCTCTAGAGTTCAACTGAAGTGTTCATAGTTGGCGTTGCTTCAAGATGAAGCAGCAGCAACAGCATCAGCCATAAGCTAGCATGTGCTCCTTCTTCCTTCTGTCTATGTCTCTTTTTCATTTCTTCTTTTTCCCTCTCCAATGTTTTCTTGCTGCTATTCTAGTACCTTGTCTGATAATTTATCAGTCAATCTTTGCAGAGGGATGAAAAGAGAACGGTTATCCATTTTCTTTTTCTTAATTTCCTTTTTTTGTTTGTGCCTTTTTTTCCTTTTTTTCTGTTCCGGGCGGTGTGGTTTCTATGACTCCAAACCAAGATTCAGATTCTAATATACACACCATCTTATAAAATATAACCCCACAGAAAACATAATTTAAGAACTTGTTCTAAATTTTATATCTACTTCAAGAGAAAAAGTCTTGGACACAATAATTAGCCTCCTTTGTAGATAGAACAACACTAACTCAGCCATCATTACCATTCAAGTTCTCACTTTCTATGCTACTAATTCCCATCATTACACCCAAACTCCCACACTTTTCACGCCCCATATTCTAAAAACTTAGCACTATCATTACTATTATGTCATGAACATCTTCTATTCTTTAAGTCCTAGTACTACTACAATACTTTACTCGTTTTATTGATTGCTGCAGTTAATTATTAGTTAAATATTAATTGTTCGGATTCTTTATAAGTTGATAACTCTTAGGAAGTGACATATTGATGTGGAGCTGTAAAATTTTTGATTCATTACAAGGAATAAGGAGAATGGGGGGTTATGGGCTTCACTTCTCTGTTTGTCTGTCTCTGTGTGATTAGGGTTTATTATGGAGGCAGAGATGAGCATTGGGTGTTGGGTCACACGTGCGCGGCTCTTTGAAAAAGCTCCTTTTCGAGGCAACAACCAGAACAAACAGAACCTTAGCTAGGGAGCAAGCGTTAAAGCCTCTCTCTTAGTGGCTAGTGCCATTAGCACTAGAGAATCAATGCGGTGGAAAGAAGTAAAAACAAAGTTGAGGTAAGTTACTGGCTAGTAATATATTAAGGATTTAATTTAAATACACTAATCTTGTAAATAATTTTTAAAATAGTAAATAAGAATCAATCATATTTTATTGATATAATAAAATATGATTAGATAATTGTATGAAAAATATTTACACTGCAATGAATCAAAATTAATTTTTTTTATTGAATGCTATTTGGGCAATATTAAGAATTAAAAGTGATAAGTTTTTGAACTTTTTTTATACACCCAATGCAATTGAACATTCAAACATCTTAATCTTCAATAAAAAAAAACTTGTTAATTTTATTACCTTATTAATTAGTGTTCTTCGAAAACTCTATATATTAAAAAACCAAATGTATTGATACAAATTTATCACTTCATCTTTAAGCATACTCTTGTAATAGTATTGTATCTTATCAATTTAATACACTTTTTTCTTTTCTGCAGGGAAGATTAAATAAAAGAAAAACAAAACAAGCAAGCAAACTACAGACACTTGTATTTTGTTTACAGGAATCAATTTTACAGAGTTATGAGTTTCACCAATTTAATTTATTGTGAGTGTATTTAAATATGAAGTAATACATTTATGTGTGTAGAGGAATCTTTCCTATATTAAAATGGAAATAGGGGAGAGAGACATAAATAAACTCAGAGTTTTGTCTTGATTATGGAATAGATGCTCCTTGAAACCCTAGCTCTGCGCATCTTTACACCGTTATATATTCCGCCAATGCCAACATGTACTTTGTTTATTTAATTTATATCCATCTTTTCCTTGGATTCTATTCTTAGCTTGTCCAGTTCCTCTAGCTGAGTTTTCTCATAGATCAACGGTTCCCAAACTTCATTCTCAATAATGAAACACTGCCTCATGAAAAAAGTCTATACATAGCAATACTTGTGTTAATGGTGCCATATTTTGGACATTGTCACATTCGCTTTTCTTAGTTTCACAACCAAACAAGATGCAATAATATTGTTGAACTTTTCAGTTATTTTATTTCTAATATATATATATACATATTCTAAGTAGTTGTACTAACTCATAATAAACCTATATACTACTATGTGTAAATTAATTTCACTGAATTCCAAGTCCTTTATTATATTATGAGTTATGACTATATACGGGTCTTACAATAAAGAAGGAAACCCGAAGCATCTTGAATTGATCACCTCTTTAATTAACGTTATTTAGAGTCCTTTCATTCAGATTCGGGAACTGGTCCCATGTAATTTCAAAGAATATTTTCTACTAATTGTTTTTATGGCGAGACCAATTTAATTATCACTTCACTTCTAGCTAAGAGCATCAAAACCATGGAATAAATATAGGGACGTAACTTTAGTTCTTTAATTTCATGTCCTTTTTCTTTCTTAGTTATACATGATTTTAGATGTGTGATGTACATATTGGTGGACCATGGCTAATGTGCTTTGGTGATTATACCTTTCTGCTTCATCATGGTGAGCATCACTTAGAATTTGAAACTGCATTTACGACAATATACAACTTAAAAGATACCACGATGATGAATGTCTTTCTTCTCCTGGTCATTTACTCGGGAATTCATTATCTTGATGATAAGCCTTTGGCAATTTAATAAATATGTAGGTCAAAGCCGGCATTAATTCTCCAATCTATCCCAATTTAATTCTTAGCTACCTTAGCATGCAATGTATAGTTCTTCTTTCTCTGGATGAAATTTATGGATGATATTTCAGTGGCCATAAGATTAGGGGTTGGATCATTATTATCCCCAATTATATTGTGAAAAGAAGTTCATGCTCAACTCGAAAGCGGCATTCATATAAAGAGGTGGCGTGCTAAAGATTCATATGTCTCGCAGCCCCTCATGCAAATGTTATTTATAGCCGTGAAGGGTGAGCAATTTATCAAAATGGGAAATAATAAGGATCAAACTCGTGATTACTTGATCATAATGGTTTTGATACAATATTTTTAAATATTTTCCAAAAGCTTAAATTTTTATGAGATAATTTTATGGTCACATTTATCCCTACTTATTAGCTTAAGTTTTGGATTTTTTTTTGGAGGGACAGGGGAGGAGGAGGGAGAATTGGGGATGAGAAATGCCGATACAGGAATACATCACTCAACACATAACTAGAACCTCTAGTAAAGACTAAGGGAAATACTAGTAAGTTACCCGATCTATCGATTATATTTATAATATTTAGGCTGATTTTGGTTCCCTTATTAATGTTCAAAATCCTGCAGTGGTAGTATTCATTGGATAGATAAAGCATATACATGTTTTTCGATAGTTAATAAGTGATAAATTCTCAAAAAGAGTAGCAGATGAGTACATTAAGATGACTCCCAAAAAAATGAGAATAAAAATGACAAGTACCAACTCTAAAGCAAAATATAAAACGAAAAAACAAGAGACTCAAAACAAAAGCACAAATATAAGCATATATAAAGGAAAGAGAAAAGGGACCTTAAGAACACAACAAAATCCCCAATGTTCAACCATGCTATCCGAAACCTGACTTATGGGTCTTGGCCAAGGTGACGATAACCTCATTCTCATCTACTGTAAATAATTCTAGGCATTTACCCAACTCTCACGTATGATGTGCCTCAAGAAACCCATTTGGGTCATCTTCCTTGCGCACAATACCATCATACTCAAGTTCAAGTTGAGAGATTCTATTAAAAAACTTCTTTCCAAAATGCTTTTTGAAAGAAATAAGACCCTTTTTCTTTTTTTCCTTTACACACTGAATGTTTTCCTCTCCTCTTTTTTCCAACATTTAACATATGCTCTTCCAAGAGAAATATTTGGACAAGTCCACGACCAACTCAAAATTTTGATCCAAGGGCGAATGGGGTGATCAAAGCATATGCATTGTAAGGTATCAGACACTGATATGGAGAAAGGGTTTATGACTTGCAGAAAATAAGAGGGAGTAAACAAGGGAGAAAAGGAAACCAAGACTGAATGAATCACTTCAACTTTTATTAATTGAATTGGAGAGCATACACTTGAGTATTTATATACATCTTCAATTAGCATGTGTTAAATGAGCTAGTTTCTAAGCTAACAATATTATGTTATAACAGTTTTAGTGCTTGACTTTATAGCAAAGAGTATTAACTAACTCTTCAAGATGTGCTCTCTGTCATCCCCGCAAACTCAGAAGGAGGTAAGACAACTCTAGTTTGGTCTTGAATTTGTCAAACAAAGCTCCAGACAATGGCTTGGTAAGTATGTCTGCAATTTGGTCCTGGATGGTACATGAGAGACAAATACTTTCTTCTTGAATCACTTGGTCTCTTACAAAGTAAAGATCCAATTCAAAGTGCTTTGTTCTGAGTGTAGAATTGGGTTGGTGGCAAGTAAGACTTGCTAAGATTGTCACAGTGACCGAAGGAGAAGAGTAGGTTATGTGCAGCTTAGAGGAGAGACTGAATCCAGGTGAGTTCAGCCATCCTCCCCATACTTCGAAACTCTGCCTAAGTCCTGGACCTGGAAACTACATGTTGCTTCTTCCTGATCCATGAGACCAAGTTGGTGCCTAAGAAGATGCAAAAACCACTAGTGGACTTTCTATCATTGATGTTTGAGGCCCAATGAAAATCACAGAAAGCTAGTAATCTGAGGGAGAGTTTTTGTGCAGCAAACCTTGAGACATGGTGCCTGCAAGATATCTTAAAATCGTTACAGCTTTCCAATGCTCATCAGTGGGGGAATGCATGAATTAACTGACTTTGTTTCCAGCAAAGCAAATGTCAGTCTTGTTAGAGTTGCATATTGTAGTCCTCCCACTATTGATCTATAAAGGGCGGGTTAGCAAAAGGAGAACCGGTGGGAGGTTTAAGGTTGCTGATCATTGGTGTAGGCATGAACTTGGCACCTTCCATTCCAGCTTTTTGAACCAAGTCAGATATATACTTTTGTTGATTTAACAACATATTACCAGTGATAGTTCTTGTGGCCTCAATTCCAAGGAAATAACTCATCTCCCCTAGGTCTTTTAGTGAGAATACTTGATGCAAGTTGGTTGATCATGTTGAAATCTCATCTGCATTGTCTCCAATGATCAAAATGTCATCAACATACACTAGTATGAATGTAGTGGATGTTGACGTAAACCTGGTAAAGAGGGAAGTATCTGACTTGGTATTAGTGAAACCAAAGGATTGTAGGGCAGTTGAGCTTTAGAAACCAGGCTCTAGGGCCTGTTTCAAGCCATACAAGGCTTTGGTGAGTTTACAAACTAGGGTGGGGTTAGAGGAGGTGAAACCTTCAGGCTGGATCATGAATACATCCTCATGTAAGTCACCATTAAGAAAGGCATTGTTGAAGTCAAATTGTCTCACTTTCCAGCATCTTGACAAAGCTATAGTGAGAACAATTTGGATGGTTGGCTTGATGACAGGACTAAAAATCTGATCATAGTCAATGCCTTCTTTTTGGTGAAAGCCCTTGGCTACTAGCCTTGCTTTGTATTTTTGAATAGAGCCATCAGGGTGTCTTTAATCCTAAAGACCCACTTGCATCCAATTGGCTTGGCATTGGAAGGAGGAAAGGTCAGGTACCAGGTGTTGTTTCTCATAAAAGCATCATATTCTTCTTGCATAGCTTTCTTCCAATGAAGAGAGTTGAGAGCCTGGACATTTTTCGGTTCGTAGTCTCCAGATTTGGAGATGGAGACATTAGTGCTTGCATAAGTTTTAGGTTTGAAAACCCCTGTCTTGGCCCTAGTTGTCATGTTGTGGTTGTTGACTGGTACAATACCAATAGGCAGGTTACATTTGAACTTGCCATAAAATTGGTCTAAATATATCAGTAGGTGTAGTAGCCTCACTGTTCTGGCATGATAACATGAGACCTGCGTATCACTTAGCAAAGGATTAGAAGTACCAGTAGATGAGTAATTTGAATCAGTTGCAAGTAGGTAAATTAGATGCATTGGTAACTATTGTGGGAGTGGTTTGAGGACTGTTGGGAATTTTGAGACAATTGGGATGCTTGGGAAGAATTATTGACTGAGAAATTAAAGGTTTAAGGGAATGGAGTGGGAAAAAGATCATTATATGGGAAAGAATTTTCATCAAAGACAACATTCCTAGAAACATAGACCTTTCCAAAGGAGCAGACATTTAGAACCTTTGTGATTGGGAGCATAACCGATGAACACACACTTATGAGATTTGAAGTCGAATTTGTGTTGGTTGTGAGGTCTTAGTTTGAAAACGGTTGAGCCAAAGGTTCTAGAGGAAGGAATAGTCAGGTTTGTGACCATGAATCAACTCAAATGGGGATTTGTGGTTGGTATTTGGTGATGGTAGTCTATTGATGAGGTACACGCTGAAGTGAAAGCTTCATCCCATAATTTCAATGGAAGAGGCTGTGGCTAACATGGCTGAGCAGATTTCAAGATGTGTCTGTGCTTTCTTTTAGCACATCCATTTTGCTGGTGGGAATATGGGGACAGCTTGTGAGAGATGCCATTGGTTTTAAGAAATTGGGTGAAATTGTTGGATAGATATTCCATGCCATTATCAGATTGGAATGTTTTTATTTTGTGGTCAGTTAGGAGTTCAATCATGGACTTGTATTGGAGAAAAGCTTGAAATACCTGAGATTTACTTTCTAGGAGATAGAGACAAGAGTATTTAGTAAAAGCATCTATGAATACTACATAGTATCGAAAACAGAGTTGGAAATTATGGGTGCTGGACCCCATACATCAGAATAGACCAATTCAAGCGGTTTATTATATGCATGAGAAAAGGAAAGTGAGGTAATTGGTGAATTTTTGCTGGACAACATGAATCACATGTGAAAGGAGCAGAAACTTACATTTTATTGCTTTTATTCATTGAACAATTACAATCTTGAAGTACTTGATTTACAATTGAGATAGAAGGGTGACCTAGCCTATAGTGCCACAATCTATGAGAATCTCCTTGAGTTATTACATTGGGTGTGAAAGGCGGAAATAGGACTGATGTTATTTCTTGGAAGAATAGCAGATGAAGACTTGGGGACAACTATATTATCAAAGGTGTAGAGTCCTTCTTTAAGGCTGCCTTTGAGTAGTGTCTCCTTGGAACCCTAAGATTTAACATAACAGTGATAAGGGTGAAATTCAAAGAAGACATTGTTATCTTGAGCAAACTTAGAAGCGCTGATTAAGTTCTTTGTTATATGAGGGACATGCATAAGATTGGAAAGAATAAAGGCTTTTTGAGACATTTTTTATTGCAAGAATGAGTTACCAATATGACTAATTTCCATACCTTGGCCGTTTCCTATTACCACCTGATCTGAACCTTCAAATTCATGGTGGTGGCAGGTGTCTTTGATCATATGTGATGTGATTTGTGGCGCCACTCTGGTGTCAATCTGAATCCAAGATGGATGCTGGGGTTGCCAAGTATGCTTGAGGGTTGTGAAATGAGGCTGGTGGAGGCTAGACTGTTGTTGAGTGGGGTTTCACGGGTTTGTAAAGTTGGGATCAAACCTCTGGTAACACTGCCACACTATATGGCCGACTCTTCCACATAGTTGACATTGAGCCCTTCCATTATTAGACCAGTTGGAGCGGCCTCCTCCTCTGATGATCTGTCTCTTCCTCTTCGGCCAAAGGACCCTCTGAAGCCCCTCTGAAGTTCTCACCAGGTTTAGCGTCACCTAGGGAAGTTCTAGCAAGGTGAGCCTAAACTACACCAAATTCAGGTTTCTTGAACCTTTCCAGCATCTCCTCTTGGGCCATTAACAAGGCTTCTAGCTCATCAATTGAGAAAGGTTCCACTCTTGACATTACATTTGTGATGAAGGGACCATATTCTTCCCTAATCCATCCAGGTATCACCTCTATGTGTTCTTCAACGTTAACTGGAGCACCTACTCCAGCTAATGCATCTACAATTTTCTTGATTTTCAGCAAATAGTCTGAAGCTGTGTTACCTTGCTTTCTTGCGGCCTTGAGTTGGATTCTTAACTGTTTGACCTTGGATCGTGTCTTTGACGCAAATAGATTTCAATTTTGCTCCATATTTGATGTACATATTCACATCCAACCACCCTCAGAATGTTGGACTGAGTGACGCTAGAAGCCAAGTTGCCAAATGTTGATCTTGATTCTCCTAATCCAAGTAGGATGAGGACACATTGTCCAGCACACGATCTTCTTTTGTTGCGTATCTTTCTGGAACCTTTTCTTTCACCAAATGATCTACCAACTTGTGAGCTTTTATTGCAAACAAAGCTTGGTGCTTCCATGTTAGGAAGTTGTCTTCATCGAGCTTGACAGAAATTGGATTTGCAAAAGTCTTTGCCATGAATTGTTGAGTAGCGGAGCTTGAGTTATCAGATGCCATGGATCCTTCAGCTCTAATACCATGTAAGGTATAGACATAATTCTGGAGAAAGGGTTTATGACTTGCAAAAAATAAGAGGGAGTAAACAAGGGAGAAAAGGAAACCAAGACTGAATGAATCACTTCAACTTTTATTAATTGAATTGGAGAGCATACACTTGAGTATTTATATACATCTTCAATTACAGCATGTGTTAAATGAGCTAGTTTCTAAGCTAACAATATTATGTTATAACAATTTTAGTGCTTGACTGTTATAGCAGAGAGTATTAACTAACTCTTCAAGATGTGCTCTCTCTCATGCATGTACCATGTCTAGTTAATTTTGTTTGTTTCGCCAACTTGATTCATATTCAATTTTTTTTATAATATTAATTTCACTTTCATTTCTGCATACTAGGAGAATAACTACATTTGATCATGAAATAGACATTTTTAAGGCCTTACCAAATATATTATCATACTTCACGCATGTGTTCCCTTTCAAGGTTTTGTTAATTATAAGTTCAATAGGTATTGACACTTAATTACAATTTACAATTCACGAAATATATAAAATTATAATTAATAAATTGATATTATTCACTATGAATTAGCTTACAAAAGCGTGGCAATTTCGCTTATCTAAACACATCCTCAGTAACATATTTTAAGGTCTGATTTCGATACAAGTCGTCAACTATTAAAGAAAATAATATGCATGTGTTTGGGTTATATGCGATGTTTTAAAAAAAATTTAGTTATTTTAAAATGCATATGGTATATATTTCTTGTGCTTCATGTGGGCTGTTAATTATTTCTTTGTTCATGTCATCGTGGACGTCTTAATTCACAAGTAGTTTAGAAGTGATAATTTTCTAACTCACAACAAAAGTTCTAAGACTATAATAAGGGAAAATTAAAAAGAAAATTAAAGATAAGACTTGGACAATATTTTAAAAAACAATCAAATCCCCTATTACATCATTCTTGAAATTATGGAAGAAAATACTACTAGAGCAAACAAGTGCATACTCCATTCCTCGACGTGCTACGTATATATGTACCTCCAACTTAATAAAAGCAAAAGAAGCCGAATTACGGATTTGCGTTGAACAATTCATAATTTTCTTTAAATTCTCGCTCAAAATTAAGAAAAATTGTAGTTTATTTTTTCAATATAAAATAAGTTAGTCTAAACTTGTATAAATGTACATAAATTTTTTCATCATCTAAACTTAGTAGCTTGCCAAGTTGTTTTATTAAGGAAAGAATCAAATTTAAAAGCTAAGGTGCCCCTCAATTGAAAGATGTTAAAGATTCTAAATTCTTGTTTAAATTTATTTATTATCGTAATGTGACATTTATATTGACTCCTAGCTAGATACGAATTAAGATTCTTATACATCTCCAACATCACCACTCACAGTTACCAAAGTTCCACTTTTGTCCTCTACGCTTGAGATAAGTTGGTTTCCATGATCTGATCATGCTTTGTTCAAGGAAGGTGTTTCATCTCTTACAAGAAAGGCTTAATTATGCTACCTAAGATATGTTAAGAGCCATTTAGAGTGGCACTATCCCTTATCCACTCTCTATTTCCCCAAGTACTTTGTCCCTAGGGCCCAATTCATAAATGACATTTTACCTTCAAAAATTTCTTCAAGTATGTGTTATGCATCTTCATTTTCAACCAAATTTTATCACACTTTCAATCTAAGAAAATGAAATGGATGATTGGCTGAAAAAACTATCTGACGAATGTGTGAGAAGCAAATGCTGTTAGAAGTAATAAGTCTCCATTTTCACTTCAAAATAAGAATTTAAATTGTAAATTAAATAGTAATAAGTGTATTTGTAGTGGGTCACGTTCATTGAAAGCACAAATATTCATCTTTCCAAGATAGAAAACTAGAAATTTGCTCTTTTACTTTCTTAGCCAATTACCTAAGGTACTGATTAGATAAATCCAAATAGTAATATTAGCGTTCATTCATATTACATTACTTACACGGCGCTGCTTTTACCACTTTCGAACCCTCTTCTACCTACATAGTGAATTGAGCAATTATACCACAAGCAAATCTTTACCCTTGGTGACCTACTTTGTGTAGTGTCCTCTATCACTTGACCTAGAACCATTATATATTAGCATGAAGATCCATGGAAGAACCACCCATATTGCATGCTAATTACATATAACATGGAAGTGGGGGTATAGGCACGTGAGAGGGAAGGAGAAAGTGGAGCCAGATGTACGTCGTGCTTATCCATTTTTGCTTTTGGTATATTAGGTTCGTTGTATCAGACTCTCCAATAGGAAGAATATGACCAAATATATATCAAAAGTGAATGATACAAAAAGCCGAGTCCATTCATATAATTATATGAGAAGGCTAGACTTATATGGTTAAATCTATTATTTTTTGGTGAATAAATAGGTTGAAGGAAGATTCGCCACACTTTAAGGTCAAAATATGCTTATGGATTTGTCGAGCATTTACATATGTAAATATTACAGCTTATTTACCATCGAAATATTTAGGAATCAAGTCCGAGTCATAATGATACATGAATGTATATTAATGAGATAGTGATGAAGAAGACATGAGAGGTAGTGCTAAGACATAAAAATGAGTGAAGAAGTCCAAATGAGATAAGAAGCAAAGAGATACACACTAGAAAAATGGAGAAAGGAAAATGAAGAAATTAACAAAATAATAATTCAAGAGAAAAAGAATGAATAGTGGGGCCAAATCTCAATGGACCAGCATTCAGCTTCTATCCTAAATAATAATAAAAAAAAAAATTCACCTTCTATCTTGCATGAAGTCTTTTGCGTTGCTCAAATTGATTAAATATTAACTAGTTCCCGCATTTTCGGACAAAGAACATCGACTTCATTCATTTGGTATCGTTTTAATTAAACTGGCCCTTCATAGGTGTGTGTTGGTTTCCTTGTGGTGCTTGTTGTCACTGATTAATTAGGCCTCAGTCTCCTACATTTGAAAGTGGAGATGGGCTAAATGTCTTACAACACTGATCTTGTCGATGATGGAACAGGGAAACATTTTTTCAACTCATTCTTTATTAGAAAAATATAAGACCAATTGTATTGGATTAAAATGAGTTTGTCTTTAAATTAAGAAAATATTATCTACTTTTAAATTAATGTATATTGTAATCATAACAAATAGCATAATTAAAAGGTAAATATACCCTTAGTTTTTTCCTTCAAGTTCTAATTCACTTTGACTTTCAACTGTAAAGTTATTGGTGGTCCTTATTCTTCAATATTACTAGTTTTTAATTAGCAGTTTTATTTGTCTTCATCATTCTTTTTCAGACAGAAATATTATTTCCCTTTTCTTGAGAAACTGGGTAAAAGTTGTAAAAGCAAGTAATTTGACACTTTTTTCCCTCTCAAATTGTGAATTACACTATTTGTTGAACTTGTTATTTCTAACCACACCAATGATAAAAGTATTATCACCTCAACAAAAATATCTCATCAACATCCAATAACACAAACGCAATTGCATCAATTCATCAGTTACAACAATAACAATGGAATTAAAATACTACAGATAAACGATTACAATTTTTAAAAAGACCAAAAACGAACTACGATTAGGCCTCTGGAAATTTCTAGCTCTTTGTAAATCAATTTTCTGATGATACAACACTCTTCGGCCACTTTCCAAAAGAATAACAATGATTTTCATTATTTACACAAATCAAATAATACAACATTGGGCAACTCCATGTAATTTGGGGCAGTCAAGTTTCAGTCCACCATGTTTAACTGAACATATCCGCATCATTTTTCCCCTACCAAAACCTCGTTTTTCATCATCTCTTTCCCCTTCTATGTACATATACAACACCCTAGGAAACTGGTAACTAGAAAGTAGAAACAAACTACTTGCTAAACCCCTGCTTCTCTTACACAAAAATAGCAAGGTGTGCAACTCACTAAAATGGCATTCAGAATTGAATAGTTCATCAGTTTATCAGTCTCATTGGAGCTGCGGAACAATAATAAGGATGGATAGTCCCAGGTAGATCTCTAATCAGTATTCTATACGTAATCGCCGCAATTCAGATTTGAACTGTGGGATAGAGCTGAGAGTCCGACGCAAGATTCCGTATGTCCTCTCGATTACAATCTCTTGAAATCCGGACAAGCTCCCAAAGGGCACCTCCACTGATCATGTCTTTTGCATTCACTTCTGCAATATCATATAAAATAAGTTGTTTTTGAACTTTTGTGACAATGTTCTTTTGACAAACTCATAACAAGAATCCCACTTACCATGCTGTGCCAAGTGGCAGAGTGCAAGTTCAATGTGACGCCTGATTGGTGCAGCTTCATTATTAGCATTTTGTACTATCCATGGAAGTGCAACATCTTCAATCAAAAAAGATCTGCCACTTTTTATCCCTGTGAATGCACAAAATAGTATCAGGTTACTAACTAAAACCTCTATATCGGTTATCTTCCATTTGGTGCAAGAAATTTGGCGGTGTCAAAATTGGGACATGGCAGAGTAGGGGCGATTCATTAGCAATGACTTCCTTAAAAACACAACATTCACCTTAAAAGCTAGTCAATGGCACTGATATGTGCATTGCAGCTGTCCAGCAACAGCTTTGCCCATTTTTAACATAATGAAACATATCTTCTCCACTATGACCGCTTTCACCATTGACGATATATTACTGACAAGGAAGAAAAAGCAAACCTTGAGTAGAAGCTCGGGATTCACATTTTGCGAAGTTGGCAATTCCTCGTGCAACTTGTGAAAGAACATCAGGATGTCCACATCTTACAATTCCCAATAAAGCCTTTATACCTCCCTGAGATCTCAGCTTCATCAATATTTTATCTGGATGAAGAACATCAAGGCAAAACTGTGAATAGCTGATATCATCAAGGTCACACATTATGGAATGCATATCATTCAGCATTAGTAGCCAATCATGGTATCACAATTGGACAAACTATTAGTTAATCACAAACTTGATGTGTCTTTAAGTTATTTATTGTATTGTTTTTATTTTGAAAGCTGAAATTCAAATATTTACCAACAAAATTGTATAGAAAGCAATATACCATTCCCACATAGGTTAGCAATGGCCCCAGCAACCATTCGAAGAGTTTGTGGTTCTTCAGCATCAGCAGCAGTCATTGATAATAGAGTAATTCCTCCCTCAGCCATTATGATTTCTTGATTGGCTTCTGCATTGTTGTGAAAGAAAGCAAAGAAATATCAACACAAAAAATAGCTAAATGAACAAAATCTCTTAACAACTATTAATAGTAACAAACTAGTAAGTACAACCCACTTAAACATTTTGAACAAAATATGCAACTAAACAATCACCATTCATGGCAAGATTGGCAATTGCCCCAGCTGCTACTCTGCGAACAGTTTCATCTTCATATCGTTAAGCAGCATCAGCAAGGAAGTAAGACCGCCAGCTTCAACAATACTTTTTTGGTTTGCCTCTGCATATTAGAGATAAATTACAAAAATCTTTATATACTACCGAGAAAGCTATAGTAGGAAATTTCTTTGAAAGCCTTGAGTATGAATACAATGAAAATGTGACAGAAAAATGAGGAAATAATCTGGCAGGCTGGAACAAAGTAAAAATTAAGTATGATTGCACTTGAGCAACATTCATCCCACAACAGATCAATTGTTCATGGAAAATTAACAGACCGATTAGAATCTTTTCTCAAGAAACAGGATGTTTGATAAAAATCACAAGTCACAACCACACTATAGAACATACTATGATGATCTAGGCATTCGTGGGGACAAAAATCAACAAGAAAACCAAAACTTTTAGATCAAAGGCCAAGATCTACTGTGATAAACTAAATTTCTTCAGAAGATATATGAGAGTCTGAAGAGAGTCTAACATAAACAGTATGCTTATTTTAATGTGCAAAGACAAATGCAACAAAAACAGGAATAAAAGGATCAGGTCATTTTTTGGATGAAAAGTGCGCTTATTTTTTAATATATTGCTAGCCAAACATCAATGAACAAGTGGCAGAAAGCCAGAAACAGCAGATCAATAACAGCATTAAGAAGATGATGGCAACAACCTTCAGCTGCTAGGTTGGCTACCACTTTCACAGCATGTACTCGTACATTCGCATCATCCGACTCCAACAATGACAAAATCTTCTGCAATCCAACTGTTAACTATAGTGTGAGTCATATACATATGAAGGAAGTAAAGTTTCGTTTTTAACTCAACCAACTTGTACCTTGCTCAAAGAGTGTAGCAACAGACGCCTTCTGACCATTCCCATTGTCTTTGAGTTGGGAATGCCAACCTTGAGACATGGAAGAATCCATGGCAGGAAATCCATTTCCAGAGCCTCCACTTTCTATACACCTTCTCATCTATGGCCATAACATTAAATTATATTCACATGAAAGAAAATAAACAACATTCTATCAAATTTATTCCCCCAACAAACGAAAATGAACAAAGAAAATAATGGCAGCAAGAGGCTATGGAGAGAGGAAAACTTGATGTCATAAGAACTGGGTTAAAATTAGCCTGCAAGTCCCAATCCTATTCGTGGATTTTCAATTAAGTCTCTGTATTTCAATGCTTAAATTAGGTCCTTGGAGTTTGATTTCAAAGATTTATAATTGGGTCCTTACCGATAGAACTGTCAGTAATTTATAATGGTACCCAACCTTAATGCGCCATTCAGAAAATTTTGAAACTATAGTCACCCAACTATAGTTATAAATTACTAATTTATCAAAATTGTCAATGTCTATACTCCAGGATAGTACATATTGCATGCAGAGTGAAAGATTCAAAGTAACACAAATACCTGGTCAGCTTCAAAGTTCAATTGCAATAATTGGCTCCTTAATATTATTATTTCTTCTTCAAGTTTCTTTTTTTGATTAGCATCATCCTCCAGAATTCTATGAAGCTTTATAATCTCTGCATCCCCTCCTGCCTAGTACACCAAAAAGTTTTGGATATACCAGAAAAATCAATGCTTAGAAAATAAAGATGTCCAGAGGATCATTGTCCAACTGAAATTCACCTCTGCATGTGTATATTTCCCCAGCAGACTTTTTAGATTTTCTACCTCTTCTTCAGCTGCCTTTCTCCTATTTCTTTCAATTTCAAACAGCCTTTTGATCTCAGCAACTTCATCTGCAGAAGATGCTGTGCCCTCCTGCACCAACAAAAACTAAACAAATGAACAAGGAGGCAAAAGAAAATAAAATTAAAAAAAATGTAAAATGGATATCACTAGCCAATTAGCTATGCTACTTCCACAAGCCAATTATCAGAACATACCAGTGAATAAGTGCTAATAATAATATGGAATTAGCAAAAACTATGAAAACTGGTGCAAAGACGCTGAAAGGCAGCTAGGAAAGTCGTAAAATAGAAGCTGGCTGGATATCATGCTGAAATTGAAATATATAACCAAGGTAAAGCTGTTTGATTCCCATCTTTTAAGTACTTCAATTATCTAAAAATTAAATAAGTATACATATAACTGAAAAACTACTATGCTACAAAATTAGCATGATCCAACTGCAGCTAGTCTGGCTTGGAATTCGACATCAGAAAGAAGTAAATTAATTCAGAATGGAAATGCATCAACTACAAGGTCTGTCCACAGTCCATCCCACATCACAATTGAACAGCCAGGAAAAGTGCTACATGCTAAGTCAAGAGAATGCAGAGCAGAAGGAAGTGCAAATTTGCCAAAGCACCTAATTTGCAAAAATTTTAGACTGTGGTACATCTTTAGTGGTCTAAATAGTTAGAGCACGTATTTATTCAAACATTCTACTTAAATGACAAGATAAACTGGGAACAAAAATACAAAACAGAACCAAATCTATAACCAAATGTTTATATAGAAGAGTGATCTACCATACCAATGGATAGAACCAAATCAAGCACCAATGTTTTAGATATTAAACTATTAATGGGCTTCAGCTAGTGGCTTAAGCTAAAGTCTTTGACATAGTATCAGAGCTTGATTACCAAGGGGTTAAGAGTTTATCTTTGCAACCCGCATTACTCTGTTATTTTGAATTTTGGCACAAGGTAAAATGGCATGTGCATTGTCCATACATTTAAGTCCAAAAGGCTCTTGGGGCCATTTAGAGACATAAAATCATTTATGGGCTTGTATCTAACAATCTATGCTTTTTGGAGAATAAGTCTTTCAAACAAATTAAAAGAAAAAGTTAATTACTGCATATTCAAAAGAAACATTCCACAACAACCCATGCATGCAATAATAAGAGTTATAAAGAGACAGATAGTCCTTCACATATGGTAATACCCCAAAATATCCCCCATTTATCATAAACAAAAACAAAGAATCCACTTTAAGATTTCCAGAATAATTTTAGTTTGAAATGGAATACCTCTCCACGACCATCGATGAAACCATTACAGATATGTTTTTCTTGACTTGACACCAACTTCTGCTCCAGCTGCCTAACTGATTCCATGTACTCCATCTGGCATTTCAATCTTTCTTTCTACAGGAAACATCTCAATATAAGACAGAAAGAAAAGATAGGTTGTAATAATGAAGAAAAAATATTGTACTATACGGTTCTCAAAAATACATGAAGTGAAGGTGTGCACCATGTCTAATCATAGTCTAGATGTACAAAGGTTTTACTGGATTCGGAAACAAAACTGCAATTTTTTGACAATTTGGAAGAGATGCAACCACACCCATATTGCATCCTAGTGGCTTGGATGATGTGTCCCCAAGGTCGCCATGCCTAACAATCCTAGCAGTGAAGTCTAGGCCTACTCTACCTACATCTTTCCAGTTTAATTTCTTCCAACGATATATAATTCCCTGTTCAGATCTGTTTCATCAGCCAGGGACCCTAATCTACCTTACAAATTATTCTAATTTCTTTATAACCTTAGAATTACTGTCTGTAGGTGCTGTTCACAGCCCAGGAAGGCCAGAAAATCACCAAAAATCAACAATAAAATCTGAAGTACATAAAATATATTAAAACTTCATCCATACAGCATGTTGCATAAACTTTATAAATCATTTCAAGACAATAAGATTTTATGTTAATAATCAGATACTGTGGCCAAGATAGTGTACAACAAACCTCTAATGCATCTGCAAAGCTCCTCTCAACTTCAGAAACACGGTGTTGTGCCTCCAAATTTATTCTTTCAACTTCATCCTCAAAAGCTTTCTGCTGCCTTTCGTTTTCTGCAATAAGCTTATCCAACTGTATCTCAAGCTTCCGAGACAAACTTTTATAATCAAACTCCTCCTTTATTTTAAGCATATTCTCAACCTTCATAGCCTGACACATAAATACACATCAATGCATCTTTTATGCACAGTGAGCTATATCAATTGTCAAAAAAGCACTCCATTAGAATTAGTAATCATAATAATCTTATGATATATAATAGGAAAAATAGCAGTAATAAGTCAATCAAAAACTCTGATGAATTATTGCAGATACTACAAATTGTTAGAGGAAACTTCACTAGACAGAATGAAAATTAGATACTAGCAAGAGTTGATGAATGCATGGCACAAGGAGATGGGAAAATCTAATTCTGTCAATTAATGCATTTAATAATTAAATGACACATGAAAATTCCAACAAATGGGATGGAAAAAAAACCCTTTTTTTCATATATTTTTTCAACATTGACATCAAAGTTACTTTAAGCCTTGAAAAATATACTACGAATTAGGAATGTAAAGATGTAAAGACTTTGATAATGATATTTAGTGCATATTGTGTCAATGGCCAACCCTTAATAAAACCTTAAGATGTTTGGTTAAGGCCTCATAATGGCTTTATATCTCCAACACAACCCCTCAAGCAAAGGCCCTTTGGGCTTAAAGCATGGATAACACACTATAACTCAAAGTGAACTTTAAACTAACTACGAAGGATAGGGGTGGTAAGGATCAAACTCCTAAGTCCTAACCACATGGTCAGAAGGTGCTAAAACCATGTCAACAACCAACTCTGCAAAATACTTAAGCTATTAGGCTGAGTCTAATAATGGTTTTATACCTAACATTGTATGGATAAACACAGATAAGAAAACTGACCCTTTGGCCAAACAATATGGTACTAGAAGTCTCTCCTCGATGTCGTGGAGATGGACCAATAGTCACAATCAGGGAGGTCCTAGCAGTTCCTGCAAATGATTGTAGAACATAACACAGAATATAGAAAAATATAACCAAAACCACTGCTTGTTTCACCAGTAGGATTGATGTCCATAAATGCAGATAGACTAGAAGAATGATATGGTCAACATGTCAGACAAGGATGAAGAAACCAGCTTCTTAAAGCATAAATGGCATCTTACTAAAGCATTTTATCACATGATGAGAAAAACTGAAAGCTTACAGCATGATATCTAACAAACCAGAGTAAAGCACCTTACCTCCGAAGGAATCTCTAAGAAGCCTAGTAAGCTTTGAATCACGAAATGGTACATGAGCATTGTTTTCTGCTAGAGCATTAATACATTTTCCTAGTGCACTAAGTGAAAGATTGATAGATTTCGCTTCCTCAAGCATGTGCCCTTCACTTCCTGGTGGGAAAAAAGACGAAGTTTAGTATCCATAAAAGTATACACATTTCCAAACACACAAATCTTCAAATCAGTTTCAGTGTATACCTGACTTATGGATACGCTCTGATCCTGCCAAATCTACGACAACAAGCTTGCTTTTTCGAATAAGTGGCTTTGAAGGTTTAGTCAAGTGAGGGGCATCATCATTTTCAGTTGAACCAATATCTTCACTTTCCACAACAGACCTCCTAACATGTACCTGTGACAGGAGAGATAATACATCAAGATTGGATATTATTTTTAAACAGTGACTAATTGGGTATCTTCACTGATGACATAAAAATATTATTCAAAATTAAATAAAACATAGTTCATTATTTCACCGTCAGAATAGCATGACTACGAGAAGATTCAGCATTCATCTTGGTGTTAGCAGCAACTCTATGAGCTTCCCCCACTCTTAGTAACTCCAAAAAATCCTGCTGGTCCCTTATTTCTACAAGGGTTGCCCTAGGCAAAAACACATCACCAGTTCTTGGATCTTCCACTATTGGAATATTATCATTTACTGGATTCAGCAAGTCCTGGAGAGTCTCCATATAAAGCTACACATTTTGGAGGAAACAAAATGATTAAACATTTCAGCAAACATTAAAATGGCCAAAAAGCAACAGAAAGATAAACAGAGGACATTAGCAATTTCAAAGCAAACAGGGCACAACCTTAAGGGCTATATACGTGCAGTATGATGCAAAAAAAGTATGAAAACAGAAACCAATGCATATGATGCAATTGCAGTAATACACTTAAAAGTATACAACCTGCAGATATGAGACAGTGACAGAATCAGTTTCTGGAGATATGTCAGCTAAAATATCCTCCATGGAACGAACCATGATACCGCGATCAGAGGTGTCTTCCTCCCAGTTGTCCAAGAGTAAAAGTTTTTCCCGTACCAGTTTGACCATAGGCCATAACAGTCCCGTTATAGCCATCAAGAACACTCTACAAACCATAAATTGAACTACAAGTTAAGTTATACAGAACATTGAAAAGCATGGCAATCCATTGCGGGAGACATTGTATTACCTCCAAGAACGATGGTTATCTAATCAAATCATACACTAAGTAAAGCAAAAATAAATGGCTAAGTAAAGGACCTTCTTGAACAATTAGGAAATGCATCATTATAACAGACCTCTACAACTGGCTTAGCTACAACTTCATAAACACGCTTCTGTGATGCAAATTCAGTAAGCACTTCATCAAATTCGTAAGTGTCTGAATCCCAATTGTTTCTCCGAAGCTTCAATCTTTTAAGCTGAAAAAGATATTTTAAAAAAAAAAAGGTTATTTAAACCTTAAACAAGGCTTATGCAATTAAAAAAAAAAAAAGCAAAAAGGTATGTCCATAATCAGAGTACAATGCAAACTCCACAGACAGGTAATCAATATCCACCTCAGGTTGCAGTTCAACACAGTCTGCAAAATCAGCATCCGCCATCATTTCTTCATTACTTCGAGGTCTCAATCTTACAGCCACTCAAACTCTTCCAGGAACTGTACACAAGCAAGATAAAAAACAAACAAAAGTACGACGATATCACCACAGCAGAAAGCACAACAGAAAAAAGACCAAGACTTGAACATTTGCATCTCAAGAATTAACTCTCAAAACAAATGCAACTTAAGCATAAAGATTAGAACCAAATATCTAGATAGAGTTTCTGGACACATTCGCCAAAGGTCATAATAAGTGCCGTCATATCTCCATGAAATGAACTATTCTAGATCCTTTTCACCACCATCATCATTAATTTCAAAATCTAATCTACCCCAGTGTCTAATCTAAAGAACTGAGGATGTATTTAGTTTCAGAAAACAGTTTTCAGTTTTCATTTTCTGTTTTCTAAGTGCCTTGAATTTTGTGAAGGAAATACCAAAACTATAAAAACTACAAAATTCAGTTTTCACTATTTCCTTTACAAAATTCTGAAAATAGGAAAACTGAAAATGAAAACTTAAAATTGTTTTCTAAAACCAAACGCGCCATAAAAATCACAGATAACAAACATTTCAAAGAACACCTTAAACATAAAAGATAGGGCAAATCTAGCACCCTTTCTTAATTAAATAACTAACTTAATAACCTGGATCAAAAAAAAAAAAAACATTGTCTAGCTAACATGCATCATAAATTAAGACATCGTTGATCCAACACAAAATCACATGCTTTTTAGTTTTATTTTTCTAATTCATCAACCACGGGCTACCAAATTACCAGGAAAAAAAAAAAAGACATAATAAAATTGAATGCTATAACAGAAAATAGCAAGAACCACCACCAAATGTTGCTAATAGAAAATGTGTCTCCACAATTAATTTGGTTAAGTTGAAGTCGTAATTATCTTAATCAAGTGAAAAATCGAACGAATATAGTTGTGCTTCGTCGTTGAGTTGAGTCCTACTTAGAGCTACATTTGCATAACTCGTTTTTTCTCCTATTGCTTACTCTCTCTCTCTCTCTCTCTCTCGCGTTGTTAATGTGAGAGTGAAGAGAGTAACGCAGGGAATTGAAATTTTAACATGTCGTGGAATGTGAAGAAAATGGAATCGGAAAGAGTGAGTGAGAGAGTTTTAGGAGACCTGCGTCGCCGCCGTGAGAGGGAGGGAGGGAGGGGGAGCTGCGGCGGAGGGCGGCGGATCCCGGCGAGGGAAGGCGGCGAGGCTTGAGCGACGACGTCGTTCTGAGGTTGTTGATGTTGCCGCCGCCTGGGCGATCGAACTTGGCGCTTCCGCGTTGAGCGACGCCGTTTCGGTGAAGGCTCGAAGCCATAGCTTTGTTAGCTTTAGCGAACGGAAAAACTGAAGAAGAAAAAAGGTGAAGTGAGGTTAACTTGGAAATTCAAATGCAAAAAGCGTGCACAGGAGTTTTGTGCTGGGGTGGTGAACTTGTGAGTTTACCGGCTCATTTTTGTTTTTTTGAAATGGATTTAATGTTAATTAATATGATAATTTAATTTAGAGAAAACATTTGATCTCTCGAAAATATATTCACAATAATTTGTTAGAATTTAAAAGTCTCATTTTGCCTCTTAGAAATTGAAAAAAAAAAAAGAACAAATTCATCCGGAAGGAATTAATTTTTTTTATTAATTTTGATGAACCAATAAATGTTTAATTTATGATTAAGACAAAGACTGCTTCTAACTCTAACTCAATTATTTGAAGGGGAAAAAAATGAATTATTCATCGTCAACATGACAAAACTTATTTTATCATTTCTCACACTTATTGGATTGAGAAAATGGAGAGTAGTGGGTATTATTTTGATCGGTGTTCTTTTTTTTCAATATGTTAATTTAGGCCTTGAATATAATATCTTGTTGTAACTGGTAGTAAATTTTTTTAAAAAAATATTATATATAGTGGATTTGGCCAATTTTATTTAAATTGAACGATTTATTATAAGATAGAACCTCTCTCAAAAAATTCAATATGAAATCTTATTTAAAAATAATTAATATCCAACTATTTGAATAATTAAATATTGACAAAGTAATTTTTGTGTGCAAAATACATATTTATATTTTCTTTTAATTTCTATGTACTAATATCATAAATTTTTCTTATACTTTTATTAAATCATAAGTTACCACAATAGTAAAAGTGATTAAATCTCAATTCAATACTTAAAAAATTATGTAAATGAATAATTTAATTAAATGGAGCATATTATATTTTGAGTATATAAATATTAAACTCTTTATATTTTATAACAATTTAATTTTTATGTATAAATAATATAAAAAATTTATATAATTATTTACTTATTATTGTCAGGTAAGTTACGATAACACTTCCTATATTATTTTAAAAATTGAACCAATGTATGTATTAAAATCAAAGGTAATTTTATACAAAAAAAAAATTATAATTGATTTTATAATTGAAAAGCAAAAATGGAGAGAGAAGGAAAAATGGAAATTGGAAAGGGTGTGAGTGAAAGAGACAGAAAAAGCGTGGCGCGACTGGCGATGAGTGAAGGGCGATGGGGAAACCGGGTGGCCCATGCAGGGACAAAGAAACTGACCCAAACAGACACACCAATCTTGCATGCACAGTGTATTTATTATTATTGTTATTATTTTATTTTTGGCCCGTTTTATTTTCTATAATTTTGTGAAAATATAGTAAAAATAAAAATATTTAACTTTTTGATTTTTTTTTGTAAAATCCTAAAAATTGAACATAAGCTAAAAATAAAAAATAAATAAATGAAAATAAAAACTGAATGGACCCATAATTTTTTATGTCGCAAATTCACTAGGAATATGATTCGAATAAGGTTGATTTATTATAGGGTAAAGTTATTTTAGTATTAGTTGATGCATACATATCTTGTGCAAAACTCATTTAACCAATAGTTTATTCATCATTATGAATTAATCAATTACACCATGTCGTAGTTTGTTATAAATCTCTGGATTAATTACAATAATATATATTAACAATTAAATAAATTTGATATTTATCTAAAAAGGAGTGTGAAAAAAAAAAGCAAATCTGACGTTATTGCATTGTAGCCATAATGAAATTGAAAAAAGGCATAAAATAGAATTCTTCTGAAAAAAACTCTTTTGGCATTAAATTTTTTAATTTAATTTTGATAGATTGAGGTATGAAATTTTTTTACATGGTTATCTAATCAAGTTTTTTTATTTACATGATTTTTAAAATAGTTTATATTATAGTCAATCATATTTATTGCTATAACAATTTATAATTAAATAGCATTAAAACTAGATCTTTAATTTTTTTTCCCAACTATATAATACTAAAGTCATATAATAAATAGCACTGTTTGTTTTTTGTTTGTGTAACTCAAATGGACTGGTTGGTAAAGGGGGTGAATGAATGAGGAACAGAGAAGTGCCCTAAAAGACAAGGCAAGGAAGTCGCAATTCACTCACTGCCTCACAAGTCACCAATATATTAAACTGCCCAATTAGTTTGGTGGTGTTGGTGATGCCTTAAATCCGCAACAATGGTGGTAATAAATTCCTAAAAAAAAAAAGAAAAAGAAAAGGACACATACACACACAAGAGTGGATTATCTATTGTATCAAAAGTTTTAGAAAAATCAATTATCAAAATTAAAATCACATGAAATTATTTGACAATAACCTTGTAACAAGTAACACGAATTTAGTCTCCAGGGCTTTGGGAGATTTGTTAGTGTATTCCTTGCCCATCAAGTGAAAATCTAATCTACTGAGGCACAATTAGTGCAAAAAGTGATGATTTCTAAAGTGATGATCTCTTTTAATATATGTTTTTCTATACACATGAATCTTGAAATTGAATCCAGAACCACATTTAAAAAAGAAAATTGAACTCCTTTCACTACATTAATATCTTATTGGTACATCAAGTGTTCATTTATTAATAAGAAAAATTAAAATAAAACTTTTCTTTTGAAACTACGTTTTCTTGCATTTGGGGGTCTCATGTATATAAATACTCAATTTTGAGTTTAGTTGTGCCTTATAAAGAATTTAATTTTAATATATTATCAGTGTAAAAAAATTACACATATATTTAATTATGTAGTGACATATTATTAGAAAAAATATTTAACTTAACCATACACTATTTTAAAAGTCTTATAAATAGAAAAATATTATTAAATAATAATATAAAACTCTTTTATATTGATAATATATATTAAAATAATTAAACTCACTTGTAAAAGCTAACAAAATACAAAAGCTATAATTAATAAAAAGTAAAATAGACATAATATAAAAAAGATGCTCAATCAAGGAAAATTTATACAATACATATAGGAAAACTTTTTGTAACAATCATTATTTCTCATAAATAATTGTATGGTCTCATATGGACTGTTTGTTTAGTGACCCACATGATTCTGCACATATAATTTTGAGCTTTCAATAGTCAACATCATATTGTTTAAAGTAGCCATCAAGAGTAATGGGCTACAACAACATGCAATGGTTTCTGCTCTAGTCTTTGACCAAAGAATTAGCAATTTTTGATGCGATCCCTGACCACGAAAAAATCCTCTATCATTGAGGTTTTGAAGTTAATTGGTTTCATATAATGACATGGCGACAAATTGACAAATAATATTTGATCAATTTGGGTTAGAATCCAAAAGAAGCAGCTGGCATTCGCCATAATATTTGAGTTAATGTTTATTTTAATTGATATTTTATGCATGAATTCATTTTAGTCCTTTATTTTTAAAATGAATTAATTTGATCCCTCACATTTATAAACGTGGATCAATTTAGTCCCTTTTAAATCACTATTAGTTAAGCGAGTGCCTGGTAGAGAACTTGTTATGAGGAAGACAGAGCTTAATCGAGAGGAATTAGAACTCGATTAATAGGAAATAGAGATCGTTAGAGGAATTAAGCTGAATAGAAAATAGAGCTCATCTATATGTTTCTCTCATTTACCAAACTCTATTTTCTAGTGGCCGAGATATAATTCCTATTGGTAAACTCTTTTCTCAGTTAAGCTCTCTCCTCTAACAGCTCTATCCCATCAAACACTCCAGTCTTACGGTAATTTAACAAATGTTAATAGAGGAATTAAATTAATTCACGTTTGTAAATATAATGGAGTAAATTGATACGTTTTAAAAGTGAGGGACTAAAATAACTCATTTATAAAATATCAGGGATTAAAATGAGCATTCACTCATAATATTTTGTATCAAATCGAATCAAGCATTCAAATTCCACACATTTAATATGCTATTTTTAATAAGTTTTTGTTATTGACTAGAATATCCTCATTAACATTACTATGGATTAAACTCTCAGCCACTGTAATTTTATCATTTGATATTATAGTTTTATTCTACTCTTTATGTAGTTTTATTCGAGGTATGTATGTCACTTCCTACGAATGTGAAATGACACAACTTTATGATATGTGTCAAACATTTTTCTTTAACTACTTCGCATTGCTTTGAATAATTTGTTATTTATATATTTTATTATTAGTTATAATTTTTATGCTAATATTAAAATTAAAATAAAGTTTATTTTCTATTTGCTGAAATTATAAAATAATTTTATACTGTTAACTAACAGAATTATACCAAAATAACAAATCATGATACAAATTACATTGAACATTATTGAGATTCGATGAAATTCAATTTAATTTTTTTTTATTTATAAAATTTACTTAAAAAATCTATAAATTTATAAAATCATTATACTAACCTTTTCAGAAATTGTAAAATCATTATAATATCTTTCCCTCAATCTATCAAACAATATATATTACATCTAAAAAAAATCAGTATTACCTGAGTTGGAATCAACTTCGTAAAAGAAGCCCATGTAGGCAACTGTTAATTTGCCCATATATATTATTTAATTATTCACGTGAGAATAGTAAAAAATAATTATATGTACCCGTTAATGTACGATTGATATCACCATCTCTCTTTCAAATCGGAAGAATAGTATCAATGATTCATGCAAGACTAACTACCATGTGCAGTACTACCTCACACCATGCTAATTTGCGAGGAAATTTCACCATTTCAGCTGTTCAAGAACTGATTTCTTTGCAACAATTTTGATTTTTGACATTTCAACAAACGGTTTGTTTTCGTATCTTTTCACTTTTTGCCTTTTTTAAGGTTTCCTTTTTTTTTTTTGCTTTTTTAAGGTCTACCTTTTTCATTTTCATTTTTTTTTCATGTCCCCTCTAGTTGAGCTCAATAGTAGTTGTGAAGTGAATTTTGAGGGACGAACCTTGGGGCAGAGACTGCATGCTAATGGTAGGGATTTCATTAGCGTGGGGGCAACTAGTTTTACCCGTCCAAAGCATAGCCATAGAATCATCATGATGAATCACAGTCTCAACAATGTCATCTTTCAAATAAGGAAACTAGCCATCAACAAATTAAAGCAAAACTTGTGCTAAGCACTGAGTGTGATGATCTTCATAGAACGAAACCGTGATTTGTAATCAATCTCGATATATGAATTATTGAGTGACAAGAATAAGATGGCAATAAAATGAAAGTAAAAAGCAAGCGAGAATACATGAAGGCTGAGAGAATTTTAGGGAAAATCTTCTTGTACCATATTATAGAAATGAAATGAATAATGCTGAAGTTTATTTATTTCTTAAACGTGAAAGAATATATACAATAAGCTATACAATAATTGGTGGAAAATGTAGTTAACCACTAACTAACTTTACCAACTTACAACGTTTTACTGCGTAAAATTGAGAATACTTGAAAAATCGAAATGTGTTGATGAGTCGAAAATTTAAAACAATTGACTTCGCCATGTAAGTAGAAATTTTTTTTTCCTATTGTCGATTTGACTTGAAAAAATGTCAATGATTGTAATTGATTATTTAAAATTATATATGGTAAATTTAATTAAAACATATACAATGAATAAAGAAAGGGTTTGTTTAATCAACACCCTTGGACCACTGGTCAAGATTTTCAAAATAAGTAAATTTATACTTTTTTTATGGACTTTATATTTTGAAAATATAACAATCACATTTTTTAATAGTAAACGTATCTTTTTTGAAATCTTAACCATTGCCCTTGCAGTAGTTAGCAAAACCCATAAATAAATAAAAAAGTAAAAAAATGTGATTAATTTTAATAAACTATTTATCAATGTAAAAAAAGTTACAAAATTAAATTTGTGAAATATTTGGGAAGTAATTGCATATCATAGTTTAATTAGGAGTCCTTATTATTATTGCTTAAATATGTTTTTTGTTTCCATAAAATAATCAAATTTTGGTTTTGGTCATTGAATTTTTTTTTAGTCCTAACATTTTCAAAACGGTTTGGCTTTATCCTTACAATAGTAGCTATTAATTATACGTAACATATCATAACCACATGTCATTAATTGTCTATTCTCAATTAAATGAAATAGGTGGTCTTCACAACTGATATTTCCCAAGATATAACAATTATTTTTCACTAATTCTATGCTTGTACAGGTGAGGCCACAACTCTCTTGGATTTTTCGACGGAATGAATTACTCATATGACACTATTTTAGTAGAAAATTGACAGAAAAAAACTTTAATTAACTATGGACTGTGAAAAGTTGTCCATATACCCATGCTCTGAACAAATAGCTATATATACGAAATTTTCTTTTTTCCCATTAATCAATGTTCATTGTTAAAAACTAAGGCTCGTTACTACAATTGAATTGCCAAAACGGCAAAGCCATAGTAAGGACGTTACCTTATTAATGTTTTTAATAAAAGCTAACATTCTAATGGGTGACAAATGAAAAACGTCGGTAAATAGCATTAGCTTAACAATTTTTTTCTTAAACTCTCATCCAAATGAACCCTATATAATGAAGTCGATGTTAACCTTCCATCTCACACAATTTGAGTTGAAGTTCTTACAAAATGATTTTTCGCGTTTATCAACATTTGTTTTTAGGAATCATATTCATCACTTTGCTTATCGCTTCAGGTAAGAAAGAAGAAATTGATTTCATCTCTTCAACAGTTTTACAAACAAATGAGTAATAAAAATTACTGAAAAGATATAGAATATTCTTTAGTATTGTTATTTCTTAATTAAGTTTTGACTGTAATCTTTATGGATTTTAAATCGTATTTTGTGTAAATTTCTTATGCGATATGTATGTTTATTTCAAGATCAATAGATGTTTCTTGTAATCATGTATTGGGTAATGAATGGTTAATTTACAATGCAATATTCATAATTCTATGTTAGTGATACGTTGAAATCCACAAGAGGAAAGCAAGTATGCATTAAATTATTACCTTTATTCTCTTTGCAGGACAACCAACGTCAGGTATGGACGGTCCAATGTTAGACCAGCAATGCGATAAAGCAAACTGCCGTCGAGATTGCATTGATAAAGGCTTCCAAAAAGGGGGAAATTGTGTTCAGCACTGGTGGAGTATGGCTCCTCAATTTTATTGTAAATGTGCGGAGTAATATTGTAACTCTTAATATAAAAATGAAATAAAATATATGCAGCTTTGGTTATAAGTTTATGTGATAGACTTGAACTAGATTATGAATACATTCAATTTGAAATTAAATAATTTATTTTATCTCTGAAATATAAAAGCTGAATAACAAATAACTAACTTAATGATGACAATATGTGTATGTAATCTGCAATGAAGTGTATTGCACTTATTCAAACCAAAATATATACGCGATAAGGTGTATTAACATATATCTAAGGAAAAAAAAATCCATGTCAATTGCATGTGTCTAAAAACCGTTTAAATATCACCAGAGTTGTTATTAGGAAAGAAAGGTAAGAATATATTGAGATTAATCAAAATATTGGCAAATTAATAGAAATTAATGATAATAATTGAGATTTTTTTCATTCATGGTTATTTGTTTATTTTTGTACACTTAACAGAAATATTTCATGTTCTCTTTCATTAAATAATGTATTTAGACAGTCAACCATTGTATTATCAGTTGAATAAAAATTCTAGAACATAACGTTTGCATTTTTTTTTAACCCTTTCTTTCACCTAACCTAACCGCTCCACCTGTCCATAAAAAAATTATAAATAACTAGCCCTAATTAGTTGTATTGACCTTTGTTGATAACTTCTACACAAAAATATTTTTCATGCCAAATAGCACATTGATTAGTAGAAACTTTAGATCCAAGGTTTTTTCTTTTTTCTTTTTTTAACTTTGGATCCAAACTGTGGAGATAACTAAATTTGGAACACCCACTAAACTAATTATTTTTTTGCGTTTCGGAAAGCCATTGAACTCGTTGTTTTACATTTGAATTATAATTACCCGTGGGTACGTACGAATAAACAATTTACTATAAACGGGGTAATTCATGCTCACATATGATAACCCATATGACTTTACTAGTCTTGTTTAAAAAAAACTAGGGTCCTCCACCATCAAATTGCCAGAGAAAGTAAGCAATTTAAGCTTTAGAAATTCCTGCACTAATAAATCCAATCCCACCTAAGGCACAGGTTGCCTCTGAATATGTGGAACTGGTGGAACATTATTAGGTTTAACCCTGCTCTGAAAACATAATTAGAGGGGTCCACTAGGCTTTAACCCTTCTTTGATCTATTATCATCCCTATTAATTTTTCAATAGCCTGGTGGACCCCTCTAATCTCCGCAACTATGCCAACCAAGCCATCTTCTACATGCGGTTTTGTAGGTTGTGTTTAGCCGCTCTTCTTCTACAATCTCTATCTCAACCTCTTTTTGGACCCCGACCTCAACCTTAGCCCTTACTCTAAGTTGAAGGGGCGGGACAAGAGACCAAGGGAGAGGGGGCAGGCAGTGGCCCTTGGCTCCCCTCCCTTCAATGTTTTTAATCTCTCTCTCTCTCTCTATATATATATATAATACCTAAGCTTACATGTTTTTTCTTTTTAAAAAAAGCCATTGTTGGTTGATAATGCTAAAAAGTTTAGGTAATATGTATAACATCATAAATTCAAACTTTATTGCTTTTACATCTCGATCTATCAAAAAAAAAAAATGAAAAGAAATAGAAGATGTATCACCTTTTTTTGCATTTAGATATACTTAGATCCAATTTTATTAATTCCTTCTAAAATATTAATTTAAGAAATGCCTAATTGAAACTCTTAAGCAGCCTAGTAAAATATTTTAACTTGGAATATATATAACATTTTTATATTAATAGATATTTTTTAAATTTATTTTATAATATAATTAAGGTTTAACATTTTTTGCCCCTCCTTTGAACCATTTCTGGTGCATTCCTAGATTGGGCTTTCTCTCATATTGTAATCCCTTAATCACAAACGTTACATAGACATCAAGAAATTAAAAGACCTCTAACATTGCCTTTAGCCCACATTCTTATTCTCATATATGCTAGGTGAAAAATACCAGAGCACAAGTTTTAAAATAAAACTCGACTCTCATGCATGGATGTTGACAATGGTTGGCTATGAAGGAGTGATGAGGAAATGAAGTGGTGGTGGCAGACAAAGAAGAAGCAGAAGAAGAGATGGGGGAAAAGGGGAAGGGTCGCGATCTGAGAGACAAAATATGTGTTTATTGGGGCCGCTCACTTAGGGGTTATTTTACGTTAGAGTCCTCCCAGTTATGTAAAACAAGTATTAAGTGTTTGATGTTTTAGAAAGACATGAAACAAAGTACGTGTATTTTTCTTAGCTGTGTTATGACTTGAGCAAAATGTTTTAAGTTTTGAATTAGCATGAGTACCGGAAATTTTTATATATTATTGAGGCTCTTTCATGATTTGCTTATTGTTTTTACATATGAATTCTATATTTTATTTTTGGCCATGTCTCATGTTTAGTGATAAACATATCTAATCCTCAACGTGTTCTTGTAACTTATTCCTTTTCTATCTCTTTATTTTTGGATCTACATTCCTCTGCTTAGGTCCTGCCCTATCGGCTTCTTAGGGACTGTACTTCTTGGGTGAGCCCTCTTATGGGTACTACCTTTTGATTTTGTGATGCCATGAGGCAAATTCTTGTTAATAGTGGGCTTCACTCGTTGAGATGTTGAGTATTGTATATCTAAGATTATAATTGTCATGAATTTGGAACTCCTCAAATGGGGCGATGTATGTATATATATATATATATATATATATATATATATATATATATATATATATATATATATATATATATATATATATATATATGTGTTTGAATATCTGTGTTTGAGGATATTTGTGTGGTCTATCAAGTACCATGATTAGTGATGATGGAAAAAGCCCCAATTACAGGTTACTAGGGAAGGATAATTTCCATATGCGGCGATTCAGGTGGGTTGTGGCAAGACATATCTTTCAACAAAGCTGGCACTGATAAAAAAAAATGACCTCAAAAGAGCGTATTTTTTAGAATCAAGGATGGAGAAAGATGCACACATGACCAAGGGAATGCACTTCTATCTTAAGATGATTAGGCAAAATGGCATGAATTATGTAATCGTTGATAAGAATGAAAAAAAAAAGGAAATATAAGGGGTTGTTTGGAAGTGTTTTTATGTTTTTGTTTTCTAAAACTGTTTTTAAAAATAAGTTTAAGTTCATTTTTTAAAAATGAAAAAACAAGAAAACTTGTTTGGATAATTATTTTAAAAAACAACTTTTAAAATGAATAAAACAAAAAATTATTTAGTAAAGATTATAACAATAAAAATCAACAACTACTAGCAATCACAACAAAGATCAACAACCATAAGCAAACACAACAAAGATCAACAAACAACAACAGTGAAATCAATTTACACCTATCAACGGTGAATGACAGGGAGGGAGAAGCAGAGAAGAGAAAGAGATGGGTAGAGGCGGCGGCTCGCGTCAGTCGTGTCCTGGAGCTCGCGGTGCTCGGAGAAGGAAGAGGTTGCGGAGCTCATGGTTGCTCCTAGAGGTTGCGGAGCTTGCGATGTGGCAGAGCTAGCGGAGGGAAGACGTCACGGTGTTGGAGAGCTCACGGAGGGAAAGAGGTCGCAGAGCTCATGGTTGCTTGCGGAGGTTAGGAGCTCGTGGTGGTCGTGGAGCTCGCGGTGCCGGCAAATCTCGCGGAGCGCGGGGTTGCTCGCGGTGCGGCGGAACTGGCGATCCTGGAGGTTGGCGAGTCCTGGAGGTGGTAAGACCTGGCAGCGGGCGGTGGTGGTGGCTGCTTCTTCCTTCTTTCTTCTTCAAAGTTACAAAATGAAAAACATGTTAAAGTTGTTTTTAAAAACATATCAAAGTTGTTTTTGTTTTTCTGTTTTTTGAATGAGTTTTGTTTTTTGATTTTTAAAACATGTTTTCAAAAATCATCCATCCAAACAAGTTTTTTGTGTTTTTGTTTTTAAAAATCAAAAACAACTTTTAAAAACGTTACCCAACAGGCTGTAAGTTATTGCATGTAATGTTTCCGTACATCTTAAAATCTAACAAGTGGTTTTTATGCTAGAATGTTCAAAACTAGCCACACATGAAAAAAAATAAAAAATCAAGTGGAGGAATTTGGAGAAGATGCATTCGTGTCCACATTAGAATTGTCTTGATGAATATTCAATTGATGGAACTATTGTTTGACCTATGTTGAAGTCAAATTATTAGAACGATCAACTGAAGCAGCACTTGGAGCTCCTTCTACAACAATAACATGGTGAATTGAAGCTGATTTTGGTATAACCTTGGAATGATCACATCCAAGTGGATAACCATGGAACTTGTAATATTTATCTAGAGTGTGACTCAAAATATCACAATGAGCAGATAAAGGCATATTTTTCTTAACAAACAACTTAACATGTGCATTGTACTCATGTGCAAGTGCTTTCACCAAAGAATCTTTAATTTGATTCTCCTTATGGAGCACTAATTAAAGAGAACACCTTATCCCTATAATGATTTAACCTCAATTAGCAGAGCAAGATTCATTAACTTCGTAGAGAAAAAGGTAATTTTTATGTACAAATAATATAAAAAATTTATATAATTATTTACTTATTATTGTCAGGTAAGTTACGATAACACTTCCTATATTATTTTAAAAATTGAACCACTGTATGCATTAAAATCAAAGTTAATTTTATACCAAAAAAAATTAAAATTGATTTTATAATTGAAAAGCAAAAATAGAGAGAGAAGGAAAAATGGAAATTGTAAAGGGTGTGAGTGAAAGAGACAGAAAAAGCGTGGCGCGACTGGCGATGAGTGAAGGGCGATGGGGAAACCGGGTGGCCCATGCAGGGACAAAGAAACTGACCCAAACAGACACACCAATCTTGCATGCACAGTGTATTTATTATTATTATTATTATTATTATTTTATTTTTGGCCCGTTTTATTTTCTATAATTTTGTGAAAATATAGTAAAAATAAAAATATTTAACTTTTTGATATTTTTTTGTAAAATCCTAAAAATTGAACATAAGCTAAAAATAAAAAAAATAAATGAAAATAAAAACTGAATGGACCCATAATTTTTTATTTCACAAATTCACTAGGAATATAATTCGAATAAGGTTGATTTATTATAGGGTAAAGCTATTTTAGTATTAGTTGATGCATACATATCTTGTGCAAAACTCATTTAACCAATAGTTTATTCATCATTATGAATTAATCAATTACACCATGTCGTAGTTTGTTATAAAATCTCTGGATTAATTACAATAATATATATTAACAATTAAATAAATTTGATATTTATCTAAAAAGTAGTGTGAATAAAAGCAAATCTGACATTATTGCATTGCAGCCATAATGAAATTGAAAAAAAGGCATAAAATAGAATTCTTTTTAAAAAAACTCTTTTGGCATTAAATTTTTTAATTTAATTTTGATGATGAGGTATGAAATTTTTTTACATGGTTATCTAATCAAGTTTTTTTTATTTACATGATTTTTAAAATAGTTTATATTATAGTCAATCATATTTATTGCTATAACAATTTATAATTAAATAGCATTAAAACTAGATCTTTAATTTTTTTCCCAATTATATAATACTAAAGTCATATAATAAATAGCACTGTTTGTTTTTTGTTTGTGTAACTCAAATGGACTGGTTGGTAAAGGGGGTGAATGAATGAGGAACAAGAAGTGCCCTAAAGACAGGGCAAGGAAGTCCCAATTCACTCACTGCCTCACAAGTCACCACTGTATTGAACTGCCCAATTAGTTTGGTGGTGTTGGTGATCCCTTAATCCGCAACAATGGTGGTAATAAATTCCTAAAAAAAAAAAGAAAAGAAAAGGACACAAACACACACAAGAGTGGATTATCTATTGTATCAAAAGTTTTAGAAACATCAATTATCAAAATTAAAATCACATGAAACTATTTGACAATAACCTTGTAACAAGTGACACGAATTTAGTCTCCAGGGCTTTGGGAGATTGTTAGTGTATTCCTTGCCCATCAAGTGAAAATCTAATCTATTGAGGCACAATTAGTATGAAAAGTGATGATTTCTAAAGTGATGATCTCTTTTGATATACGTTTTTCTATACACATGAATCTTGAAATTGAACCTAGAATCACGTTTAAAAACAAAAAAAATTGAACTCCCGTCACTCACATTAATATCTTATTGGTACATCAAGTGTTCATTTATTAATAAGAAAAATTAAAATAACACTTTTCTTTTGAAACTACGTTTTCTTGCATAAGGAACACATCTCATGTATATAAATACTCAATTTTGAATTTAGTTGTGCTTTATAAAGAATTTAATTTTAATATATTATCAATGTAAAAAAATTACACATATATTTAATTATGTATTGACATATTATTAGAAAAAATATTTAACTTAACTATACACTGCTTTAAAAGTCTTATAAATAGAAATATATGATTGAAATAATAATATAAAACCCTTTTATATTGATAGTATATATTAAAATAATTAAACTCACTTGTAAAAGCTAACAAAATAAAAAAGCTATAATTAATAAAAAGTAAAATAGACATAATATAAAATAGATGATCAATCAAGGAAAATTTATACAATACATATAGGAAAACCTTTTGTAACAATCATTATTTCTCATAAATAATTGTATGGTCTCCTATGGACTGTTTATTTAGTGACCCACATGATTCTGCATATATAATTTTGAGCTTTCAATAGTCAACATCAATTTGTTTAAAGTAGCCATCAAGAGCAATGGCCTACAACAACATGCAGTGACTTCTATTCTAGTCTTTGACCAAAGAATTAGCAATTTTTTATGCGATCCCTGACCACGAAAAAATCCTCTATCATTGAGGTTTTGAAGTTAATTGGTTTCATATAAATGACATGGCGACAAATTGACAAATAATATTTGATCAATTTGGGTTAGAATCCAAAAGCAGCTGGCATTCGCCATAATATTTTGTATCAAATCGAATCAAGCATTCAAGTTCCACACATTGAATATGCTTGATTTTTAATAATCTTTTGTTATTGACTAGAATATCCTCATTAACATTACTATGGATTAAACTCTCAGCCACTGTAATTTTATCATTTGATATTATAGTTAGTTTTATTTTACTCTTTATGTAGTTATATTCTAGGTATGTCACTTCCTACAAATGTGAAATGCCACAACTTTATGATATGTGTCAAACATTTTTTTTTAACTACTTCGCATTGCTTTGAATAATTTGTTATTTATATATTTTATTATTAGTTATATAATAAATAAAGTTTAGTTTCTATTTACTAATAATATAAAATAATTTTATACTGCCAATTAACAGAATTGTACCAAAATAATAAATCATGGTACAAATTATACTAAAATTACACTAAACTTTATTGAAGTTTGGTGAAATTCAGTTTAATTCATCTCTATTTATAAAATTTACTTAGAAAATCCCTAAATTTATAAAATCATTATTCCAGCCATTTCAGAATTTGCAAAATTATTATAACATCATTCTCTCAATCAATCACACAATAAACATTACATGTAAAAAAGATTAGTATTACTTAAATAAATAGCGAGGAGTTGAAATCAACCTCGTAAAAGAAGCTCATGTAGGCAAGTGTTAATTTGCCCATATATATTATTTAATTATTCACGTGAGAATAGTAAAAAATAATTATATGTACCCGTTAACGTACGATTGATATCGCCATCTCTCTTTCAAATCGGAAGAATAGTATCAATGATTCAGGAAAGAGTAACTACCATGTGCAGTACTACCTCACACCAAGCTAATTTGTGAGGAAATTTCACCATTTCAGCTGTTCAAGAGATGATTTCTTTGCAACAATTTTGATTTTTGACATTTCAACAAACGGTTTGTTTTCGTATCTTTTCACTTTTTGCCTTTTTTAAGGTTTCCTTTTTATTTTTTTTTCCAGTTGTTTTCCTTTTTTTCCTTTTGCTTTTTTTAGGTCTTTCCTTTTCATTTTCATTTTTTTCATGTCCCCCTAATTGAGCTCAATTGTGGTTGTGATGTGAATTTTGAGGGAGGAACCTTGGGGCAGAGACTATATGCTAATGGTAGGGATTTCATTAGCGTGGGTGCACCTAGTTTTACCCATCTAGTAGGGTGGTACTACGTGTCGGCCAACACGTCTGGTGGTTTATAGGCACACTGAGGTCAGGTATGCACATGCATGCATATTTAGTTTATATAAGATCCCTAGCTAAGAGATCGAATTACTCCACGAGTATAAGAGGAAGAAAATAAAAAACCACTAATTCTTACAAATACTCTTGATCTTGGTAAAAATTATGTTATAGTCAAAGATCCTTTAGATAAACTCACCAAGGCTTTCTTCGATTGGAACAAGCAAGCTAGGGCCATTAGCTTGACTAAATCAATCTTGCAAGTCCTTCCAAAGCATAGCCATAGAATCATCATGATGAATCACACTCTCAACAATGTCATCTTTCAAATAAGGAAACTAGCCATCAACAAATTAAAGCAAAACTTGTGCTAAGCAGTGAGTTTGATGATCTTCATAGAACGAAACCGTGATTTGTAATCAATCTCGACATATGAGTTATTGAGTGACAAGAATAAGATGCCAATAAAATGAAAGTAAAAAGCAAGCGACAATACATGAAACTTGAAGGTTGAGAGAGTTTTAGGGGAAATCGTCTTATACCATATTATAGAAATGAAATGAATAATGCTGAAGTTTATTTATTTCTTAAACGTGAAAAAATATATACAATAAGCTATGCAATAATTGGTGGAAAATGTAGTTAACCACTAACTAACTATACCAACTTACAACGTTTTATTGCGTAAAATTGAGAATACTTGAAAAATCGAAATGTGTTGATGAGTCAAAAATTTAAAACCATTGACTTCGCCATGTAAAGTAGAATTTTTTTTTTCCTATTGTCGATTTGACTTGAAAAAATGTCAATGATTGTAATTGATTATCTAAAATTATATTTGGTAAATTTAATTAAAATATATACAATGAATAAAGAAAGGGTTTGTTTAATCAACACCCTTGGACCACTGGTAAAATTTCCATAATAAGTAAGTTTACACTTTTTTTTTATGGACTTCATACTTGAAAACATAACAATCACATTTTTTAATGGTAAACATATCTTTTTTGAAATCTTAACCATTGCCCTCGCACTAATTAGCAAAACCCATAAAGAAATAAAGAAGCGAAAAAAATGTGATTAATTTTAATAAACTATATATCAATGTAAAAAAAGTTACAAAATTAAATTTGTGAAATATTTAGGAAGTAATTCCACATCGTAGTTTAATTAGGAGTCCTTATTATTATTGCTTAAATATGTTTTTTGTTTCCATAAAATAATCAAATTTTGGTTTTGGTCATTGAATTTTTTTTTATCCTAACATTTTCAAAATGGTTTGGTTTTATCCTTACAATTTGGTCCTGTTAAATGTTGAATTAACTAACAAAAACTACCATGTTATCCAATCATATATGGTACGACTAATTATAAGTAACATATCATAACCATGTGTCATTAAATGATATAGGTGGTCTTGACAATTAATACTTTTCAAGATATAATAATCATTTTTCACTAACTCTATACTTGTACCGGTGAGGCCACAACTCTCTTGGATTTTTCGACGGAATGAATTATTTTATGACACTATTTTAGTAGAAAATTGACAGAAAAAAAAACTTTAATTAACTATGGACTGTGAAAAGTTGTCCATATACCCATGCTCTGAACAAATCGCTACATATACGAAATTTTCTTTTTCCCATTAATCAATGTTCATTGTTAAAAACTAAGGCTCGTTACTACAATTGAATTGCCAAAACGGCAAAACCATAGTAAGGACGTTACCTTATTAATGTTTTTAATAAAAGCTAACATTCTAATGGCTGAAAAATGAAAAACGTCAGTAAATAGCATTAGCTTAACAATTTTTTTCTTAAACTCTCATCCAAATGAACCCTATATAATGAAGTCGATGTTAACCTTCCATCTCACACAATTTGAGTTGAAGTTCTTACAAAATGATTTTTCGCATTTATCAACATTTGTTTTTAGGAATCATATTCATCACTTTGCTTATCGCTTCAGGTAAGAAAGAAGAAATTGATTTCATCTCTTCAACAGTTTTACGAACAAATGAGTAATAAAAATTGCTGAAAAGATATAGAATATTCTTTAGTATTGTTATTTCTTAATTAAGTTTCGTCTGTAATCTTTATGGATTTTAAATCGTATTTTGTGTAAATTTCTTAAGCGATATGTATGTTTATTTCAAGATCAATAGATGTTTCTTGTAATCATGTATTGGGTAATGAATGGTTAATTTACAATGCAATATTCATAATTCTATGTTAGTGATACGTTGAAATCCACAAGAGGAAAGCAAGTATGCATTAAATTATTACCTTTATTCTCTTTGCAGGACAACCAACGTCAGGTATGGACGATCCAATGTTAGACCAGCAATGCGATAAAGCAAACTGCCGTCGAGATTGCATTGATAAAGGCTTCCAAAAAGGGGGAAATTGTGTTCAGCACTGGTGGAGTATGGCTCCTCAATTTTATTGTAAATGTGCGGAGTAATATTGTAACTCTTAATATAAAAATGAAATAAAATATATGCAGCTTTGGTTATAACTATTAGAGTTTATGTGATAGACTTGAACTAGATTATGAATACATTCAATTTGAAATTAAATAATTTATTTTATCTCTGAAAGATAAAAGCTGAATAACAAATAACTAACTTAATGATGACAATATGTGTATGTAATCTGCAATGAAGTGTATTGCACTTATTTTTCATGCCAAATAGCACATTGATTAGTAGAAACTTTAGATCCAAGGTTTTTTCTTTTTTCTTTTTTTAACTTTGGATCCAAACTGTGGAGATAACTAAATTTGGAACACGTTTTTAACCACTAAACTAATTATTTTTTTGCGTTTCGGAAAGCCGTTGAACTCGTTGTTTTACATTTGAATTATAATTACCCGTGGGTACGTACGAATAAACAATTTACTATAAACGGGGTAATTCATGCTCACATATGATAACCCATATGACTTTACTAGTCTTGTTTGAAAAAAAATAGGGTCCTCCACCATCAAATTGCCAGAGAAAGTATTAGAAATTCCTGCACTAATAAATCCGATCCCACCTGGGCATAGGTTGCCTCTGAATATGTGGAACTGGGGAACATTATTAGGTTTAACCCTGCTCTGAAAACATAATTAGAGGGGTCCACTAGGCTTTAACTCTCTTTGACCTATCATCATCCCTATTAGGTTTTCAATAGCCTGGTGGACCCCTCTAATCTTCGCAACTATGCCCACCAAGCCATCTTCTACATGCAATTCTAGGTTGTGTTTAGTCGCTCTTTCTACAATCTCTCCTCAACCTTTTTTGGACCCCTACCTCAACCTTAGCCTTTACTCTAAGAAGGGGCGGGGCAGAGACGAAGGGAGAGGGGGCAGGCAGTGGCCTTTGGCTCCCCTCCCTTCAATGTTTTTAATCTCTCTCTCTCTCTTTCTCTCTCTAGATATTGAAAAATATCAACACTAGATCTAGAAGTTTCTACATTTATAAAGAATTAGAGTATTAACAAAAGTTCTAGAAATTTCTACATTGATCACCAACTTTAGGGAAGCTTCTTACAATTAGTATTGTAAGAAGTTTCTAGATGATGACCACACTAGATGAATCTAGATGGAAGCTACTAGAACTATAGGCAAGTTGCTAGAATTAGTGATACACTTAAAGAAGTGTCTAGAAAAAATAAGGAGCTAGAAGTTTCTAGTCATTGTGTGGTCATTAAAGGGACCAACCTTGGAACCCTATAAATAGGCAAGGGGAGTATTTGTGTAGTGTGCTTCAAGAAGAGTGTATTAGTACAACAAGCTAAGTGTGCTAGTGAGAGTGAGCAAGTACTCAAGAAAGGAAGTGCTTGTTAGAAGCATTGGTGAGTACTTGAGTGGAGAGCTTAGAGTGTGCTCTAGTGTACAAAGTTATTCAATAAATAATAAAGAGAGTTCTACTTTCAGTGTCTTCTTGCTCTAGATATATATATATATATATATATATATATATATATATATATATATATATATATAAAATACCTAAGCTTACATGTTTTTTCTTTTTTAAAAAAGCCACTGTTGGTTGATAGTGCTAAAAAATTTAGGTAATATGTATTACGTCATAAATTCAAACTTTATTGCTTTTAGATCTCTTTATTTTTGGATCTACATTCCTCTGCTTAGGTCCCGCCCTATCGGCTTCTTAGGGACTGTACTTCTTGGGTGAGCCCTCTCATGGGTACTACCTTTTGATTTTGTGATGCCATGAGGCAAATTCTTGTTAATAGTGGGCTTCATTTGACACAAGGGCTGATTGGTTGGTGTGAATACTTAATGTTTTCTTGCGTCGTTGAGATGTTGAGTATTGCATATCTAAGATCATAATTGTCATGAATTTGGAACTCCACAAATGGGGCGATGTATATATATATATGTTTGAATATCTGTGTTTGAGGATATTTGTGTGGTCTATCAAGTACCATGATTAGTGATAAACTAATAATGGAAAAAGCCCCAATTACAGGGGAAGTGTCTGTGTGTTGTGTTTGGAAAGGCTTACTAGGGAAGGATAATTTCCATATGTGCCGATTGGTAGGTTGTGACAAGACATATCTTTCAACAAAGCTGGCACTGATAAAAAAAAAAGGAACTTAAAAGAGCGTATTTTTTAGAATCAAGGATGGAGAAAGATGCACACATGACCAAGGGAATGCACTTCTATCTTAAGATGATTAGGCAAAATGGCATGAAAAATTATGTAATCGTTGATAAGAATGAAAAAAAAAGGAAACATAAGTTATTGCATGTAATCTTTCCTGTTTAAAATCTAACAAGTGGTTTTTATGCTAGAATGTTCAAAACTAGCCACACATGAAAAAAAACATAAAAAATCAAGTGGAGGAGTTTGGAGAAGGTGCATTCATGTCCACATTAGAATTATCTTGATGAATATTCAATTGAAGGAACTATTGTTTGACCTATGTTGAAGTCAAATTATTAGAACGATCAACTGAAGCAGCACTTGGAGCACCTTCTACAACAATAACATGGTGAATTGAAGCTGATTTTGGTATAACCTTGGAATGATCACATCCAAGTGGATAACCATGGAACTTGTAATATTTATCTAGACCCAAAATATCACAATGAGCAATAAAGGCAGATTTTTCTTAACAAACGACTTAACATGTGCATTGTAGTCATGTGCAAGTGCTTTCACCAAAGAAACCTCCCTTTAATTTGATTCTCCTTCGGAGCACTAATTAAAGAGAACACCTTAGTCCCAAAATGATTTAACCTCAATTAGGAGAGAAAGATTCATTTAACCTCGTGAGAGAAAGGTAATCACATCCGTATTCAGTTTATAAAAGATTCTAAAGTGATCGAATTCTTCTACAAGTACAAGAGGAAGAGAACGAAAAGCCACCAATTCTTACCAAATACTCCTTATCTTGATAAAATATACGTTAGAGTCAAAGATCCTTTAGATAAACTCGCAAAGGCTATTTTCAATTGGAGCAACGAGCTAGGGCCATTAGCTTGAAAATTACTTTTAGTATAATGAAAAAATTTACCAAATACAATTGGTCACTATACAACCTCATTCTCATTCTATTAGAAGTACTTTTGAATCTCAAATGTGTAAAACAAACATGCACTAAATTAGTCTTGCATGTCCTTTCAAAGCATAGCCGTAGAATCAACATGATGAATCACACTCTCAACAATGTTATCTTTCAAATGAGGAAAGTAGCCATCAACAAAACAAAACTTGTGCCTAGTAGTGAGACCGATGATCTTCATAGAACGAAACCATGATTTGTAGTGAATCTCGATGAGCTATTGAGTGATAAGAATAAGATGGCAAGAAAATAAAGGTTAAAAAACAAGCGACAATGCATGAATGGTTGAGAGAATTTTGTGGGAAATCTTCTGTTATCATATCAAAGAAATGAAATGAATAAAGTCGAAGTTGATTTATTTCTTAAGATGTAGTTGACCACTAACAAACTATACCAACTTACAACGTTTTATGGCATAAAATTGAGAATACTTGAAAAATCGAAATGTGTTGATGTGTCAAAAGTTCAAAACCATTGACTTAATTCTCCATGTAAAGTAGAATCTTTTTACTATTGTTGATTTGACTTCAAAAAACGTCAATGATTGTAATTGATTATTTAGAATTATATTTGGTATATTTAGTAAGAGTCAAATATGAGATTAATTTTAATAACTTATCAATGTAAAAAAAATTATATTGTTATTTAATCACATGTAATCAAATATGTGAGACTTTTAAGACAATATATACGAAAGTCAAAGGCTTCTGAGATAAATGTCGCAATAGATGATAATGTGTAACAACATTAAATTGGTGAAATATTTAAAAAAATTCTACATCGTACTGTACTTGGGAGTCCTTATTATTGCTGCTTAAATATGTTTTTGGTTTTCAAAAATTAATCTAGTTTTCATTTTGATCCTAGAATTTTTTTTGGTCCAAACCTTTGAAAACTGTTCGGATTTTTGCTTATAGTCAATTTTTATTAAATGCTGAACCAACTAATAAAACTACTATATTATCCAATCTTATATAGTTGTTACTAGTTGTACTTAATATATGATAATCACATGTGCTATTAATTACTTATTGTTAATTAAATGAAAGTGGTAGTCTTTAAGTCTAATACTTTCCAAGATATAAGAGAGTTACTTCTCATTACCTCTACACTTTAACTAATAAGATCATAATAAACAACTCTCTTGGATTATTCAAGGAAATAATTTATTTATATGACACTATTTTTGTAAAGATTTGACACAAGAAGAGTGCATGAAAAAAAAAACTTTAATTTACAACGTACCGTGAAAAATTGTCCTATGCTATGAACAATAGCTATTTGTACGAAACATTTTCTTTTTTTCCCATTAATCAACGTTCACTGTTAAAAACAAAGGGTCGTTTCTTCAATTTAATGGCCTAACCGGTGAAAAATGAAAAACACTGGTAAATAGCTTTAGCTATTCAATTAATTGAATTGTCAAAACACAGCAAAACCATAGTAAGGTTATGGCTCAGAAACAAGAGAAAACTCTCACAAACTCAAATTATTCTTAAACTCAATGATGATATTACATAAGGTATTTGGCCCTATTTATAGTGATTTTAGGAACCAAGGATGATAAGGAACAGGCTGGAATGATAAGGATGCAATGAATCAACAACAAACATCTTGAAATAAAATTCAAACAACTTGCAAAAATAGTCAAAAAAATGGGCTCTTCACATGGATGGTGGTTGGTGGTGGTGCATGCATGGTCCTAAGTGGGTTGGTGATGATGCATGCATGATCTAGATTCCTCTCTCATACTCCAGGTTGGACAGAACTCGCCCTGAGTTTAGTTCTATCTCATCATCCAAATATGGCGAAAGATCAGCGACATTAAAAGTTCAGAGACACCATATGTTCCTGGTAGTTCGACTTTGTAAGCATTGTCGTTGATTTTTTGCACGACTTTGAATGGTCCATCAGCTCTAGGGGATAACTTAGCATTTGGTTGATTTGGAAATCGTTCCTTTCGTAGATGGATCCATACCAAATCTCCAACTTTAAAAATTTGTTGCTTTCGATGCTTATCACGCTGAACTTTATACCTTGAATTTTGTTTGTGGATCCGCACTGAACCTGCTCATGCAACTTTTTGATTTCTTTTGCTCGGCTGATGCATCTGAACTATATTGTTGCTTGTCAAAGGGATCAAATCCAATGGACTATGTGGACGAGTGCCATAGACTACTTCAAATGGACATTTTCCAGTGGCTTGATTAGTTGAATTGTTGTAAGCGAATTCAACTTGGGCCAAAATGATATCCCATTGTTTTAAATTTTTTCCAACAAAACTTCGAAGTAGATTTCCCAAAAGTCGGTTGACTGCTTCTGTTGTCCATCTGTTTGTGGATGACTGGCACTACTAACTGAAGCTTGGTACCCATCTTCTTCCATAAGGTTCTCCAAAAGTGGCTTAAGAATTTCACATCTCGATCGGAAGTAATGGTTTTAGGAATTCCATGAAGACGCACAATTTCTTTGAAATACAATTCAGCAATTTGAACAGCATCATTGGTCTTCCTGGCATGGAATAAAGTGGGCCATTTTTGAAAAGTCCACTACTACCATTATGGAATCCTTTTGTCGCTGAGTTCGAGGTAGTCCAAGGACAAAGTCCATGCTCACATCTTCCCAAGGTGCTTCTGGAATGGGAAGTGGAATATATAACCCCGTGTTTTGGCTTTTGGCCTTTGCCAAGTGGCAGATTCTACATCGTTGAATATGTCTATTGACATCTCTTTCAAGCCTTGGCCAATAGAAACTTTCTTTTGCTAAAGCCAGTTTTATCTCTTCCAAAATGTCCTGCTAATCCTCCATCATGGGTTTCCCAATAATGGATTCCGTAGTGAGCACTGAGGAATGCATAAAGCCTTCCTTTGAACAAAAATCCTTCATGCCTGTAGTAGTCTTGGAAGGATTGTGATTCTGAGATTCCAAAATTTTTGGAAATCAAGATCATCTTTGTATAGCTCCTTGATAGTTTCAAAGCCTACTACCTTTATTTGGAGAGTAGATAGTAGTGTGTGACGTCTCCTGAGAGCATCTGAACAGCATTTTGAACTCCTGCCTTATGTTTAAGTAAGAATGGATAAGGCTACAGAACTCACTCCAACCAGCATGTCTGCGATTGATCTTTTGCTGAGAATTCAAATGCTTGAGGGCTTCATGATCAGAATAGAGAATAAATTCTTTGTACAACAGATAATGACTCCAATGTTGGGCACGGACAATGGCATAAAACTCCTTGTCATAAGTGGAGTACTTGAGTTTACCATTGTTGAGCTTTTCACTGAAGAAGGTTATAGGATGACCTTCTTGGCTTAAGAGCACCAATTCCAGTGTTGGAAGCGTCACACTGACTTCGAATACTTGATCAAAGTTTGGAAGGGCTAACACAGGCGCTTCAGTCAAATATTTCTTCAACTGCTCAAAACTTTCTGTGCTTGCTCTGTCCATTGGAACTTGTCTCCTTTTATGCAATCTGTTAATGGGCAGCAACGGAGCTAAAACTTTTAATGAACCTTCTATAAAATGAAGCTAATCCATGGAAGCTCCTGACATCATGGATTGACTTTGGGATTGGCCAACTGTTGATGGCTTCCACCTTGCTTGGGTCAACTCGAATGCCTTCGCAGTGATGATGTAACCCAGAAAAGTCACTGCATTGGTTAAGAAAGAACATTTTTGCAGATTGGCATAGAGTTTTTGTTCGCGTAGTGTCTGTAGCACTTGTCGAAGGTGTTCTAAATGCTCCTCTTTGCCTTTGCTGTAGATCAAAATATCGTCAAAGTAGACTACTACAAATCTTCCAATGAAGGGTCGAAGTACTTGATTCATCAGGCGCATGAATGTACTTGGGGCATTAGATAAACCAAAGGGCATCACAGTCCATTCATATAGACCATCTCTGTTTTGAAAGCAGTCTTCCATTCATCTCCAGTTTGATCCTAATCTGATGGTATCCGCTACGAAGATCAATCTTGGAAAAGATATTGGCACCATACAGCTACTCGCAGGTCATCAAGTCTTGGTATTGGAAATCGATACTTGATGGTAATCTTGTTAAGCTCGACTATCAACACACATTCTCCAACTACCATCCTTCTTAGGTACTAAAATCAGGAACAGCACAAGGGCTAACGCTTTCACGTATCAACCCTTTTTCAAGAGTTCTTCAACTTGACGTTGGATTTCAGCATGCTCCTGAGGACTCATTCTGGAGGCCTGTTGGGAATGACTGCTCAGGAATAAAGTCAATGGCATGTTGGATGTCTCGCATTGGTGGTAGTCCATGAGGAATTTCTTTGGGCACAACATCAGGGAATTCAGCTAGCATGTGTTTAACTTCTCCTGGAAGAACGGTTTCTTCATTTGATTCAAACAGTAGAACAAATCTCATGTTCTGAGCTTCCTCTGTTGTTACCTTGAATTGTTCTTTTGTCACCAAGGTCACCAGTGGTCTAGATTCCTTCTTGCTTTCATTAACTTCACTTGGTGATAGAGGAGTTAACTTGACTTTTACTCCATCCTTGACGAAGGAGTAAGTGTTAGTATAACCATCATACAAGGCACGACGATCATATTGCCAAGGTCTACCAAGGAGAAGGTGACATGCATCCATAGGAATAACATCACACCATGCTTGATCTTGGTACTTTTGACCGATGGAAAAGGTCACAAGGCAGCGTTGAAACCCTCACTTCACTACCTTTGTTGAGCCACTGTAAATTATATGGATGTGGATGGTTTTGTGTTGGCATCTTCAATTTCTCCACCATGTAGTTGGACACTACATTTTCACAGCTTCCACTATCAATGATAACATCACAGACCCTTCCTTGTGAAGTGCAACGAGTATGAAAGATATTATGCCTTAGCCATGGTTCTTCTTTTGACATTGTGTGTAAGCTTCGTCGAATCACTAAGGATTCTCCATGATCCGCAGTGAGCTCTTCATCATACACTGGCTCTAACTCCTCTTCTCCTTCAGGTTCTTCTGGATCTTCTTCTTGTTCAGTTCCTTCATAAGCTTCTCCTTTGATGATGGTAATGGTTCTCCTGGTTGGGCAATTGGAGGCTATATGACCAAAACCTTGGCATTTGAAACATTTGATAGCCTTGGTTTTGTTTTCTGGTGATGGGTTTGGGTGGAGGTTTGCCTGAAGTCCTGGGTTATCTGTGGGTGTTTTGCGGGCATAGGAAGGATTTTCATGGAGGAAAAAGTTCTATAAGAAGATCTTTTGGGTATTTGTTTCTCCACTCTTATGGCTAATAACATCGTCTAAGGACCAATATTGTTGAGCTAACTGATGGGCAATGTCATATTTAGTCCTCCCAGATAACGAGCTATTGTTTGCTCCTCCTTTCTTGGATGTCACACTTCATCATCAACTTCTCAAATTCTCTGGTGTATTCTTCTCCAGACAAGTTCTTCTGCGAAGATTCTAAGTTGAATGAAATTATCTTGATAGTAATGAGAAGGCAAGAACTTTCGAGTTAGTTCTCGACGCAATTTCTCCCATGTCTTGATCTTGCTTTTCCTTCTCGTTCACGCTTTTTTTTAAGATTCTCCCACCAAATGGAAGCGTGCTTCTTTAACTTCACAGCAATGATCTTCACCTTCTTTTCTTCGGTATCTCTTTGTATTCAAATATTCGCTCAACAGTTTGAAGCCAATCAACGAACTCATCTGGTTGAAGTTTCCCTTCAAAATCTGGAATCTCTCCCTGATGTCGTCATGTCTAAAGGGTTGTCTTTGTGGACGACGACTTCTAAATGATGATGCATCACTACTAGATTCATCATTGTTGATTGCATGTGATGTGCTTCTAACAGAGCTTCCTGTGCATTCCAGTTTCCTGTAGCTGTTGGATTTGTCTCCTCATTTCTTCCATTTGAATTTCTCGAGAGTTGCTTCGTTTTGTTTTCTTGGAGGCATTTTAGATGTAGGAAAAAAATTTGTGAAGTACCAGGTTACCGTTGGAGATTATAGTTTTGTAATTAGAACACAGGAAGTTCCCAAAGAGAGTGGCGCTAAGCGTCCTTAAAAACCAAGTCTTTCCTTAGCCAGACCTTTCCTGAAATGTACCTTTTACAATCCCACAATTTCTTTTCCAATAACAAATTCTTTTTATGTGAAGACAATTAACTTGGGAGGTCTTCGGAATTTATAAGAATTTGGTACTTTACAAATAGGTGTGGGGGCCAAAAATTACAATTTATGAACTTTGGAGGGCAAAAATGTAATTTGGAAGGCTAGGTAAAATTCTAAAAATTAGGGGTAAAATGGTAATTTTTGAGAAGGAGGGGTAAATGGTAATTTTTTGAGAAGTAAGGGTAAAAAGGTAATTTTCAAAAGTTGAGGGTCAAAATTAAAATTTTCAAAAGTTCAGGGACTAAATTACAATTGTCAAAAAGTTAAGAGACTAAACTGCAATTTTATGAAACTTCTGCTGACTAGGCTGTTGACGTGGCTCTTGGTGACACGTGGCAGAAGTTGAGTGGATGATGTGTCGCTGACTGGACACAGAAGGCTGATGTGGCAGATGACGTGGTCGTCTTCTACCTCTGATTTTCCGGTGATAATTCCGGCGGCGGCTCACGGTGGTCCGACGGTGGCTCACGGTGGTTCTCCAACTGGGCGACTTTCCTGGCAAAATTCCGCGGACCGTGGCGGCACGTGGAGGCTCCGTTGGCCGTGAAACTTGCTACCCAAAGGTTTTTCGACCTTCCGGACGCAATGGCGTTAGTTTTGCAAAAAAATGGCCGTAAAGTGGAGTTTTGGAGGGCAGCCTTGGTGCACTTAAAACACCACCAAAAACTCAAGCTTTCCGTTGATTTCTTCACTCAAAACTCAACTCCGGGATAGAAACCTTGCTCTGAATACCAAAATGGCTCAGAAACAAGAGAGAAAACTCTCACAAACTCAAATTATTCTTAAACTCAATGATGATATTACATAAGGTATTTCCTATTTATAGTGATTTTAGGAACCAAGGATGATAAGGGAACAGGCTGGAATGATAAGGATGCAATGAATCAACAACAAACATCTTGAAATAAAATTCAAACAACTTGCAAAAATAGTCAAAAAAATGGGCTCTTCACATGGATGGTGGTTGGTGGTGGTCATGCATGGTCCTAAGTGGGTTGGTGATGATGCATGCATGCATGATCTAATTCCTCTGTAAGGTTTTTATTAATGTTTTTAATAAAAGTTCTTATTATAACATGCAAAAAATAAAACCGTCGACAGCATTATTACTTAGCATTTTTAATTTTGGACAAAAGGATAAATGGGAAAAATGATTTAATTAAAAAAACTTTTCCTGAAAATTCATCCAAATAAACCCTATATAATGAAGTCTATGTTAACCTTCCATCTCACACATAATATTTATAATTGAATTAAGTTGAAGTCCTTAGAAAATGACTTTTCGCATTTATCAGCCTTTGATTTTAGAAGTCTTATGCATCGCTTTGCTTATACTACAGGTAAGAAAGAAGAAATTGATTTCATCTCTTCAAGCTTTTTTCCAACAAATTAAATGACTAGTATAAATTGTTGAAAAGATATGGAATATTATTTAGTATTGTTACTTCTTAAGTTTTGACAATAATTTTTATAAATTTTGAATCTCATTTTGTATAAATTTCTAAAGCAATATATATGTTTATGTCAAGATCAATAAAAGTTTCTTGCAATCATGTACTGAGTAGTGGGGGTTAATTTACAATGGAATATCCATAATTCTATGTCAACGATATTTTGAGATTTACAAGAGAAAGCAAGGAACCATATATATAAATTATTACCTTTATTTTCTTTGCAGGACAACTGGCATCAGGTGTGAACTATCCAGGGTTCGACGAGCCATGTAATCATGCAATCTGCCACCGAAATTGCATTCTATAGGCTTCCAAAATGGAGGAAGGTGTATATGGCTATGGCGTTAAGAGTTTTTGTGATTGTACCCGCAGCCCAGTAATATTGCAACCCTTAATATAAAAATGAAATAAAATATATGCAGCTTTGGTTATAACTGTTATGTGATAGTCTTGAACTAGATTATGAATACATTAAATTGAATAGTTTATTTTATCTCTGAAATATAAAAGCTAAAGTACAAATAACTAACTTAATAACGACAATATGTGTATGTAATCTGCAATGAGGTGTATTGCATTTGTCCAAACCAAAATATATATGCAATAATGTGTATTAACATATATTTCAGAAAAATAAAACCCATGTCAATTGCATGGCTAAAAATCGTTTAAATATCACAAGAGATGGTATAGGAACGAAAGGTAAGAATAGCTTAAGACTAATCATAATATTAACCAACTCATAGAAATCCTAATAATTTATTTTTTTGGTTGCATTCATAATTATTTTTTTATTTTTGTATGATTTTAATAAAAATATTTCATGCTTACTTTCATTAAATAATGTATTTAGAGAGTCACCCATCGTATTATCAGTTGAATAAAAATTCTAGAACGTAACGTGTTTGCATTTTTGGTTTCAACACTTTCTTTCTCCTATCCTAACCGCTCTACTCATCCATAAAAAATTATAAATAATTAGCCATAATTAGTTGTATTGACCTTTGGCGCTAACTTCTACACAAAATTATTTCCGTGCCAAATAGCACATCAGCTAGTAGAAACATTGGATCCAAATCATGGAGACCACTAAATTTGGAACACATCTTTAACCACTAAACTATTTTTCGCATTTGAAAATGCCGCTGAACCAATTGTTTTTTTCGCATTTCAGTTACATACAGTCGTGGGTACAAATAAACAATTTACTGTTAATGGGGAAATTCATGCTTACAAACGAGAACCCATACGTATGACTTTATAGGTCTTGTCTTAAAACTAGGTTCCTCCACCATCAAATTGTAGGAGAAAGTGGACAAGTTAAGCTTTAGAAATTCTTGCACTGATACATGTACTCCCACCTGAGGCATGGTTGCCTCTGAATAAGTGGATTTGGGGGAACATTAGGTTGTGCACCAACCTTGTCCTGATCTATCATCGGCCCTATTAGGTTTTCAATAGCCAGGTGGACCCCTCTAATCTCAGCAGCCATCCCTGCAATGGCCTCATTGACATGTAATTCTGCAGGTTATTTAGATGCTCCTCCATAACCTTTACCTTGGTGTGCCCCGGTTTCTGTTTAGTTTTAATTAAGTGATAATTAAGGTTAGTTGTATTTAGCTGAGAATTAATTTCTTTAATTAAATAAATAATGAACCATTAATCTTTCCTAATTAAAATTTAACCTCTTAATGGTTTGAATGTGTGACTATGTTAATTATTGTGTTTAATTATTTAAAAAGTTAAGAATTAATGTATTTTGAAAATTTAGAATTCATCCAATTCAAAATTTCAAATTTCATTTTAAATTTTAAAGCTTCAAGACACTTTATCAAAATATAATAAATTTGGATTTGAGTTACATGAAACTGTTATTTTAAATGATTATCTTGTGAATTATTAATTATTTTGTAAGTGTGTGTATGTGTGATATTTGTAAACTACCCTTATCAAATCATACTAATCCCCCTCACCACATTACGGTCACATCCCTTTTTGACTTGCAAATCGACACTCCCACTCACCATCTCCCTCATCATTTTCATTTTTCACCACACCACCACTTCACCTTCTCCTCCTTCCACCATCTCCATCCTCCATCACCACTCTCATTCCCCCAAAAATCCAAACCTACCTCCATCCTCTCCATCCCAACACCAAGGCCTTTCCTCCAGCCCCATTTTGGCTCTAATAAATCATTATGATACAATTTTTAAAGGAGTTTTGATCATGCCATAGTATGTTCTATCTTGATCAAAAGATACACTAATTAGGAACATATCAACCACAAATAAGAAAATTGAATCTAAATTCGTTTCCTTAAACCTAATCAACTCATTGACAAGGAGTGGTTAGGAGATATTCAAAATAAATGGTCTTTTATAGAAAAAAGGGCACAATAGTAAAATCAAATAAGGGAAAAAGGGGGAAATGACAAAATATGATCTGACACAAGCAAAATAAAATCCCATTGATTCTAAAATAAATTAATAATATTATTAATTAGAAAATTGATTAAATAACAAGTTCCACAAAAACATTTTATACTATTTAGCGTAAGAGCGGCAACATGTTGATTTTTTCAAAGAAAGTGTAAAACAGGAAAATAATAAAATTATTTAACACGAATAATATAAAATTTATCATCACAAATAATAGTGATAATTAAAGGAAATAAGCTAGGAATAATTTTATGAGCAAAGATTACAGCGATTTAACGTTTTATGGGAAAAAAATGAGTAATGGGCGAAGGGCATTTTCATCTTTTTCGCACCATAAGAGATGTAACATCCACAAAACCTGAGTATGATAGGTAGTACTCCTACAAATAGTGGTTGGAATAACTAATGAGATTAGGTAAAGGCTAATCCACTAGTTATAGGAGCACATACTTAGTAACTAAAAGATAAAACCAAATCCTTTCAGAGGTAAGGGTAAAACAACAATTTCCCCAAGCAAGGGCGAAATGCGAATTTTGCCATGGAAGGGTAAAGTAAATTATAATTTTGATGAAAAACTAATGACTTAGTAGTTTGAGATGAGAAATGATTTAAATAGGTTAAACCAAGAACAGTAGTTTGAGTGGTTTAACTAATGAAAGGCAAAATGGTAATCTAAACAAACGAAGGCTAAAACTATAATTTCACCAGCTAAGGATAAATTAGTAATTTTGTCACAATCAACAATTTAATAATTCAATGTCAAAATATAAGTTAGAAGTTTTAGTTTATAAAAGACGCGATAACACGATTTAACTTTGAAAGGGCAGGACGTAAATTTTCAACTCAAGATTATTTCCATAATATAACACCTTGGAAATTTAAAAATTTTAAAAACACAAAATTCTTACCCTTAGAGCCGTAATCTTCGTAATCTGTCTAAATCACTCAAAAATCTTCGTCTTACCCTAGTCAGCAGCAGATGCGCACAACACTCCCCATACACTCATATGTTTTTATTTTTCACACTCCTAACACACATGGAGGCTACACAAGGTTCCATTTGAGAGCGGTCAGGAAAAGGACTCCAAGACATAGATGGATTCTCTTCTCTTCTCTTCCCTATCTCTTGGCCGCCACATCCAAGGAAAGATCTTTTCAGCCCTCAAGACCTCACTTTGCTCACCTTTCTATCACCTTCAAGGTAGAGTTCGATATCTAGTCTTCTTGATCAAGGTTGTCGGAGCGAGCTCCTACGCAGAAGCGGAAGGGTGAAATAAGAGCGTAAAGAGTAGGAGCGTAGCACGAAGCGTAAGCTCCTACAGAATGCACAATTGTATTCATACAAAAAATATATACACATATACCAACACAAATAAGCAAAATTAGTCACAATTAACATAGTAATACTCCAATTAAAAATGCACAAAGTCACAACCCATAAGTTCTTGACATGATTTAAAACTAGAATATTAAAGAACACAACTCAAGTATTCAAGTACTAGAATTAAAAGACATCTAAAGTAAATCCATCAGATTATGATCATCATATTCATCATCCTCTATGTGATCTCCTCCATCTTTATTGCCTTCTCTTTGAAGGAAATTATCAAAATTATCTTCATCAAGATCAGGAATTTCCAAATCACTTGAATGGCCAACTCTATCACCATCTTGTTCAGGGGCCAAGTTAAGATCATCAGGGATCTCCAAATCCTCAATACCATCCAATCATTCTTCATCTTCCATAATCCATTCTTCATCTGAATCCAAATCATCAATGTTATACTCTGCATGTTTTCTAGATTGCTTCTTCTTGGCCAATCTAGAATTAGCCATCACAAACACAACATCATTCATGGTTTTCTGTTTCAAACGATTTCTCCTCTTTGTATGGATCTAAAAAAATACAAAGAATTCAACATATAACAATTGGAAAAGTAATTCTAAAATGAAATATAAATCATATTAGTGAGAAGTTAAAAATTTACCATCTCAAATGCACTCCAATTACGCTCACATCCTGATGAACTACATGTCAAGCTCAACACACGAATGGCAAATCTTTGGAGCTCTGTGTTCATCCCCATAAGAATCCCACCATTGTGTTGGAGTTTTGGTCTTAAGGGCAGCCTTAGCCACTTCCCTTCCAAAAAACTTTGCTCTACTCTTGAAATCTTCAAGTTGAGCATCAATCTTGGTTATTTCCTCTGTGTTTCCCACAATTCTTTCCATACAGTCATATAGTCCTCTCTTGACTTCATAATCAATCTTGAATCCATCACTATAATGCAATTGAGGGTTCAAGTAGTAGCCAGCAGCATGCAAAGGCCTATGAAGCGACTATCCCATCTTGCATCAATGATTTCCCACAATGGCATATAACTAGAAAATAGAAAAATGGATTAGCCACTAAACAAACATAATAATATTCTAATTTAAACTAAACTAAAGAATGCAAGACTATTGTAGTTTACCTTTTTTGAACACCTTGAAAGGCTTTTTGGATTTTTTCTTTTGCTCGGTCCATTTCCTCATAGATATATCCCATGGCTGGTTTCTCATCTGAATCCACTAAGCGAAGCACATGGATAAGAGGATAAGCAGCTCTCAAGCAAAGAACAATGTCTCTCCAAAATATCCTATCCAAAACAATATTTTCAACAAACTTCCCATCCCTTGTCTTTGCAAATTTGCTTGATTTCCATTCATTGGAAGTAAACATTCTCAACAATGTAGCTTTCTTCTCATGGAGGCAACCCAAGGTGAGATAAGATGTAGCAAAACGAGTCATACCTGGTCTCACCAAATCTACTCCCTTGGTATGGTATTGCAACAAGGAAATGAGAAGGGTTCTTGAATAGATATAAGTTGTAATTCTTCTTCCCTTAGAAATTGTCTCCTTGTGAAGCTCCAACTTTTTTTCAAAGTCCTCCAACATCAAGTCAATACAATGTGCAGCACAATGTGTCCAATAAAGTTTTTTTCTTTTTCCCATCAACATCTCTCTAGGCTTAAATTAGCTGCATTGTTTGTGACAACCTGCACAACATTCTCTTCACCAATCTCCTCAACAATATCATCTATCATCTGAAATATCTATCATTTGGAAATATGGGAGGCATCAACAGACTTCAAAAAACAGTCCCTTTAGGACGATTCACTAAGAAGTTCAATATAGTTCGCCTTCTCTTGTCCGTCCATCCATTAGTCATAATAGTACAACCCGTCTTCTTCCAAATAGCTTTATGTTCTTCTAATGATTCCATTGTGGAATCTACCTTTTGCTTCAAGTATTTGACTCTTAATTCATGGTAAGAAGGTGGCTTAAATCCTAAGCCATGCCTAGCAACCTTTTCAAACATTTTACCAAATTCTTCACTCTTTGCCACATTAAAAGGTATGGCATTATTGTAGAAAAAAGAAGCAATTTCTAGACATGCTTCTTCCCTCAAATTCTTTTTAAACATGGTATTGATAGTAGCTTGAAAGCTAACACCCTTTCTCTTGAAAAGATTTCCAGGTGTTTCCACTTCCTTCCCTTTCTTTTTTCACCAGAAGAATCATCCTCACCACTATCTTTGTTGGTTGCTACTCCTTCTTCAAAATCTCTTGTTTTTTTGTCCAATTTTTGTTGCAATCCAAGAACAATATCAAACATTTGTTTCTTCACCTCATCAAACCCAGCAAGCTGAAGCATCTTTTTGTGTTCCAGCCAAATGATGCTTCAATCTATAAATACTTCCATTAAACACCTTTCCACAATAATTACATTTTATTTTCCTTGAATCTCCATCAATACAAGTCTCATGACTCCAAGCTATATCATTCTTATTTCCTGAGCATTCTTGTTAACTTTTTACCCACATTTCCACTCCAAGCAACACTCCTAGCTTCAATTCAACAGAACTTCTACTCTTCCTATTAGCCCCTTCATTTGATGACATTTTTTCTTAACCAAATAATACCTAATCAACAATCAATAAAAATATTTAACCAAAAAATCAGTACCAACACCACTTCATAATCAACCAACCACATTTTTCAATTACCCACACCCAAAAAAAAAATTATAAATTGAAATGAAAAACAATCAGCAATAGCAACAAGAGTAAAGTCACCGTAAATAAGTTAAAGCAATACACTCAAAAGTCAAAACACTAAACTCACTCTCAAACCAAAGAAACAACAGCCCAAAATCACCTTTCTCTCTTCGAAGAAGAGACCGATTCGAAGTAGGGTCAAAAAGATTCGAGGCGAAATGGAGGGCGACGGCGAATCAGCGTGACGACGCGGGCGACGGCACTGACTTGGCGCGACGACTGAGGGGGACGGGGGCGTGAGGGCGATGGGCGCGATGGGGCGACGGTGGTGCGCTTGGAGAGAACACACGAGAGACGCTCCTTGCGCGTCGTGTGCGTCGGCTGTGCGCAAGGGATGCGAGTCGGCTCGAGGACGGCGGAGCGTGGGCGCGACGGCGGTGCGACGGCGAGAACAACTCGACGTTTTGGGAGATAACTCTAGACACAATGATATTCGAAGACACTCGTAGGTAAAGCTTCGTGCTTTGATCTAGGTGTTTTTTCTTTCAGATTTGGGCTAGGTTAGCCCAAATTGTCTGGGACAGGAGCTTGCGGAGCGGGGAGCGGCCGCTCCTCCGCTCTTACGCTCTAGCACGTCGCTCCTCCCCGCTCCGACGAAACGCGCCCAAGAGAAGGAGCGGGCACGGTGCCGTCGAGGAGCGTAGAGCGGACGCTCCTACGCTGGAGCGCGCTCCTTACAACCATGTTTTTTATTGTTCTTGAAATTCCCATGGTTTTAACCCGTTTGTGGTTATGAAGCCCACACAAGACCTAATGGTCCAATAGAAAAAAAAAATATATATATATATATATATATATATATATTATGTCTTTTTTTTTTTTTAGGCTTCCCATAAGTGTTTGTGAGTGATTACATTAAGAAAAGATATACATGAGTGTTCTTGGAAACCAAAACCCAAACTAATGCCAGAGTCTGGAATTTTTGGGTACATGTTTCATGCGGACAACACCTGATGAAAAATGTGAAACTTGAATTCTACGCTCCCAAAAATCATAAAATTAATTTTAGATGACAGCCAACCGTAGGGGAACATCTTTATCTGAACCATTAACGAACTGAAGGCCCAGAACACAAGTTGGAAATTTTTGAAATCGAGTTTGATTCTGGATGTAGACCTAGAGAAGTGTCTAATGGAAAAATCTTTAAAGATTGGAAACTAAAAGAAAATTTCTGAAATTAATTTTATTTTATAGCTAAGGCATACACCTTTCACCCATAAAACAATTAGAAAGATTCTAGAAAAATTATAGTAAATCATGAAAGCTATTGGTCACGCTGAGTGTTCTCCGCCAGCGGAAGTAATAATAAAAAAAGTCTTAATAAATTAAACACTTAGTGAAATAATCCTGTTTTTGTTTTATTTGAATGTCATATCTGTAACATCCTAATTCTTAACACAATAAGCCTTGTTATGTAAAACGTATTTATTTTCATGTGTGATCTATGAAAGTGTTTGATGTTTTAGAAAGGCGTGAAACACAGTATGTGTATTTTTCCTAGTTGTTATTACTTGAGCAAAATGCTTTAAGCTTTGAATTAGTGTGAGTGCTGTGAACTTTTATATATTATTGAGACTCTCTCATGTTTGGTGATAAACATATCTAATTCTCACTAGGGTCTTGTAACTCACTCCTTTTCTATCTCTCTTATTTTCAGATCTAAATTCCTTTGCAAGTCCTCCCCAGGCTTCTTAGGACTTTGTTGATTGTACTTTTTGGGTGAGCACTCTTATGGCTACTAGCTTTTGATTTTGCGAGGCCATGAGGCCAATTCTTGTTTACATGGGAAATGTTGCCGTGTGTTATGTGGTTGGAGAGGTCACCTAGGGGAGGATATTTTCCCTATGCGATCGATCACGGTCCTGGAATGGGTGGTTACAAGACATGTATTTTGATTTTTAACAAAGCAAGCACTGATCAAAAAAATAAAAAATTGACCTAAAGGAGCATATTTTTTAGAATCAAGGATGGAGAAAGATGTACATTTGACCAATGTAATGAACTTCTACCTTAAGATGATTGGGTAAAGTGGCATGAGAAATTATGCAATCGTTGATAAGAATAAAAAAGGAAATATAATTTATTGCATGTATTGTTTCCTTAGTTTAAAATCTAAAAAGTGGTTTCTATGCTCAAATGTTCAAAACTAGCCAAAAAAAACTCGAGACGAGGAGTTTGAAGAAGGTGTATTCGTGTCCAGGAGAATTGTCTTGACGAATATGCCATTGATGGAACTATTGTTTGACCTATGTTGAACTCAAATGATTAGAACGATCAACTAAAGCAGCACTTGGACCTTCTTCAACAATAATAACATGGTAAATTGAAGCGATTTTGGTTTACCCTTGGAATGATCATATCCAAGTGGATAACCATGGAACTTGTAATATTTATTTTGAGTGTGACCCAAAATATCACAATGAGCACATAGAGGCATATTTCTCTTAAGCATATGTTGTTGTCATGTGTAAGTGCTTTCACCAAAGAAACCTTTCTTTAACTTGATTCTCCTCATGGAGCACTAAAAATTAAAGAGAACACCTTGTCCTCAGAATGATTTAACCTCAATTAGAAGATAAAGATTCATTCAAACTCGTGAGATAAAAGCATACATTCATATTCAATTTATAAAATATTCTAAAGAGTTCGAATTCCTCTAAGATACAAGAAGAGAATGAAAGCCCACAATTCTTACCAAATACTCTTGATCTTGGTAAAAATTATGTTACAGTCAAAGATGCTTTAGATAAACTCACCAAGGCTTTCTTCAATTGGAACAAGCGAACTAGGGTCATTAGCTTGAAAAGTACTATTAGTATAATGAACAAATTTACCAAACCCAACAATTCAGTTACTCTACAACCTCATTAATTCTCATTCCATTAGAAGTACTTTTGAATCTGAAATATGTAAAACAAACATGATCTAATTAAATCAAATCTTGCATGTCCTTCCAAAGCATAGCCGTAGAATCAACAAGATGAATGAATCACGCTCTTAACAATGTCATCTTTCAAAAGAGGAGATTAATAACAATCTTTCAAATGAGGAAAGTGGCCATCAACAAAACAAAACTTGTGCCTAGTAGTGAGTGCAAGGATCTTCATAGAAACAAAACTATGATTTGTAATCAATCTTGATGAGTTGTTTGTTAGGAATATCAAGTCGGGTACACCCCAAGTGTAAAAAACACTTTATGGATGTAAGTGAAAGCACACCCAAATTTATGGAAAGTAACGGATAAATGAAACACGGTGAATAATAATCCACATGGGGACCAACATATCATTATTTACGTAAATAGTATTGTACAGTGAAACCGAGTTAATATTGCTCAGCGGGACCCGTATCACTATTTGTGAATAGTATTATACAATGGGACCTGTGTCACTATTTATGAATAGTACTTGTTACTATTTACTCCAACAAAATAGATAAAGAAAACTGTACACTAATATTTTAACGTGGAAAACTCTCATGTAATTTTAAGGGAAAAAATCACGGGCCAAACTTGAAAATATTCCACTATATTTATGAGTAATTACAATATAGTGTATCCCAGGAAACTCTCTTCTATTACAATTTGTAGTATTATAGATATCTAGAGAATATATCCAAAATTCCAAGTATATACTCATACTACACTCTTGAAATTTCCTTACACACACTCTCTATTTTTCTCTCACTACAAGAAGCACACACTGCTTCTTCTTAAAAATCTAGAAATACTTCAGCTTGGGATGATCTCTCCATTTTTTATAGAAGAGCTGAAGCCATGTGCAGTAAATGCACACCTACCATCCAACTACAATTCTCACTTTTGGTGGAGGAAGGAATATTTTCTTCTTCCGTTTTGACTGGAGCAAAAGGCAGCCACTTTTCTGACAATTCTGCACCTTGATTGCATTTTGCAACGTCTTCAACCTCTGTAAATATTGATCAAGACCAAGCAGTACTTAAACTTATCAATTGGCAACAGTTTTGTCATCATGTCGACTGGGTTTTTAGCTATAGCTATCTTCTGAACTAACAGGACCATTGTTGATATTTTCTACAAATGAAGTCTAACATTAATATGCTTAGTCCTTTCATGATAGACTGGGTTTTTGGCCAGATGAATACGCTTTGACTATCACTATGTACAATTGGTACATATTGATTCAACCCAAAACTATCCAAAAGATCGTGCACCCAAATGCTCTCTTTAACAACCTTAGTTAATGCCATATATTCAACTTTAGTAGTTAACAATGCCATTATCGATTGTAATTTCACCTTCCAGCTAATAATACATCCAAAGACTATAAAGATATAGTCTGTCAATGACCTCCTTTTATCCAAGCTACCTGGATGATCATAATCTACATAACCTACAACTCCATGGTTCTTCTGACCTTTAAACACCAAACACACACTGATAGAACCTCTCAGGTTTGTTCACAGTATCCTCATAGTCATGTCCATCTTGTTGTTCTACTTCAGGTTGAGCAGCCCTAAAGTATCAGCTAATCCATTGTATCCTTTTCTTGCTTTACATTCCCACAATCAATATCAGTTCCACCTGCTTCTTAGCACCATGATCTGTTTATGCCTTATCTAAGATAGACTCCTTCTTCTGATTTATTATTCCTGCCTCATCAAAAGTGACATCTCTGACAATGATTTTGGGTGAACTTGTCTTTTCTACACTAATCTGTAGCCTTTCACCCCTTGTGCATACCCTAAAAACATACACTTTCTTGGCCTCACCTCAAGTTTACCATCACTCACATGGGCATATGCGAGACAACTAAATATCTTCAAATCAGAATAGATTATGGGTCGATCAGACTATACCTCTTGTGGAATCTTCAGATCAATAGTAGTTGATGGAGATCTGTTTACCAGGTATACAGCCTATTGACCGCCTCAGCCCAAAATGATTTGGGAAGTGCAGTGTTGATTTGCATGCATCTTGCACACTCTAGAAGTGTTCTGTTCATTCGTTCTGCAACTCCATTTTGCTGTGTTCCTCGATAGTATAGTGCCTCACTATACCAGCATTTCTACAAAACTCCACAATTCTTTGCTGTAAAATTCTCTGCCATTGTTCTTAGTCTCTTGACTGACGCTCGTTTGCTCTCGACCATGGCCTTCCATTGCTTGAATTTGTTGAACACCTCTTTATTTTTCTTTAGGAAATAAATCCAGACTTTTTTGGAATAATCATCTATCAGAGTAAGAAAATAGCAAGCTCCACCTAAAGAGTTAGCAGGGCTGGACACCAAACATTCGAGTGGAGTACTCCAATATCCCCTTGCTGTTATGTTTGCTAGAACTGAACTTAACCCGTTTTCGCTTTGCAAATACATAGTTTTCATAGAAACCAAGTTTGCAATTCTTTAAGCCTTTAAGTAAGCCTCTGCTAGCAAGTATGGTCATTCCTTTCTTACTCATATGACCAAGTCGAATGTGCCACAATCGTGTAGCATCATTATTTCTTTCAGAGGATAGAACAATAGTAGTTACATCGACTATACTTCCTAGTAGTAGATAGATCCCGTCTTGCAGCTTTCCTTTCAATGCCACCATTGAGTCTTTGATCACCTTCAAGAAACCACCTTCTCTAGTGAACTTGTATCCCGATTATCTAGGGCACTCAACTAGATTAGGTTTCTACTGTTTCGGTACATGTCATGCTTGAAATGTCCTTTTTGAACTATCATCTAAATTGACTTGCACATCTCTTTCACCAGCAATCGGAATAATTTTATTATCTCCCAATCTAACTTTTCTTTCCCTCTTTTGATAGGATGAGAAAAAACTTCGATTAGGTGTCATGTGAAAAGATGCACCAGAATTCAAAATCCACTTGTTTCCAGTGTCACTTGTGAATATTGCCAAGGCCATACTAGCATCGGCATTACTATCATCAAAATTTTTAATTGTTTTGTTCAGGAATCTCCTGATTTCTCTTTTCTCTCTTGGCAATTTTTTCTAATATGTCCTTTCGGTGACAATGAAAGCACTTTACATATTTATGCTTTTTAGAATTTGATATTCTCTTGCTCTTGCTTTCTGATCCTCTTTCTTGACTACGCCTTCTCATCATGAACAATCTTCTGCAAGACCTTCGGCATTTGGTTTGAATAATAACTTCTAATGCTCCTTTGCCATCTATGATTCTTTGACATTTTTCATTAGATATTGGATCTACCATAAAGTATGGTGTTACAGAAATTATCATAAGACGGAGGTGGTGAAGTCAACAAGATCATAGCTTGATCTATGTCTTCTACTTTAATTCCATCTGCTCCAACATCGAGATCATCCTGTTGAAGTCATCTATATACTCTTGCATTAATTTCGTCCTGAATATTTGAATGTGTCCAGTTGCTTTCTTTGATAAAGCTTGTTGGATAAGGTTTTTATGAATATTTTTCTTCGAAAACCTTCCATAATGAATCCGCGATTTCTTCTTCCATGACTTCTCACAAAACATTGTCCGCGAGACTCAATTGTATTGTAGTGTTTTGACCATCATCTCCTCCTTCTTGTCATCAGGTAATGATCCCGATAATTTTTTTTTGCCATCCAACGCCTTTGCAAGACTTTCCTGATTTAGCAATGCCTGCATTTTCACTTCCATAGTCTGAAGTCATTGGACCCGTCAAACTTTTCACTTCAAATTTTGGCACTAACACCTTAGATCTGAAACCAAGTGGCTCTGATACCACTTGTTAGGAATATCAAGAGTCGGGAACACCCAAGTGTAGTAAACACTTTATGGATGTGAGCGGAAGCGCATCCAAATTTATGAAAAATAACGGATAAATGAAGTACGGTGAATACTAATCTAGTGGGACTCATGTGTCACTATTCACTTGAATAGTACTACAGGTGAAACTATGTTAATATTGTTCAGCGAGACTCGCATCACTATTTATAAATAGTAATATATAGTGGGACCTGCGTCACTATTTATGAATAATACTCATTACTATTTACTCCAACAAAATAGATAAAGAAAACTGCATGCCAATATTTTAACGTGGAAAACCCTTCTGTAATTTTTAGGGAAAAATCAGGGACAAACTCCGAAAATATTCCACTATATATATGAGTAATAATATAGTGTATCATCAGTAAAATTCTCTTTTACTATAATTTATAGTATTAGAGATCTAGAAAATATATCCAAAATCCCTAATGTATACTTAAACTACACTCTTAAAATTTTCTTACACACACTATTTTTCTCTCACTATAAAAAGCCTACACTGCTTCTTTAAAAAGCTGAGAAATACTTTCAGCTGAGGATGACGTGCAGTAAATGCACACCTACCATCCAACTACAATATCTCACTTTTGGTGGAGGAAGGAAGATTTTCTTCCTACTGTTTTTGACTGTGGCAAAAAGGCATCCACTTTTCTGACATTGTTGAGTGACAAGAATGAGATGCAAGAAAATGAAGGTAAAAAACAAGCGACGATACACGAAAGTTTGAGAGAATTTTATAGGAAATCTTCTGTTACCATATTACAGAAATGAAATGAATAATGCCGAAGTTGATTATTTCTTAAATGTGAGAGAATATATACAACAAGCTATACAATAGATTGGTGGAAAAACGTAGTTAACCACTAACTAACTATACCAACTTACAACGTTTTATTAAAATTGAGAATACTTGAAAAACCGAAATGTGTTGATGTGTCCAAAATTTAAAAGCATTGTCTTCGCCGTGTAAAGTAGAATTTGTTCCTATTGTTGATTTGACTTGAAAAAACGTCCATGATTGTAATTGGTTATTTGAAATTTTTTTGGTATATTTAATTAAATATGTACAATGAATAAAGGAATAAAGAAACAAAAAAAATATAATGTGATTAATTTTAATACTCTGTCAATTAAAATAAATCACATTATTATTCAATCACACGCTATCTAATACTTTTAATAATATGGTAATAGATAATAGTGTGTGACAAAAATAAATTCGTGAAATATTTAAAAAGTTATTCCACATCGCATTTTAATTGGAAGTCCTTATTATTATTGCTCAAATATGCTTTTGGTTTTGTAAAATAAATAAGTTTTGGTTTTGGTCATTGAAAAAAAAATTGTCCAAAAATTTTCAAAACTGTTCGATTTATCCTTACATTTAGTTGGTCTCTATTAAATGTTGAATTAACTAAAAAAACTATCACGTTATCCAATCTTATATGGTAGTTATTAGTTGTACGCAACATATGATAACCACATGTGTTATTAATTGCTTATTGTCAATTAAATGAAACTGGTGGTCTTTAAGACTAATATTTTTCAATATATAACAATAATTTCTCACTAACTCTACACTTTAAATAATGAGACCGCAAGAAACAAGTCTATTGGACTGTTCAACAAAATAATTTATTTATATGACACTATTGTTGTGAAGATTTGACACGAGTGCATGAAAAAAAAACTTTAATTTACAACGTACCGTGAAAAATCCTAGGCTATGAACAATAGCTATATGTACGAAACATTTTCTTATTTTTCCCATTAATCATCGTTCACTATTAAAAACAAAGGCCCGTTACGTACTTTAATTGAATTGCCCAAACGGAAAACCGCAGTAAGGTTACTTTATTAATGTTTTTAACGAAAGCTAATATTCTAACCGGTGAAAAACGAAAAACGTTGGTAAATAGCATTAGCTATTTAATTAGTTGAATTGCCGAAACGGCAAAGCCATCGTAAGCTTTCCATATTAATGTTTTCATTAAAAGCTGTTATTATAACAGGCGAAAGATGAAAAACATGGGTAAATAGCTTTAGCTTAGCATGTTTAATTTTGGACAAAAGAATAAATTAAATGGGAAAATTGATTTAATTAAAACTTAAACTTCTCCTAAAATTTCATCCAAATAAGTCCTATATAATGAATTCAATGTTATTCTTCCATCTCAAACAAAATACGTAGAATTTAATTTTTTGTTGAAGTTCTTACAAAATGACTTTTCGTGTTTATCAACCTTTGATTTTAGGAGTCTTATGCATCACTTTGCTTATAGCTTCAGGTAAGAAAGAAGAAACTGATTTCACAATTTTTCCAACAAACAACTAGTAGAAATTGTTGAAAAGACATGGAATATTCTTTAATATTGTTACTTCTTAAGTCTTGACATTAAATTTTATGAATTTTTAATCTCATTTTGTATAAACTTCTGAAGCAAGATCAATAAAAGTTTCTTGCAATCATGTATTGAGTAGTGGGTGGTTAATTTACAATGCAATATTCATATATAATTCTATGTCAATGACATGTTGAAATCCGCAAAAGAAAAGCAAGGAACATATGCATAAAATTATTACCTTTATTTTCTTTGCAGGACAACCGGTATCAAGTATGAACGATCCAGTGTTAGACGAACTTTTCAAGCAATGTGATGATGCAAACTGCAGCCAAGATTGCAAGCGATCAGGCAAAAAAGGGGGAAGTTGTCAGCCATTTGGCTATGGCTATGTGAGGGTTTGTGATTGTAGCAATTAAGTAATATTGTATCGCCTAATATGAAAATGACATAAAATATATGAAGCTTTGGTTATAACTGTTAGAGTTTATGTGATAGCCTTTAACTAGATTTTTTTTTTTTGATAATGAAATATAAAAGCTAAATTACAAATAACTAACTTAATGATCACATATGTGTATGTAATCTGCAATGAATTGTATTGCATTTATTCAAACCAATATATATATATATATATGCAATAATGTGTATTAACATATATTTAAGAAAAATAAAATCCATGTCAATTGCATGGCTAAAACTCGTTTAAATATCACAAGAGATGGTATTAGAAACGAAAGGTAAGAATAGCTTAAGACTAATCATCATGTCATAATAATTTTTTTTTGGTGCATTCATAGTTGTATGTTTATTTTTGTATAATTTTAATAAAAATAGACAGTCAACCATCGTATTATCAGTTGAATAAAAATTCTAGAACGTAACGTTTGCATTTTTGGATTCAACACTTTCTTTCTCCTAACTCAACCGCTCCACCCATCCATAAAATATTATAAACAAATAGCCATAATTAGTTGTATTGACGTTTGCCGGTAACTTCTGTACAAAAATATTTTCATGTCAAATAGCACATCGGTTAGTATAAACATTGGATCCAAGTTTTTTTTTTTTCCTTTTTACTTTGGATCCAAATTATGCAGGTCACTAAATTTTGCCTCCTAAGTGGGGTACGAAAATTTTTAAAAAATGGGATATGAGCAAGTTTATATATTAAAAAAAATAAAAATTTATAATTTTTAAATGATAAAAACTAAAGCTTCGACATATAACAAGTCCAAAATTTAAATTGTTCAAGATTACATGCCAAAATAAAAAAAAAAATTAAAACAGCGAGCCCAAAAAGGATAAATCATAAAGACGGTACTGTGTTGATTTGTCATTTCAAAGTACAACACATTCAGAGTATGAATGGTAGCGTGGCTTCTACTCTTGAGTCTATCTCCCTCATGAGCCCAGCCAACAAAAACTGGACTCCATGTTCTCTCTCTCTCACCCACCTCACAATCATAGAAGAATGAAAGGAGCTCAGTGGAGAGAGCCCAAAAAGGATGCTGCCATCACCGCCGCGTCACCGGAAGGCCAGAAGTTGTTGCGCTTTGCTGCTTTAAGGGTGAAGTCGTTGCGCCGCTGTAGTGTTGGTCGCGTTCCGTCACTGTGCAGCTCTATTGGTCGTGTTTCGTCGCTATGATGTCGCCGGCGATGAGAGGAGTGGAGGGGGAGGTGTGCGTAAGGCTGAGAATAGTTGTGGCTGCTATTTTAGGGTTAGGGTTGATGCTGCTAGGTAAATATTAAGCTTGTTTTTTTCATGAAAAAAATTCAAAACGCTGTGTTTGGACTGAAATAAGCGTACCCATTTTTAGGCATGCATACGTATCCAAACGTATTAATTTTTTTTTCAAAAAAAAAAGTATAGGCACTTGGTATGTATCCACTCATACCTATGCATACCCGTACTAGATCCCTACTTGGTACGGGTACTTTTGGAAAACCGACGTACCGTGCTTCAATGGTTGCCTCTAAATACGTGGTATTGGGGGAACATTAGGCTGTGCTCCAACCCTGCCCTGATCTATAATTAGGCCTATTAGGGTTTCAATAGTTTGGTGAACCCCTCTAATCTCCGTAACTATCCCCGCCAAGCCATCTTCGGGCATGTAGTTCTACAGGTTGTTTAGCAGCTCTTATAGATGTTTCATAAAAACAAAGAAAAGACCTATAATATTGCCTTTAGGACCACATTGTAGTACTCATATATGCTAGGTGAAATCCAAAATACAATCTAGTAGTTCTCTTATATTATGTATTAATATCTTTTACCTAAATCATGATTTTGAAGTGTGAAATCTGAAGCGGTTGAACCCAAACCTAATAGTTAACTTCTAAATGTCTCACTTGAGCATGAGATGTATGTCTTATATTCAACTCTCATCCCATTTCCCTGCAAATAATTCCTAGCCTCAATATCTTTGGTTGGAAAACAAAGAGAGAGAGAGAGAGAGAGAGTAAAATCTGAATTCTAAACATGTTAGAGAAAAGAGTTAAGCTATGTCGTGAGCCCGATTTTCAGAGATATAGAAGGTGCTTCAACCATTTTTGGATCTAGATCTGGGGAAAGATCATAATCCATGCATATCCAAATTATATTCCACTCTACAAGTCATGATCGATTAATGTTGTTTGTTTTTTTAAACATTTAAATATACCAAATCAATCACACCTTGCTTAGGAGGTATTACTTAAGAATATTAATTGAAATGAAGCTGTAAATTAATATCATTATTATTGATGAAGCAGAATTTTTTTGTACAAAATATAGAATATATTAGGACGTGTTTGGTGTGAATTTTTAGTTTTTCAATTTTTCAGATTTTGTAAAGAAAATACTGAAAATTCTGAAAACTATAAATTTTAGTTTTTGTTTCTTGTTTTCAGTTTTCATTTCCAGTTTGTAATATTTCCTTTACAAAATTTTAAAAATTAAAAAATGAAAAATAAAAACTGGAAATTAAAATTAAACCGCCCTAGTTTCTAGACATCAATTCTAAATTGGAAACATAGTGATCCTGAGTTCGGTGTGCGACATTAAGGAATTAATAAATATGTATATGAGAAGGAAACTAATATAATTTTTAGTTTGTGCTTTGGATTGATGAGAGCCGACATTGATGATCTGCTCCACTTACAATATCAGGGAACATGGTTTTGATAAAAACAACGGTGCATATAGTATTCAATTAACGGTGAATTTCTTTTCAGATTTTGGAAAAAATATTATGAATCTTAAATTTTATTTATAACTAAAAAGGTTGAAAATTAACTTTTTTTTTTGTAGGCTATTCTTTTTAGTTTTTGCAAAAGAAATTGAAAACTGATTTTTTCTTTTAGATTTTGATTATTTTTAAAAAATTATCCAAATATATCAAAAGTAATTTTTTAAATAAAAAAAGCTATTTTCAAGATAAAAATCTCATCCAAAAAGGCTTTATACTAACATTTTGTCAAGTCACTATAGGATTGAGTTAGTGACGACATATTTGGATATTATGTATCAAACTATTTATAATACTAATATTTCAAACTCATTCTAGGAAAAGTTTTACAGGTATTATTCACAGAGCAACTTATGTCCCACGATTTTTATCACCTTGATTATTAATTATTTTATTATAAAAATTACCTTCATATCTATTTCATTAATACAACATAAATATTTCACATTAAATATTAGATTTCAAACCATTATAATTCTTAATTTAAATGATATAACTGGTCAAAATATGTCAATCTAAATTATTTAACATTAAAAATTGATATTCATGTGATAAATATATTTTTCTATTTTCTTTATAATATATATTTTTATTTTTTTCAACTAAACAAGTGTTTTCCATATTAATTACAAAATTTTAAATTTTGAATTCATCTTGATATTTTGAATTTTAGATTCAATATAGACTATTTAATTTCTATTCAACAAAACAGAATCCAATCATATTAGTGCAAAAAAAAAAATGAAGACAAAAGCTATCGTTATTAAGAAAAGTCCACTATAATCGAAGTATAAACCCCTTAAATTACTCCTAGAATCTGTAACATATTCATTGCTATAAAAGATTGCCACTTATACTAATCTAAATAAAAACCCTTAATTTCTCTTATTAGAATATGCAATATCAATTTGTTACTAAGATCTCTACTACAAAAGCTGTGGTATGAAATGCTAACACCTCATTTCATTTCTCTTCTCTATTCCACAACTTTTTTTCTCTTCCATTCTTTCTTTCATATTTTCATATTTTTCATTTCTCTTCGTTCATTATCTATTAGTTCTTTCAAAATACATTAATTTACTTTATCTTTTAATTTTCTTCTTCGTAGTTTATATTAAGAAATAAGAATTTATAGGTTAGAAAATTCAAATATTTTACTAGTCTTCTTTGAAACTCTTTTCTTCTTTGTGAGATTTTTTTTTGTACAACATTTTTTTATGTTTGTTTAGTATTTTTAATTTGTATGTATATTTTATACATTTATATGTTTCCTCAATAAAATAAAGATTTGATTTTTTTAAGTTCTCTTAAAATAATCTAAATTATTTATCCTTTTCATTTTCGTTGTTTATATCTAATTTATTTCTACCTTTCTTCTTTGTAATTTTTTTTTGTTTTGTATAGAGATTTTTATATGTTCATTTAGTCTTTTACTTTGTGTATATATCTTAATAATTTTTTGCTATGTTTTGTGTAGAGGACAACCATTAGACTATAAACTCAACTGCATATTATCCAATCCTTTGTGGCAAAGGTAATTATATTTTTCATAAATAATTTAGTAAAAATTTTATTGAATTTGAGATTAATTTATTGCCATATAAACAAATATTAATGATTTTATAATTTTTTTTCTTTTCATAATTTGAAGCCACAATTAAGTAAAGGAGATACTATTAATGGACTATCTTAACTAGTTATTTCACTAGACTTAAGATAATAAAGATTAAAGACTAAGAATGATTGGAGATTGTATTTGGTTTTACTTCTATTTTTACCTTTGATTTTGTTTAGCTCATTTGTTTGGCAAAACATTTATATGAGAGGAAATTATTGTTGTGTCGAGAATAACACTTTCCTTAGTTCAGTCACAACCAAGCTAGTTGATGATTCCAATAGCAATATTAGACAAAATGCATCAGCTAATCTCCATTGGAATTTATTTATGTTGTTCCACCTTCTTCAATTTATTTTTTCTTCATTATTTTGTAAGGGTTAAAGATTACTAACTTTAATATATACATAGCCATTGAATTATTATCTCAATTTCATTTACAAACACTAATTATGGAGAATGAATAATATTTTGGAACAAAATTATGTTTTTATTTAAAATTTCCATTGCGCATTGACGTTGTATAAATTAATTGTTAACTATTATTCTTTTTTATTTTGAAGTGAATCAAATATATTGATAAATGTATAGCTATTGATTGATTTTTCTTCCAATATATGTATTTATTGTTCCCTTTTCTTTTCTCATGTTAAAACTTTTAATTAATTGATAAAATTTAAAATATTATTTTATAACTATATACAATCCATATTTATTTGTTTTTGCTTTGATAAGGTATAATCATTATTAATATATTGTTTCATTTAGAAAAATATAATTATTAATAGATTACTGATTTTATTTTCCAAATTTCCACCTAACTATTTAAGTGACAAATTTCTTTTTCTAATTTATAAAAGCTAATATTACACACACACACACACCAAAAAAATAGAAACATAGCAAAAATTAATAATAAATAGTATTTTTACCTTTTATATGCCTAATATTATAACCTTTAATTGATATTGATATCCATATTAATCAATAACGTATACATACTAATATTATTATTATCCATTCTGTTACCATTTTTAAAATTTTACTTTTTTTCAAAAAATTTTTAATAAATCCATGAATATATGAAGAGATTCAAATCTTCACAAGAAATGAGGAATGAGGATCCATGATGGGGATGATGATGGTGATGAGAGAAAATTCTAAATGACTGGGATTGGAAGAAAAGTTTCTAATTTCAAATATAGAGTTTTTAAAAATCATATATATATATATATATATATATATATATATATATATATATATATCACTATGCCATATTTAATTTTTTGAAACTTAAACGTTTCAATTTATCAATTCCACAATTGTTTCATATTATTTTTTTGAAAAAAAACTTCAATTTTTCAAAATTAAAATATTCTTAAAAAATCAATTCCATAATTTACACTTATGTGATAATGATACTAATTATGTATAGATTTTTTAAAAATTAAATAATTATATTACTTTTTAATTAAAAATAATTATATAATTGATATACTACTTCAATAATTGAGATGACATAAATTAGAATTATATATGATATTTTACTAATTATAACAGATTAATTATAATATATATTTTAAAATTGATATTTTAATTTACTAAAAAGATGTACAAAGAGAGGATGTGTAATTGAAATCACATAAATTAAATATATCCATTAATTTTTTATTAATTAAAAAATATTTTTATATTTTTATAAATCAAATACTTTAATTTACGAAAAATTGTATATAACTAGGGATGACAAAGAAAAAAACAATAGAAGTTGATATACACAGGGATTACTCGCAATAATGGGATGAGAATGAGGATAGATTTTATTTTTTTGGGGACAATTGACAAGGGAGAGGTTCCCATTTGTTAAATAGAGGCAACGGAGATAACACACGCTTATGTCTTTCAATTATCTTTATTATATTTGAAATTATGTATGTATTTTTAATTTTAATTTGGATTATGTTGTTAGTAGTATTTGTTACTATAGACATTTTTGTTTTGAATTTCAAAATATTTTTAATTTTTCTCTTTTTGAAATTTTTTAATAAACTCATGAATACCAATAGGGATTCAAATCCCCATGACAATGAGGAATGGGGACCTGATAAGATTAGGGATGAGGATCAGATCAAAATTTCAAATCGGGACGGTGGCATGAGACATGTCCACTTTGTCATAAATACCCATTGTCATTCCTATAAATAGCTATAATATAGTTAAATTATCCGCTTATTCTCTTTGATTTTTCAACAGTTTCAACTTTCAAAATGTACAAAATATTTATAAAATAGGCTCTTTATTATTAGCTATAGGTCATCTATTGAGATTTTTTTAGCCTTATAAACATAATATTTGAAATGAGATATAAAATAGAATGACACATTTATATTTTTTTTCATTTGTTTAATTATTCAATTATTAACTTATTTTTAAAATAAATTTATATATTCAATTTTTTATAAGATATATTTAAATAAATTATTATTTATTTTCCTTAATTATCAACAAACATGATTTGCACGGATCATCTTGATTAGTATTTATGAGCAGGACATTTACTATTTAAGAGCGGGATATATTATCGGTGATTTATTGATATTATTACTTGAGATTGATTCTATTCTAGTCAAACGTTCATTGATTAGTATTATTAGCCATTAAAATTATTGAATAACCATATTGTGTTGGTTGTGCGTCAAAAACGTTGGCAACTGGCCCCAATTTCTTGCTGCTATAGCCCAAAAAAGAACATTTTTTGGCTACTTCTCTCTTCAACTAATGCTCCATTTTTTTGTCCATTTTCGTAGCAATCTCTCTTTCACTTTCTTTGGTACACTTTTAGGATTTTATTTTTTGCTGAAAAATTTTTATGCTTGATTTGTTGGTCTTTATTATTAGATGAGGGGGATGAAAATTGATAGATAAGAATGGAACTTTGCAAAGCAAAATGTTATTTTTCGATTAGGATAAATGTGCCATTTAGGAATCATTTTTGGAAACGTGTCAATCAATCAATTGTTATAAAATTAATCATCTGAGAGTATCATGCGTGTAATGCATGTAATTGCTATTTAATTTCATATAAATGGATTTTGCAACATGCAAGCGAACGTTAGTATGCTAGACATTTTGATTTATATCATTACTTATGTCATTCGTTAATCCAAATAAATAAGTACAATGACGACAAAAAAAATAAAAGAGACTAAATCCACGTTTTAGCTTATTGTTTTGTTTAATGTGCTGACTTGGGAAATGATAGTATTTCCGTGTTATTTTAAGATTGTAAAAACAGGGATAACAAGCTTATGTCTTAGGATGATCTCATCAAGAAGGAAGCCTGGTATTCACCGGGCTCGTTTTCACGAGCACCATTCAGTATTCAAAAGCCTCGTCATCACGAGCATTCAAAGACAGGTACTCATTGGGAATGTCTCGTCATCACAAGCATTAGAAGACCTGTACTCACCAAGAAAGCCTCGTGCAAAAACCTTGTCATCATGAGCATTCAAAGACCAGTACTCACCGGAAAAGCCTCATTCAAAAGCCTCATCATCACGAGCATTCAAAGACTAGTATTCACAGGGAAAGTGTTGTCGTCATGAGCATTCGAATACCAGCATGCGACGAGTAAGCCTTACCTCCACCAGTGACCAAAGGCCGGTATCAAACACGAAATGTGTTTGCGAAATTCAAGTTAACAATTATTGCATAATCAGCACACATTACGGGCACTGTCCGGAACTCACCGGCCTTGTTTTTACTAGTACAACAGAAGCCCGGTATCCATTGGCCTCGTTTTCACAAGCACTATCTGGTATGCACTGTCTGGTCTGAAGCGTGTCAAAGCATGTCTCCTTTATGATGGTCACGGGCTCTACGGAAGCCTGTCATTCACCAAGCCTTGTATTCGCGAGCAACTAAGCCTGGTATTCACCGATATTGTCTGAAGAATGGTATTCACCGGCGCCCAAAACTAGTATCCACCTACTCCTAAGACTGTATTTACGAGCATCGTTGGTATGAAGGATAAAATCTAGCTCTTGCTAATCATAAAACCTTATTCTCACAAGCAACGAAGACAATTCTTGGCTCTCGCTAGAAGACTTGGGTCTAATCGGAGGAAGAGTACTACTTAGCTCTTAGTCTTACCAGTCGAGAAGACCAACCTCACCTTTTTTGACCTCTTAGCCTCTTCACTTGCACATGAGTTTGAGAGTGAAGTGCTTCTCTTAAGCCCTCATAAATGATACCAATGAATCCCTTAGAGCTTGGACATTGCTTACCCAAAAGAAAAGAAGAACAGTCATGGAGTGGCCTCAAAGCCTAAAAGCTGATACAACAAATAAAACCCCAGAGGAAAGTAGGAAAGCCTAAGAATTAGGGTGCAGTTGAATAGGGGTCATTTAGATAACAGCTAATACCTTGGTGTATAAGCGCTTGAAGGGTAGCTCTAACTTGACCCGGGTGAAAGCCATTTCAAAAATGAAGAAACACCTATCGTGTGGATCACCCAAAAACTTGATCGCTCCCAAAAGAGAGTGACACTAGCAAATATACTAGGTCGTCAAGTAATAGAGTAAAATAGAGGGTTGTCGTACCCAGAGGGATAGCTCAAGTACCGATTCTAGTTAATTAGATAACAAGTTGAACGATTAAAAAAGATGATATTAAAAGGAATGATGCTAAAGTGCTAAAACGATGTGAAAGCAATATAAGAATAGAGGAAATTGAATGCTAGGGTGATTTACTTCAACTATGTGTTAACAAAATGTGACATAAATATCAATGTGCCTTATTCAAATTCAATAAAATGATGGTAGGAGTCATCATGTCACTAAAAGTCTTTCTCAAGATCATTTAATGCCACCTCAAATAGAGTTAAACACCTAATCTCTTAGCATGCTTAAGTCTACAAGTAGTTCTCAAACCCTTAATTACCACATGAATCACGTTTTCCTATCTCTAGGTGTCATTCAACTCATGACATTGTATTCATAGGCATGGTTTTTACTCCTTTTCTCAAAATTGTAAAAAAACCCTATAATCCTAAATTGGTGATCAAGCAATTCAAGATAAATAAATTCAAATACAATACTCACTATTAAATGAGAACAAGACACATTCATTCATATTAGCATAATATCAAACACAAAGCATCCATAAATCACCCTTAGCAAGGGTTTAGTTACAATTCATTGCAAATGAAATAAAGACAACACAACTAAAAGAGAAATGAGAAGAATCCATGAACAAGAAAATACACAAGAATTGAAGAACAATCCAAGAGAGGTCTCTCTCAAGTTCTTGAAGCTCCAATCTCCTATGCTCCCAAGCTCTAGGTTTTTCCTTTCCCCATTTGGTATTCTGATGTCTATGCCCTCTCCAACGTGGTTGCCTAGGTTTTTGTGCCAATCATGCTGCCAGAGTTATGTAGAGGCCCAGTCCACATGTCAGATTCGTGCACCCACGCTGGAGCGTGGCTATGGCTACGCTGAGCGTAGCTTAAGTGAAAAGTTTAGAATTCTTAGCAAGCCACGTTGTAGCATGGATTCCCACGCTAGCGTGGCTTCAGTTTCATGCTCCAGGCATGGATTTCTATATCCAGCATGGATTTCTGACACCCTTTTAGCTCCAATTCTTGCTCCTTTGCATTCCTAGCTCAAATGCTTCCCTAATTCATCTTGCAAAAAGCTACAAAACCAACAAAAAACACAACTAGGATGCAAGATTAAATATGAGTGTAATCATGCAAGAATTTAGATCAAATGTTGTAAAAAGGGCAACTAGGAAAACTAAAACTAACTATCACTAAACTAAATGTTCTAAGAAACTAAAGAAAAACATAACTCCTAAAGGAGTTATCAATCACCAACAACCCTTTCACTCGGCCCACATGTTAAGAGTTGAAACTATTCAGGAGAGTAGCCCTAAGGAAGGTCGGATCCTTTAGATCTTCCGCTACTGTGAATGAGACATGACGTCACCCAACAACTTGGAAACGTCACTTACCTGGGGCCACCCAATTGGACATCACTAAATCAATGACAACCCCCCATAACATAGAATAATATAGCAAATACCCACCAAAGAAAGCAAAACCAGTAGAAAGGAGGGAATGACAGAACCCAAGGCACAAGCAAACAACAAATTAACCATGAATCAAACATGCTACCAACAAAAACACAAAGCCAAGCTAAAACAAATGAATGAAGTAAACTATGCCATAGAAGGCAAGACAACTTACTCAAGAGTAGGGGGCTTGTGGACCGTAAACTATGCCATAGAAGGCAAGACAACTTACTCAATAGTGGGGGGCTTGTGGACCGGTCATAGCCTGACCTGCACCCTTGAGTTTTTGGTTTTTGTGCTTGAGTCTTTGACCTTACGGCCTCAAGATTTGGGGGCTTGTAGACCTGACACCAGCCGACCTACATGCTCAAGTTTGGTTTTTATGCTTAAGTCTTTTTGACCCTTTGGTCTAAGACTTTGGAGCTTTTGGACTGCGTCCTTGACTGACCTATATCCTTATGTGGACCAGCCCGAGACACACCTAGCCCACGGGCGCTAACCCAACGTGTGAGGGTGAAGGACACGATCTTTCCCATTAATGCCTCGCACCCCCAATTAATGCTCAACCAATATATATACCCTTCTTGGAGAGGAAGATGGATCATCTCATTCTCTAGCTAAACGCACCACCTTCTACCTCTAGTCAGGAAGCAACATTTTGAATTTTCAAAAAATAAAAATAATTACATATAAAATTCTCATTGAAAGAGAATAATCCATGTGGAAAAACTTTCTTGAGAATGAATTTCTAATTGTATTATTATAGGATAAGTTTGTGATTAAGGGGATCTAACGCAAACATAGATTAATAAATTCCTTGTTTACTTATATATTTTAGCATGGGCATTGGCCAGCCATTTTTATTATATTTTTCTTTTCATCACGTCCCTTGCTAACCTTTTTAATATAATTTGCAACCTATTATTTGTGTTTGGGGAGCATTTTTTCCTATTGTGTGAAGATGTCATGTGTAGTTAAAAATAAGGGTGGAGATAAGAATTGAACTCACAACATTTTACAACTTATTGTGATATACAAGAGTCTATCACTAGACTATAAGCTTACTTGCAAAAGAGATATATAGTTAGATGTGATATATTATAATTTGTTACTATTTGTCTATTATATTTGACACTATATTTTTCTATTGTTAATGTTAAAATATAGAAGTCAATGAGTTGCTAATCCAAATAAAATGGGCTCAGGTTCATTAAGTATAAAATCTTGGATTGGATTATGAGATTTATGTGCACAAAAATGATGCTATTAGAAGGGGGTTTTTACTTAGATACATGACCCTATTTCAAGATGCTAGTCTCTCACAAAGTCAAGTTCAACCTAAACAAGCTTGGCTTGTTGCAAAGGCCCTGACTATAATCGTTCCTAATGTTTTCTTTAAAGTTTTGAAGTGCAAATGGTTAGCGTCTTTAACAAGGAACTGTTTGCCAATTTAGAAAATCAACCCCATCAAATATATGGGTTATAAGTAATAAAAGGTGAGTATAAGATTGTTACCTCCCCGAGGATTAACAACAAGTACCAATTCATTTGGGTGTGTCAATCTTTAAGCAAACATAATATAAGAGGATTGAGCAAATTAAATAAAACAAAATAAACAAACAAGCAATAAGAAATATGGAAAAACAATCAATAAAAGACTTTGCTAAGGAAATAATTTCATCCGAGTTCCTGAATTTTGCGTTGCCTAAAATTAACTTAATTAATTTCTTTCTCAATTCAATTATTGGTTGAATTTCTCAGAATTTATAATTAAAATTCAATGTCATGATATTGCAATTCCCTTAAGATAAATTTGATTTAGCAAACCAGGTAAAAAATAAAAGAAAACGATAAACATGCACATCGAAAAAGCACCAATCCTCTATTTAAAGAAAACAGAGTCTTACAATGAATTTCCCACAATTTTCTCCTAAATTTTGAACAAATGTTCTTATCTTCTTATATCTTAAATTTGATCCGAAAATTGCTCCAAATCTTCCAATGTCTTCAAATCCTTTTCCTCAATTTTTGCAACCACTGCAATTATTTTTTATCGAAACAGATAAAGTTAAAAAATCTTTATCTACATGTCCTCAAAATAATAATTTAAATTCAAATCACAACACAGTCATAAACTAAATACATTTTATCTTCTCGAGAACAATTACAAATGATTAATACATAAAGATGGGGTAAATTATGATATTAAAGCAAGTTATCACTCGCTACATCATCAGTGTATCTACACAATGACTTTTTAATTGTATGGATTTACACAAGGAGATAAGTTTATTCCCTTTTATAAATTCGGTTGAATTGACAGATAATATAAAAATAATTTTACATATCCAGCATATATTATCATATAAATTACAATAGTTGATTTTTATATATCTATTGCTAAAGTCCTTAAAAAAAAAAGATCGGATAACGATGTAAACAAATATCAAAATGACTAAATATTCAAATACATTCCTTAAGTTTATATTGGAGGATAATTAATCTTTTAGGTTTTAAAAATTCAAATTGCTCACTTACATTTTAAAAAAAGGATAAATTGATCCTTCCATACAATTTCATATAATTAAAAATAAGATAAATTAGTCCTCAATACATTACAGAACTATACAGTAGGACTAATTTATCATCTTTTATAAAATATGAAAATCAATTTATAATTTTCAAAATATGACAAATTAACTTATCTTCTAAACTGAGTGATCTATTTAAATATTTAATCTATCAAAATTGAACTATAACAAATTGTGAGAGACTGTATATAGTAAAAAAGGAAAGAGTGTTCACAACCAATAAAAAAATAAAATAATAATAATAATTTTTTGAAAAAAAACAGGAAAGAGTAATGCATAGACCTTAGCTTCGTTATCAGGTAGCTTGACTGAATGAAGTCACCTCCTTCTTTTCCTCTCATAACTTTCACTTCACTCCCTTAAATTAAAAACCCTACTACTCGCACCCTTCCCCTTAACCCAACACAGAAGAGGCACACACTCTCCCGCCGGAATCTGACGTCATGTTCTGCCCGACCTCCCTCGCTTCCCGCCTTTCCCAGACCCACTCCACCGCCGCCGCCACCATCACCACCACCACCACCACCACCATCATTACCATTCCCATTACTATTATTATCTAAAATAGCACTCGAAACTCTCCTCTGCCTTTCTCTCTATTTATCTATCTATCAATCTATTTCTCATTCAAATCGGGTTGGATCTCGTTGTTATTTGTGCGGGTTCGGGGGTTTGATTCCTTCGTGTGAGCGATGGCGGCGATGCTGAAAACCTACAGCGCTTCCTTCAGAGGCTCCGATTTCCCTGTTTTCCGCTCCACCAATGCCGCCGATGGCAACAAGAGGTTCAAAAAAAAAAATCTCGTCTTTGTTATTTTTTTAAAATTTGTTTAATTTGTAAAAGGAATAAAAAGCCAGCTTTGTTTATTTAATCTGTTACTTATTTTATTTGCTGATTTCCTCTTTTTTTTTTTTTAAATATGTTGTGTTTTGTATCTTCTTGTGTTTGCTTTGCATGAGTTTTTGTTTCGCTATTTTAGTAGAAACACTCAAATCAGAGGCTATATTTATATGTTTGTGTGTGTGTGACGTAAGGCGACATAAGTTAGTCCTCAATGTATATTAAGACGTGAAATTGATCCCTAAATCAATTGTTATTTTAGAGCTGAAGGGACTAAATTGATATAAAGAACATTTTAAGGGAAAATTTGACGCTTCGTATAGGACTAATTTGAGTATTTTTTTTATTAATGACAAATTCAAATGCCCATGTGGATTGATTGATGTCTGACATCAGTGTCAGCCATACTATATTGGGTTTCGGATGGGATTGTTATCTTGCTGAACATCTCTAGTTCCGATTTGGGGCGTTATTTAGATTATTACTGCATCATTTGCATCTTATAGGAAAAAGGGGCTTACTAAATGTGACTATTGATGGTGAGGTTGTAATTGTTTTATATTCACTGCATTACAGTAGTTATTAGTTGTTATACATGATCAGTTACTTTCGTGGTTTTTTATTTTAATAGGAAAAAAAATCTGCTTGGTGAATATGTTCATTGATTTGAACTCCTTCAACCAATTTATTTTTAGTAATGCCATTTTTTCTGCTACTTGTTTCTCTTTTAAACATTTAGCTAAATGATGATAAGGATCTAATGCCCTTTTTAACATTGTAGCCAAATGAGAAAATAACTGATGATAAGTAGCCAATGGAGTTTTGAAGGTATGACACTGTCATAAGCTGGCAGTCATTGGCTTCCCCTTAACTGTTAATGTGTGGATGGTTTGTTTTGATTGTTGCTCGGTTACCTCTTCCCAGATCGCCATGATCAAGAATGCTTTCTGTCAGTGTCTTCTGTGCAATTAAATTTTACGATCTTACCACAAATAATATGAGTTTATATAAATTCTCAAGTTTGAAAACCTTTGGTGGAAATAGAATAAAAAGATTGGGATGCATCAAAATCAACATTTAAACTGAATTCATAATAAAAAAGGGTTTTGTTAACCTTGTTCCACCCCTGTATTTATGTTTTCACTTTGAGAAGTGTTAGACCCATGGTTGGTGGCAATTTCACTGCAGAAAGATGCCGTGTCTTGTAGCCACTAATCCAGATGTTGGTTTGTTTGATCATTTTAATGTTTATTTTGTATGAACCAGGACCTCATACTGGAAGCCTCCACAAGCAGCTATCATACCCAATCTCCACCTCCCGATGCGCAGCTTTGAGGTGAAAAATAGGTGGGTTTGAATTATGAATTTGCTAAGGTGCTGTTCCAAAATGGATCATTCTCTTAAAAGTCTATATTTTCCATTTCATTTCCAATATGTTATTTTATAATTATAAGTGTCCATTGTGTAGATTAAGTAAAATCATTTGGAATCTTGCTGTGGATAGAATATTTTTGGGAAGAACTGCAGGAATTGACCTTTTAATCTAACTTCTGAACAAGCATCTGGGTTATAAACGATATTCTTTCTCCTCTCTTTACTTTGAACTTAATATGTATTTTTTTCAATCATTTACTTTGAGATTTAGTTTGGAAATGCCAGCATACATGTCAAGTAGATCTGTATTCTTGATCTGCTAATCAGTTTTTATTTATATAATTAAAATCAGCAGCTCTACACAGTGTATAATTTAAGAAATGTTCTAAAATATGTTGATGTAAGTTTCTGTCTTTGTGACTATCTTTTAAAGGATCTGAACTTTTTAACCAAGTTTTTACAGTTAAGTTTGCAAACATCATGAGAATATATAAGAATGAAGCTTTGTTGAAACTTGGTGGGAATTAAGTTTTACATGCACTATATTTACAGGACATCGACCGATGACATAAAGTGTCTGAGATTGATAACTGCCATCAAAACCCCGTATCTACCCGATGGCCGATTTGATCTAGAAGCATACGATGACTTGGTGAATACACAGATTGAAAATGGTGTTGAAGGTCTTATTGTTGGTGGCACAACTGGTGAAGGACAATTAATGAGCTGGGATGAGCACATAATGCTTATTGGCCACACGGTCAATTGTTTTGGTGGTAAAATTAAGGTTGTTGGTAACACTGGAAGCAACTCCACGAGGGAAGCAATTCATGCCAGCGAGCAGGGTTTTGCTGTTGGAATGCACGCTGCCCTTCATATAAACCCTTACTACGGCAAAACCTCGGTGTATGGCATGGTTTCTCACTTTGAAAGTGTGCTTTCCATGGGCCCTACCGTCATATACAATGTACCTTCAAGGACTGGTCAAGATATCCCTCCTCATGTTATTCAAACCTTGACTCAAAGTGCCAACTTGGCTGGTGTCAAGGAGTGTGTCGGAAACGACCGGATCAAACAGTATACAACTGATGGGATTGTTGTGTGGAGTGGTAATGATGATCAATGCCATGATGCTAGATGGGGAGGTTATGGGGCTACTGGAGTGATATCTGTTACCAGCAACCTGGTTCCTGGTTTAATGCGAGACCTCATGTTTGGCGGCAAGAATCCTGCATTGAATTCGAAGCTCCTGCCTCTGATTGACTGGCTTTTCCAGGAGCCTAACCCGATTGGTTTGAACACGGCTCTCGCTCAACTCGGGGTTGCCAGGCCAGTTTTCAGACTTCCATATGTACCTCTCCCTGTGGAGAAAAGGATAGAGTTTGTCAATGTGGTGAAGCAAATTGGCCGAGAGCATTTTGTTGGAGACAAAGATGTTGAGGCTCTTGATGATGATGAGTTTATCTTAGTTGGTCGATATTAACTTATATTACCTTTTTCTAGTTTCATTTTGAGTTACACTTAGTGTGGGGTTTTGTATCCTTTCTAACTTTTGCTGAAGTTCAAAAACCAGTTGATGTACAATAGAGTCAGTTAAAGTAACAATAAAACGAGAGTTGGTTTTTCTTAGGTAGCTATTTGTAGCTGGAAACTGGTTTAAGCTACTTCCAAATTATATCTGCTTATGCATTTTGTATGCTCTAAGCTATTACTAACCATGTGGGGCTTTGACTTTTTTCCCTTCAATTTTTTCTAACTTTTAAGAAAGACAATTACACCTATTTTGGAGTTCTGCTGATATATGTTGGCTTTTGAACCCTTGAAGTGAATATGCTCACTGAACTAATGCAGAGTTGAACATATGGTTTTCATCGATTGAATCAAGCAGGGACCTAATTAATTTAAGTGACAAATACATATGTGCACACACAGAAGAATGAAGAAAAAAAAATCATCAGTAATTGCAGAGATTGGTAGGGATCAAATCCTGGAAAATCCTCTTCATAAAATGGGAATGAAGCTATGTATATCTATTTTTTTTTATTCTTATCAGGTGGGAGTCTTATATACTAGGTTACTTTTTTTAATTGCAGAGATTAGTACCCAAATGTTAATTGTAATATTTCATTTCATATGTTTATCCTATTGGAAAGGTTATAATATTACTATTATTATAAGATACATGTTTATAAACGAATTGTCCCATATATAATTGTGCTGGGGTACAAATTGTCCCGTAGTTTTATTAGCTTTCCTTCAACAAATTTTCCCCTAGAAAGTAAAAGGCAAAAGACAATACGTGATTAATTATACCGTAACAGGAGCAACCTTGCTCAGAGCAATGTATCCTTGTAATGGTTTACAATTAAACTCTCAAAACTTATTGCAAGAAAATTAAATATAACCTCAAAAAAAAAAAGAAGAGGAAAGCATGTTTTTGGGCTCTATATAGAATAGGATCAATATATAACAACACAGACCCTTTAATTTTCCCTACTCTTGGCCACAACACATGAACTGTATTAGCACTAAGCTAGTGATCAGTTTTGTTTTGTTCAGGGAGCTTCTTTTTGAGCTGAGATAAGAGGGCCTGATTCTCTTTGTAAAGAAGCAAGGCTTGCTTCCTCAACTTCTCATTCTCCTCAATTATGCTTTGGTTCTCTATGTACAATTTCAAGTTTCTCATCTCAATCTCTGCCTTCACCACAATCATCCTTCTCCTCTGTCTTGTTTCTTTCAATTGTGCTTTCCTTCTGTACCAATATCATCAAATAAGGATCAACATCACATGACACAAAATAAAAATAACTTTGATGCATTATCACCATATTTTTTTATATATTACTTTTTAATTGTATTTTTACCATACCATCACATAAGCTGGTTATTACATATATATATATATATATATATATATATATATGTGTGTGTGTGTGTGAAAAGTCCAACTGATTAGATGACGTGTTAATACTTAAATGTTAGCCTGATGAAGTTTTAGACAATGTTCTAAAAGAAAAATCTTAGACAATTAGAAACTTTATCAGAATTTTATTGTTAGAATAACCTGACATAATTATTGGCCTTTAGATAAATAAGTGAGTCATAGCATTATATTTAATTTAACAACAACTATGGTTTTTAGTAAAGATTCTATCAATATTTTTCTTCCTATCTAGTATTACTCGATCTAAAATCATATCATAATTAAATATGCTAGATCTTCAGATTATAATTTGATTTGTTCAACTGGTTAAATTTACGATTAAGCTGTAACTGAATCAAATAATGTTAGAATTAGAGACATAATTATTTCACAATTTGAATGATAACTAGTTCATTCAAGTAAGAGTAATGCTACCCAATTAAACAAATATATTACAAGAATTTTTAGCAAAAAATTATAATAATTATTGAATGAAATAAATTTGTATGAGTCACTTATTTTATTTATAAAGTAAATAAATCTGCTACTTACAACTGAATTCTGACCAAGGTTATCATTTTATAGCTTTTTACTTCAATTAAACTCAAACAAAACATGCACACACAAGTGTATGAAGAGACAGCCAAAAGGATATTGAAACTAGGAAAGTACCTTTTGAGGAGGCTCAACCGAAGGTGCCAATGGTGTATCTTGGATGGCCATGGACTTTCAAGGCCACAATCAAGAGGAACATAAGGGGTCTGTTTTGAAGGGAAATAGCACATACCGTTTCTCTCTATACACTTTGTGTTATCTCAAAAGAAGGGCAAGAAGCTTGAGATAAAAGTTCTCTTGCAGGAAGAGAGTAACAATAAAAAAACAATTGAAAATGGGAAGTTAATTTTTATGTGATGAAAGTGAGGAGTAACAAATTGGACTTCAAGGGGTTGGTTTATATAGACATAAAGTGTGAGAGAATCTAGATAAGAAACCACAAGGTAAAGAAAAGTGATATAGCTGGATTTTGTGTTTGTATCCGCACAATATAGAGAGAGAGAGAAGGAGAGAGACTTTTCATAGCAATGATGGCACGAGGAGTCATGATTACAAAGGGCAGCAATTAGATGAGGAAGGCAGAAGGAGGGTGAAGAAAAATGTCTCTCTTCTTTCTTGGCCTCTTTTGATTGCCTAGTTTTTGAGCCTAAAAAGAGGCCAAAACTTGAGTTGGTGTGTGTAAGCCTGTAAGGCATAGATGAGGGCACAAAGGAAAGATTATTGCATTGATACAATTTCAATAATTAGACACTCTTATAATAAAAGTGGACTCTACAAACTTTAACCAAAATATAATCACTTGATTATGAATCCTAAAACTTTTATTGAAAGTGTGCGTAAATGTGAGTTGTTAAACGTGTATGTATATAAGAATTTTTTGGCATAGTGACCCTCAAACTATTTGAGGTTGAGTTACACTTTTTAGAATTTTAGAACTTTCCCCTTCAGTTTCAGGGCTGTTTAGGCCCTTACTATTATTACCAACGGATCTTCAAACTTTAAGGGGGAAATAAGTCATATAGTCACGTGGGGTGTAATCAAAGGAAAACATTAAAATAGGATACTTGAAAAAAGAGATAAAATTAAATAAGAAGAAAACTGGGTCACACAGTGATCCATACCTACTAACTAATGTCTATGTTAAAAAATTGTGGAATCATAGTCGTGCCTGACAATTAGTTAGCCAAACACATTTCTATTATGGAAGAAGACAATTTAATTTTGACACGATACTGAAAGTGGCTAATAACCTGCATTTACACGTTGTTCACTTGAAAATGGGCCACTGTGTTGTTGCTTATAGTTTCAAGAGAGTTATTGTTACACCTATGTCTGCATGAAAGCTTTTCTGCAGGTAGTCCCCATCAGTAGAAATTCAACAGACAGAATTGCTTGCAGCCGAGGACATCTTGACAAAGTAATGCAAACATTTTGCTGTTTCATTATTTATTATATAGTTTATATAAATTTTCCAAGATTGTAAGTTTAAAAAAGGATCGGTTTTAGTTTTCTTATAGATAAAAAGGGGAAGACTAATTCAGATTAATTTGGATAAGTAGTTAGTATAAATTAGTTTTACATTGTCATCTAATTATCATATACTTCTATTTGTATAGCTTTCATACTAGTGGATTGTGGAGTCAAACATTTATGCTAATATGACTAGATGACTTTTTACACATGTTAACTGTGCATGAAAAAAAAATTCAGTGAACTTATGAAAATTGTAGAATAACACTGCTATGATTGCCCCTTTTCTTAAGAGGAAAATAAAACAGGGTTATGTTGGAACTGTAGCAATAGCTTCTATATATAGCCATCTGGAGTGCTTTAAATTTTCCACAAGATTGCATAGAGATGAACTATTATATACCATGATTTTTAAAATTGGATTTTGAGGTTTGTATAGCATTCCTCTTAGAAATTGCACTCTTTTTGTTCTCAAAAGATTTAGATAATAATAAAACCTTTCAAGTTTCAATTATCCGAGTTTCAAATATCCCTGATTCGGTGCACGTGTATGCCTGCTAGATTCTACCTAAACATCTCAATGATGTTAATTATATATGTTCGTACATGCCTTTGTTCTCTATTGTCTTAAGTAGACAATTGACAAAAAATCGACGAATCTGTTCACATCATCGAGCAACAAATTATATATTACACTGACATTATGCCCTCAGTAAGCATTCCATAGTTCGAACTTAATTGGATCAGAACATAAATTCAACTAGAAATTAAAATTATTTGGTCAAAAGGTTATAATTTGTTTCATATAATAAGTAAGGCTGGTCATAATATAAGTACGTAAGCTAAGAAATGTTCTGTTTGAAAAACAGATGCAACTTTTCTATTATGTGTTTTTACTTTCGCATTATGCAGTTGTCATTTTGGGTTTCTCTAAGTTCAAGCAATGAAAACTCAAAGCAATGTCATCATGATTAATCATTTGCTTGATTTGAAAATATGAAACCAAAAATATTTTATTCATATGCATAGTCAATCTGCCTCGATAAGCACACATTTTTATCTTTTATAGTTATTAGAGAAGCAATTCATATTTGTTGGATCAAAGGCTTATCGATCACTAGATCAAAAATTTATAGAGTGGATGACAAGGGGGGTAACTATATTTTCTTATAATTTTTAGGTATCTTATCAAGCATAAGGAATTATTCCAAACCATGAGTCAAAAATGTTAAGCCATTAAATTTTAAGGGCCACAATAACTAATAAAGCTAACAATCTCTTATTAGTATCAATAAGGAGATTCGAGCCTATTATGTTGCTTCGATACTACTTGTTAGATTAAATTAAATGCTTATCACAAGGCTAAATTAAAACTATAGGTGACAAGAAATTTACAATTTCATTTTCTTATAATTTCTCGCAATCACTTCAGGCATAAGGGATTGCGCTCATCATGGACATCTCACGGATCAAAATGTCAAACCCATCGAATAACAATGGTGATGTTAGTCCGATAAAGCTAATAGTATCAGTCAAATGTTTTGAGTATGTTTGCACGTGAAAGTCGCGTGTGCATGAGAAATATACTGAAAACGAGTGTAGTATCGGAAGGGTATAGGTAGTGGGGATGAACGGGATAGTAGTGAATGTGGTTAGGTCCCTTCTTTGTCCCGTTTCTTCATGTAATTGAGTACCAAAGCCGTACTCATTTATTTGGAAAATGAAGCCCATTTTTGCTTCATCTTCTTCTCCATCATTATGATGACCACCATACATGCGCCCCTCTCACATCCATTGGATGTGTGTATTTTTTTTAAGAAAAAATTCTTAGGTGCTCTAAGAAAAACATTGTTATTTCATTTATTAATCGATATATTAGTGTTGTAGGTCATTATTATCTCATTTTTCCTGATTTTTTATGCAATAGCTTATGTCAATTGATAAATAAAATATAACAAATTAAATACCCTTTTGTTTGCTCTAAGAGCACCTATTTCTCTTGTTTATAAATATATGCATCATAATGATATGTAGTGGGAGCTAGCATTTTGGTCCAACTAATTAGGCTAAGCCACTTCACACGTTCCCTTCAGCGTGTTGGCTGCCATAAAAATTCACCTTGCTTAAACTTCGGACCCGAAGCAAAATATTTTCTTTTGTAATTTTGGATTGGAAGTTCACTTGAAAAAAGTGTGCCAGCTAGGGATTTTAATCTTTGACCTAACTCTAATATTGTTTTTTGAATTAATTAAGCACTTACATCATGTCAAAAACTATAATTAATATTACGGTCTTTTATTTCAGCAACCGGATTTTTCAGAAACCTACGACACCCAAGATTAAGAAGGAAGAAAAACAAAATTGTAAAGGAAAACGAAAAAATAAAAACAGAAAACATTATTGGATTGATTTTTTTTTTTTGTGATATGACAAATGAATTTGAAAACGAAGATGCTTAAAAAGTCATTTTACTGTGATGGGTCATGCAGAAACTGTTATCTTCCCCTTTTTCCTTTAATGGTAGCATGGCATGTGTAATTCATGCATTTCGCATATTGCCCCATTCGTACCAAATAGTGGTGATAAAATAAAAAATTACTGAACAGAGAGAGAGAAAAAAGTAGAGGAGGGTGTATGGGTGTTGATGGAATTCAGGGCTAAAACAACATTTTAATTATTGTTATAATGGTATATTTTTAAGTTTTTTTGAAAATCTTGAGAACCGTATCAAATATATATCAAGAAGTTGCACCCATCAGATAAAAACTCCCAAGAGTTTGTGTTTATTTTTTTTAGTTTGAAATGCAAAAAAAAAGGAAAAGAAATTAAAGAGAGAGACTCCAAAATGGTGAAATCATGAATTGTTGATCGTGTGTAGGAACATAAAGGGTAATTCAGGCAAGGATGCAACATATAGCCAATGTGGAGATGCTAGCTAGGAAAGCGAAGTGTTATGCTACGGGAAAGCGTGTGGATGGCTTAGAGGGGCCTCCTTTTCAGTTAGTATAGAAGTTATAAAGATGAAAATATTTTGTCTTGTGTTATTTTTCATATTCCCTCAATTATTTATTGATAGATATTGTATATTAGGTAATTGATAAATTTTTAAATATGTTATGATTTTTATTTTGTCATATGCCAATAAATAATTAAAAGATAAGGAAGAGGACACCATTTAGGATAAGAAAATTTCCATCCAAAGTTATAAAATAAAGGCAAAGCAGAACAAAAGTAACTTAATAGCCATGATATTGGAGAAATTCTTGTATAAATATAATTCTAATATTCACCTTTAGACATATTTAAAATAAAAATTGATCTTATCAATTTTATTCTATATATACTTACTTAATTGTGGGCTCTATTAATTTTTTTGTGAGTGTGTCTAAAGATAACTTGTTATTAGAATTGTGTATTGAATAATTTTTCATCACGGTGACATGTATCCTTTTTATACCTGCTAGAGTATGTATGTTGTGTAAATACGTGTACGTATATACATGTGACATACATGTACAAAAGTAGATTCTAATTACAATTAAAGTTGGATTCTTAATTGAATCTCTCATCATGGCCTTTTGAACAAGGAAGGTTGAGCCATTCGATGAGGACAAGGGCCACTATAGCCTTCACTCATCATTTCTTGTGTTAATATACCATCAAAGTACTTATTGCACTACGGCCGGATGAAGATGTTGGTATAGTCAACTATGGTATCAAAATCCCTCCATGTTTTCAAGATTATCTTATTGTGCCTTATTTTTTGTGATATATAGTAGTAATTATTTGAAGCACTACTTAACATTCATCCATATCTGTTTCCTCCAACTTAAAAGAAGATTCTTTTGTCGGCTGATCAATGATGTCCTGAAATATCTGTACTTGATAATTTATCGAATTATTTTCGGGTAAGATTTAGGGATAAGTTTTACATACCTGTCTTTAGGTGTCAATGAGAGTGGATGCAATTAGTTAAAATTTGACTCATACTCAATCTGAGAATCTTGTATTGGTGGAACAATATATAATTCCTCCCAAAAATTCTCAAAGAGGTTGGAAGGTCTTTCCTTGCTAATACTGACACTTATTCCGCCTAAACTTTTATCAAACACAAATCTTTAGATTTTAGATGCATTTGTTTCTACTTTTTTTTCAGCTCATAATAATTTTTTTCATTTATAAAAATTACTTTTCGTATACTTTTTTAAAAAAATCAGAATTTTAAAAAAATTAGTTTTCACCTTTTTTATTGAAGTTAAAAAAGTAACTTCTAAAAAAAATTAGTTTTCAACTTTTTTATTGAAATTACAAAAAGTAACTTATAAAAAAAATTAATTTTTAAATTTTTAAATTAAATACAAATTTTAAATTTTATAAAAAAATTTCAAAATATGAAACAAACACTGTCTAACCAATATTCTCAATTTATCATTCTTACATAAATGCTTGGCAGTGTTTGATATATGTTAGTATATAGGTCTGCATACCAAAGGCCAAAGGGTACTCTATGTGTAATAATGCCTAGCGTCAGAAAATAATTGTGTAATTTATCTGGTTATATATATCTTCTTTTAGATAAATGATCAAAACCTCGGCCTTTAAACCAAGGAAGGAGGGAGGAACATGTTCAATTACAATCACAAAAGAAAATAAACAACAATGAGAGCCAAAGAAACACCCATTGCAGCAAAAATACAAGACACTGTTCTAGAAGTAGCAAAAATAAAAATCCCCTATTGCAGCCAAAATACAAAACAACATTCTAACGTTGGCTCTTTGTACAATTTTTTTTTCTTTAAATGCTTTTTTGTTGGCTTAAATATTTCTAATAATGTTAGAAGCAATTAAAATGAGGAGTTAAAATAATATGCATAAGATTTTAAATTCAAACCTATCAATATAATTTTAGAAGTATGAAAAAAAATCCTAATGTTGCATATGCCCATCATAAACTATTGAATTAAAGTTTAATTGGCTCTTAATTCAACTGTTATGAATTATGGTCAAAGTTGCCATACAATAGACAAGTGCACCACAATAGGTACTTAGCCACATTTAAAAAATGTGATTTAACGTTAAAAAATGTGGCTAAATTTATTTGTTAGATTTCTAAATGTATACGGCCACACTTGAAAAATGTGACTAAAAACCTAATATATAAGTCTAGTTTAAGTAAGCAACTTATTTAAGTGTTTATATAAAAATAATTTTTAAAAAATAATTTATGAATAAGTTATTTTATATTTAAATATATAATAATAAAAGTATTTATTTTTAGTATTTTAAAAAGTACTTTTTAAAAAGTTAGATATTTTAATTTATTAAAAAATACTAAAAATAATTTTTAAAGAAGTAATAAGTTATTTTGCCAACCATGATAAAAAGGAAGAATGTGAGTTTTTATTTCTAGAAAGTTAAAAAAAAATCATAAATTGTCATTTCTAAAAAGATATGCAGTGTATCTTACTTTTTCACGATTAATAATATCTTACTTTAATTTATCCGGGACATTACATACAAAACCATGAATTGTTGACATCTAAACTGAAAACGAAAACCATACATTCAATTGGTTTCAACTTTCAATTTTATTAAGGTAATATCTGAAACTCCTTCATACATTTGATCAATGCTTGGTACTAACTTTTCATCACAAAACAAGGTTATATAATATACATGGACAGGGATGTTTGTCAACAAAGTATAGCTTGAAGTGAGTTGGAGAGCAGCAGTAGTTTCACATGCACTACTTATGTATTGACTGCTAGCGCCTCATGCACCTCTCACCATCGCCCTTGTGGTCCACCTCAACATTACAATTTCAATTCCCTTCAAAATTCAAATAAGAAATCTATGATCTTTCTCCCTGCCACTCAATTATCCACTGCCATTGATTGCCTTCAAAATTGGTACACATCCTCATCATCATCATGACTTACCTTTCTTCTTGTGTTAACATTATCATCATTACCATTATTTTAAACATGCACATTATAGCTCTATATGAATTTGTACCAGATTTAGATAGATACTGGAATCTAATGCAATAAAGGAAAGCAATATATTCCTTTGGACTATATACATCATACTCTTTTGAACAAGGAAAAGCTGAAAATCCATATATTTATCCGAATTTATTTGTGTGAGTGATGTGACTTGTATGCAAACTCTTAAATTAGTAAATAGGTTATACTATCGTGGATTGAAGTGGTGGCATTTTCTTTGGTCAATGGTCTCGAATTTGAATCCTAAAAATGGAGTAATTGGTTTCGAAACAGCTATACCACTATGAGATCCCAAATATTTCAATAGGATTGTCTTTGGTGTAAGATATCTGTGAAAAATGAAAAAAAATAATAATGATTTTACTTTATTTCATCTAATTAAAGACTACTATTATTTTCTATTAAAATTCTTGACAATTGTTTTTTGCAGTGTAGCATTATTCTTTGAACAATACCAACTCAGTGCATCTATTGCTATAAACACAGAATTAAATTATGCATGGAAACCTGAATGCACATGCATGCAGATAATCTCAACGAACATTATCTACTTCTGCAATTTGCAGCTTAAGTAGTTTAAACTTCAAGAAATTCTCAGAATGAATCAAAGGAAAATAATAATTGCGTATTGAAAGTCAGCTGCAATCTGGCATTATAATTCTGCCTTATCACTTACCAGGAGACAAAACTAATTAATGCTCAACTGCTGAAATGAAAAAATTGTTGATAACAGCCCACCATCTACTTCAATTCTCACTTAAATATATTTAAGGTTATTGTTGATTTCAGAATTTCTTTATCCAGCACTCTAGAGTTCATACTTAAAGTAAAATGTAAAAGAGAAAACATATGATTATTTGTCTATAATATAGTCAGAAGTGCAGTTGTGCTGTGGACGGTAACTTAAAACCATTATATTGCTGATATATATAGTATACAAACATTTATTCACATTAGAATATATTTCTTTCTCAATTGAAACCAAAGATGGATGGTTGCGATATATGTCAAATATTTATTCATATTAAACCGTATATAGCTTATAATTGTGGTAGGTGGTGTATTTGGTAGTAAAGATGATAACAATGGGATCGGAAGGTAATAGTAGCTAGCTAGTGCTGATATGCATTGATAGGGTTCATAGCCATAAAAGAGTGGGATGTGAGAACAGAGATAAAATAGAGAAATTTAAGGTGCTGTTAGAATAAGGAAAAATATTTATTCTATTATATTTATTATTTGACATATTTATTTTGAGGGTTTGTTATTGTATCTTATATTCTCTATATTTTTAATACAATAGTTATCTTTAATACAATAAATGTATTAATTAATAAACATAATAAACAAGATAAAACAATTGTTTTTTCTTACTTTAAGGACACTTGAAGAATTTCTCGATAAAATAATATTTAGTTTGCTTTGGTATCTAATTTAATAAATTAACTTAGATTTTGATTATGGGTACCGGTATCCTTTTTAATTTCAATGGTTATGATTGAATATTTAATTTTTTGCATTTTAATAAATTAGATTAGAGGAATACATGACTCAATTTTAACCACAAATAATTACAAGACACCAATACTCTTGAAATTTATAAGGATACCAGAGAAATCTGAACCGTCTCTTGAAGGCAATATTTCACCAAATAACAAAGCCTGTTTCAACAAAAGAAAAGATAAATAATTTTCTAATGCCAATGCATGGTTCTTGGACATTTGATATAGCTAGAGCAATCTGCTCGTATTTCAGCTTTCTACCCTTTTTCTTCCCATTAACTTTTACCTTTAGTTTCATATAATAGTCGTCAAGCAATTCATAAAAACTTGTTAGTTTTGACTTTAGGGCTTGTTTTACTATTTTCATTAATCATTCGGCCATCCGCTTATTCAATATCATTTTTCAAATGTTAGTGATTTTCAATAGTTATAGTACAAAATTTTTTTGTACGAATGTTTGAATGAATTGTTAATGACAACTCATTTTCTTGATGACAAATCATACGTGTGGAATAAAGCAGTTTTACTAATTATTACTTCTATGTCATATTTGTTGTTCCTAATTTGAGTTCAATCAACATGAATATATATTAAAAGCCTTTTAAAGTTAATTTGTCTAGGAGCAGACAATTGTTTGGAAAGTCTCTTAATTGTGATAGGGATTAGTCTCACAGAAATGTTTGCAAAAATACCCTAAAATAATGATTAAAAAAACATTAATTTGATATTATTGCTTATGTTCTTAACTTGTCAGATGTCTTTATGTAGTTTGTCTATTTGTAAATAAACATGGTGAAAGTGTTCAAGTCTTTCATTAGATGATGGTTTACTATTACACATGAAGCTAATTTTTTGAAAATTTTTCCATTTTTACTCCAAGCAATCATACCGTTAAAATTAGTCTTCATTCCATTTTAACTGAACAAACGTTCATGATCAATTAATTAGCATGTAAGCATAGAATAGAACTTTCATCGGCTATCTTATCACAGGTTTTCTTCGGCTTAAAAATTGCAAACTTATTCCAACAGTCTGAATCTGATACATGGTTTACATTACCGATGTAGCTTCTCAGATGGAGAACTAAGTTCAGAAAGGTCTGAACTTTCTGAACTTTGTTATTTGTTGCTGGCCATTCTAGATTTATATCCCCGTTACTAACCAGCCATGTTGATACCACATTCGCACATCATTTATATTGAATGAAAATTAGGCAACAAAATCATGCAAGCAAAATGGGAAGAAAATCCATAGGAATGCAGAAAAACTATATACAGTCAAATGCCCTAAATATATATAGAGGGGGCAAAAGGAAGAGTCTTTGGTGTTAGGAATACAGGAGTTTCCTACAAATCTACAACTTAAATACCCAAATGAAGACTTTCACTTATAATACACATTCCCCGCTACTATCCAACAGAATCTTCTTGTGTGGCCTCATCATTTTCATCCGTGGAATCATACTGCTTTTGATCCTCCTCAACATGGTCACCACCCACATTTTCTGCATCAGACATTGATCCACCTTTTGCATCGGCTATATCATCAGAGCCAATGTCACTACAACTCTCAGTTTCTGAGTCAGATATACAGACAATGCCAATTGTCTCATTTGGCGCTCTTCGTTCATCATTGTGTCCAGTGCCGGCAGCATCAGGAGTGTTCTGCCACTCAGCCACCATACAATTCAAATAACGCAATGCCGCAGAACCTGCATTCTTGTCTCTGCTTCTTGGAGATTCATTTCCTCCATGCACAGATGGGCCTGTATTGCAAGCCCAGCTACCACCAACTTCAGAAGTTACAAGGTCTGTTGTTCTGATTGTTTCTCCAACATGTGTATTGTCATTGGTCTTTCGAGTGTCTATGGTATTATTTGATTGAGAGTGATGTAAAACTTCCCCACAAGTTGTTTGAGCATGTTCTTTGGTTTCTTGTACATTAACATACTTATCATCAAACCGCATAGTGTCCCCAGCTAAAGCATCACATTTGCTCAAATCCAAGTCTCCACCACAATTTGCAGGACTTTCAGTTTCGAGAACTCACTCAGTGCCTACAGCATCTCCTTCTATCATAGGTTCCGTGACAACATCAATAGGAGAACCAAAGCCACCACTAAAACCATGGTCATGATATGCACTGGTGAATTCTGCCTCTTGCGTATTTTGGCATTCTTCACTTCTTACATCACAGTCATGCTTCTCAGTAACACTGGTTTCATCACTTGATATTTCCACTTGATCTCTGCTAAGCTTCTGTGCAGAAGTAACTGATCCGGCCTTTGCAGTATAGTTACTATGGTATCCTGCAAATTCTTTTCCTCGGGCTGAGGTTCTACCTATGACTCCATCCATATCGACAGATGTATTCCCATAGTTTTCTTCATCTTCTAGAGTTCTCTGCATGGCCTTCAGTTGTTCTTGTTGCTTAGCAAAAAGCACTTGTATCTCCTCAGTTGTCGAATAAAACACTCGAAGCTGTGTTTCCCTGCATGCCACATAACCATGGTTATTTAGTGATTGAGCTTCAGCAAAAATCTAGAAATCTATCATCACCATGAAGATTGAGGTATACGTGCACATGTTGCATAAAAAAGCAGCAGTGAGTGCCAACGCTGTCAATCAGCATTTCAAACAAAAACAATACAATGCAAAATAACGCTAACCAAGGGGAACTTACATCTAAAGTCAATGAACTTGAATGACTGACTTGTGGACATCAGGATCTCCATTATCAATTGAAGTAAAATTTTGTTGGCTAGTGTATTTTCTAGTCAAAAGAACTCAATTATAAGGAGGTAGGATGTACATAGATTTTCCAATTGAGATATCAACACTTAATCTTGTGCTCAAGTAATTAATAAAGGACTAGGGTGTGTGAATAGCCCAAGGGTTTACGTGCAGCAATCACCTGAAAGATCTAATCTAAATAGGGTTGCCTCAGCCACTAGGTTATCCTATTCGTTGAACTGATGCTTCAGCATTCTTTATCCCCTTTTATTTTTGCAGTAGTCTAAAAGTAGTCCAAGATCCAAGGTTGCAATGTATACCTTCTTTTGACGAATTTTATTAAGTCATCTCAGAATTATTTTTATGTGGAACAATTGCAACACTGAAAGAGGATAAAGTAACGTCTTCAACAACAAGAAGGATAAAAAATGATTATCAAATTTGAAAAATGCAACTTTCTTCAATCACATTGAACACCTGTCTGGGATATACCTATAAGCTTCTTTAGCCATACAACCCAATGAAGGAAAATATGCTATACAGTCACAAAGGAAAACATTCTGACACTTGGGGAGTCCATCAATAGAGTTTCAGGATTTCTGACATTTTGTCATTGTTTATGGGCTGTAAAACCCGAGAATTTCCCTCAACTTTATTCTCTTTGTATCCATTATTGCTTCCAGATAACTTTCTGCAGGCCCTACCTTCTATTAATCACTATTTCAATGCTAAAAACAGGTACTGCAGCCTAGTTTATGTATGATTATAGAACAAATAAGTTAAGCAACTTTTTAGACATTGATAAACAAGTGGGTGAAGAATTATGACAGCTAGAATGCTACCCTCTATTCTAGTATGTCTGTGCAATTAGATTGTGCTGGAAACATGCTAATCACGTGGATTTATTCTCCATACATTGTTCAAACTGGAGACGATCATTATTAGCAATAACATAAAGTCCTTACCGAACCATAAGCCTTTCTCTGGCACCTTTTAACCTCTGCCTCTCAAAATCAAGATCTCGCATTGCAGCATTTATCTCAAGCTCAAGAACAGAAACTTTAGCCCAAGCTTCTTCTCGAGCTACCTGCTAACAGCAACAAATAAAGAAACTACACTAAAATAAAACTTTAAAAGAAAATCGAATAAGATAGAAAAATACAAAACACACAGGAAGCTGAAGCAATAGATCAACCATGTGATGCTTCTTTCTTTGGACCATGAGCACTAGTCAATTAAACTCATCATATCTTTGCAGTCTCATGGCAGCGACATTAGCGAGATAAGATCAGAAGCAAGAACACAGAAGTACAGCTACAAAGAAGACATAATTTCCACGTACAGTTTTCTATCCAATAATTTCTATGCATTCTATGGCATAAACTTGTTTTGTCTATACCTTTTCACTCTCAAGCTCTTTCCATAAGTTTCTTGTCTCCTGTTCATGTTCTACAACTCTCTGCTCCATGAATTAGCAGTGAATTAGCATTTACATGCAGCTGAAAATAAACAAAGATATGAACAAGCAACTTGAAACTCAATATAAAATTATCTTGTTACATTTATCCCATTTGCAGAGGCCAGCTGCTCTTCATGTACTTGAGTTTCCAAATGGCGAACTTTATTATCGGAGACGACCAACTTTTGCCTAGTATCCTCCTGCAACAGAGAAGGAATAACATTTTGATAGAAACCATTAACAGAAAAACAAACAACAGAGGAAAGTGAGTATTATTCACACTCCCTTAGGCTGAAATCAAAGAGAAATTAGCTGAGGTGGAAGAAGAAAACGAGAGAAGGGTTTTGGACACTATAGCAGTCCACTCTCCCAATGCCTAATGCCTAAGCCAGTATCAGCCTACCCCTCCCCCACTCCCCTTGCACCTTTACAACCGTATTCCTCTCCCCAATCTTTCCTTCTCAAGAAACTGCTGAGTGAGCACTCAGCAGTTAGTTACAAAAGAGTGTTCAACATTTCTCTCATCTCACATACTCAACAATTACAAGCAAGGCCCAATTCATAATTAGCCTAGTACCTAACACATTTTTAAGTACAGAAAATTTTGACTTGGGGCTAGGCTAATGGGATCAGCATTGTAGTCTTACCAGCTTGGACCTCAAGGTTTCAACCAGCAAAGGACTTTCTCTCTTTGACTCCTGTAACCGATAATGAGAAAGACAACCAGTGAACACCTTAAACTAGAGAGAATTTCTTTTTCTTCGGTGCTTAGTCCCAAAACTTTCAAACCTGGAGCTTATTTATTGTTTCTTATACTTCTCTTTCTCTTCTTAAGGCAGCATCAGCGAGTCGCTTTAATTTCTCTTGAGCCTCAGACTGGGCTCTATGTACAGCAACTTTTAGATCATCAGCAGCCTTTTCCTGCCCTTCTTTTCGCTTTGTTTTCTCTACATCTAATTGTCGCTTCAGTTCAGCAATGTTTACCTTTTGGCTGCAAGTGAGCGAGAGAGAGAGAGAATTAGTCCAACATAAATATTATTACCTTCTACTGCCTGGGAAAAGAGGAGGAAAAAAAGATTGGGGGAAGCAAGCTCCAGGAGGTCCAACCTCATGCAAAAGTGATTCAAAATTAATTTAACAAACTTTCAACATAAAAAGACAAGCTGAACAGCTTCCATAATGTCCCATTAGATGGCAATGTAGAAATCAATCAACCTGAATCAGGCCATCAGGGTGAAGCTGAAACTACATAATATGAATTACTTATATCCTAAAACATTTACATCAACAGAATTCAACAACTTATACCTGCTTATTATAGCATTTGCTTCAGCACATGACTGCATGCAAGCACTAAGCCTCTCATTAAGGGTTTTCAAGCCATGTTTCTGTTCAGCAGATGCTCTGTTAGCTTTCCCCAATTCCTTGTTTTTGCGATCTACCATTAACTGTAATTCCTTTAATTGACCAAGGTAACATTTTGCAACTGACTCTTTGACTGATTTTAATTCCTAGAGAATGGATCATATATTACTATATTAGGCAAGATATTGAAGATTATAAGTCATATGAATAAATAAGCTGAAATCAAGAAAAACATTTCTTCTGGAATCGATTAGATGCACAAATAGTCATTAAATATCATGCATTCTAGTCTTTGGCAAACATGGAGAAAGAAGCCATAAATTCAATGCAAATTACATACATTTTCATGCTTTTTAACAGCTGCACGATTTTCACTATGCAAAGTATCAATTAAAACAGCTTGATTCTCCAATTGCTTTCTCAGTTCCTGCCAACAACATCAGATAACATTAAAGAAAGAAAATGGCTTGCACCACTCAATGATATTTCAACCTTCTAAATTAACACACCGTGTTTGATCTTTGAAGGCTTCGGAAATCATCAAAAGACACAGGACCCTCAGGAGCACCAATGCCTAAACCTTTCAATCTCTTAGTTACAGAACCCACCTCCTCTACATATTCAAGAAAATAAAAGGAAAAACAGAAACGAAAAAAAGATGTTAAGAAAAATACAAAATCAGTATCAATGTTAAGATAGCATAACCTATAGGCTATAGCTATGAAGAAGATTGATCAATGACAATCAGTTGCTAACAGCCACACCATAGCACAATGTATAGCAAACTATGACTGGATTCACATGTGAAGCTTCAAACCTTCATAAATTAGAACTCTGAATTCTGCTTATGAGCATACCAGAGTAGAATGCAAGAATGACTAAGAATGGTATGTACGTGTACTACTGTTCATAACACTACCTGCTTTCGTTTAGGAACTGCATTATTTGGCATGGGAGCAGATGCAAGCATCTCTTGATATTACAAAAGCAAATGCAAGCCCTGTAAGATAAGACAACAATTTTTATAATTGGGCAAAAGAACAAAAAAAGTTTTCTTTTTCGAAAGAGAACAAACACATATTGCAAGCCTTGCAAATATTAATGCACAAAAGCAGCTATTCATAAACTTCTGAAAAAGAAAAACAAACTTTAGTCAATAAACAGGATCAAGAAGCAAAAGGAAATGCAACAGAAGTCGTAATACAATACAATAAAGACTATAAGAAAATCTCATATACAGCACAATCATTTTGTTTCTTCTGACATATTACAAAGACACTTAAAAACAGAACGGATGAAAAAAATATATAAATCATTTTAATGCTAGCTGCAAGGAAAGGAGCATTTATTTGGTTTCTAAATTCTCATATAATTTCTTCGGTTTTTTAAAAACCTTTTATAGTTAAAAGATATTAAAAGACAAAGTATGCTCAATTAGTGAAGGAAACAGAAACACTAACCAGAAGAATAAAATTGTAAACCTACACTGATGACGATAAAGGTGGAATCAATGAAGAAAAAATGAAAATATGGAGTCAATGGATTTGGCAGGAACTCATATTACCATAATCAGGGGGAGCACCAAGTGATATAATATCTCCATGGCGGACTTTGACAGCAGCATTATCCTTTTTCAACTTCTCCCAGTTTAGGTAAGTCCCGTTTGAGCTGAACAAAAATCATATGAGACGGACCAAAGAAGAAAATCCTATTTTGACGTACTTTCAGAACTAAATCATAAATTGGCATGTCATCAAAAAAATTAAACTTTTTAAACTACGTGGCAATGCATGATTTGATCATGGTTTAAATTACATCAGCAATACATGAAAAACAGATCCAAAAAAGAATTGGTAACAACCTGGTATCTTTCAGGAATATGGACATTGTGCCCTCCATATTTTCATTGGTAACCCTCATCCTATAAATTTTGCAATGATTTGCACTAATAGAGTTGGAATCGATCCGGAAACGCAAGTTGTGTTCCGATCGCCCACTGCAGTGCTCATCAGCAGTCAACAAAATATTTATCCCCTGGTTACAGTTCTCCCAATCAAATGAAATTCAACCAATGCTCCAAAAATATTAAGATTAGTATTTACCAAAAACAACCCAGTTCACTAAATGTGTGTCCATATACAACCACAACAACAAGCTTTATCTCACTAAATGCAGTTGGCTACATATATCATAAGACACCACAGTGTCATATCATAAACCATGCCCTGGTCAAATCATCAAATGACCGTGCATACGTTCTATTAAAATTACCCCTTTTCCTTGTCCTATTGTCCTAAATAGTGTTTGAACAAGCTTATTTTGCATTCAGAATAACTCATAATCAAAATACTTATTAGGCCATTTTTTAACCAAAAAAAAGAAGGTGTTTTCTTTAACTATAATTTGACCAAATCCAAACATGCCGTTATAATTAACTGTAATGATAAGTGAATGCTAGTAATGGACGGAAACGGGCACGTGTATATTACATCTTTCCATTCTCTGTGTTATGTGTTTAAATAAGCTTATTTTGTATTCAAAATAACTTATAATCAACCCTGGAGAAGGCAATTGTTGAGAGTGCCTCTTAGTTGCGACGATGTTGGGGTAAAACTACCTTAAAAACCAGGGAAAAAATAAAAAACCTTATAGTCAAGGTCAAGACACTTAGACATGTTTCCAAAATAACAAAACATGATTTATTTATTTTTTCCCTAAACCACAGTCCATTGGATTCTGACTAATCTAGCTCAAGCCAAGTCAGCCCAACACGGGGATAAAACTCTAGTGATGCAGATTTCTAACTAACTTAAAGACCTTACTTACTAGTAAGTTAAAAGAAGTGTCGAGTTACTTAAACTAAGCAAATAAATATTCGTAGAAGACACAAATATTTTTGGTCCCCCTATAAAGTAAGTAAATTTTTGTTTTGGTCATTGAGAACCTTTTATTTGGTTTCAGTCCGAATATTTTAAAACTGCTTGATCACATCCAAAGTTTCTTTTTGGTTAAATATTGAACAGACCAATAGAGGATTAGATTCAGCAGTTTTAGAAATATTTGGACCGGATGGATGATCAAAACCAAAATTCACTTATTGTTATTATATATATATATATATATATATATATATATATATTTCAACGATCATTAAAAAATAAGGGTTTTGCTAATTAGTAAGTTTTAAAAGCTTTTAATACATCTCACACTTTGGATACATCAAAAAGTTTCCATTTTTAATTCCTCAAGGCATTGGTCAGTTACTTCAACCCAAAAAATAAAAGTGACTTTTTTTCCCCTATAAAGTGTGGAAATCCAAACATGCAATTATAATTATTAATTAAGCTCATTACTGAGTTTTTTCCCTTTTATTAGCGCACGTACCAAAGAAGGAGAAAAAAAAAGGCTCATTAATGAGTGAATGCAAAAGCAAAGCAAAAAGGTGTGATGATGGGAAGAAAACCTGGGTTCTTTTGCGAGCATTGTTGGAAATGGCGGTGAGGACGCCCCAAGCGTGAGGGTCGGAGCATTTGGAAGCTGGTTGGGAAGCGATATTCGACGCCACAGACTGAAAGAACTCTTTTGGGGTCAACCGCTTCATTCGATTTTGCTGCTGGTGGTTTTGCTTTGAGGAGGAGGAGTTAGGGTGCTGCGGAACGACGCCGTTTGGTCTCGAGGTGGAGGAAGAAGGCATTGTTGTGAGGAGGTTGGGTGGTGTGGGATCCTTCTCTCTCGGCAATGGAGAGAGAGAGAGAGAGAAGGAGAGGGAGAGGGAGGAATTGGCCAGCATTTTGAAAGCCCAGCCTACCTGATTTTGGTGCCAAGCTCAACTCAAGACTCAAGAGTTTTGGTTCAGTGAGTGAGCGTACTCGACTGTGACTCTGAGTGTGAGGTGAGTGACTCTCTCTGATGGATGGTGGACTCTCTCTCTCTCTCTCTCTCTCTCTCTCTCTCACGTTCATCACAGTATCATGCATGTCCTTCAGTACTTGAGTAATTCTACATTTCAATTCTGTGTCTAGAAATAATGTTCCGAAAAAATTTAAAGTAGTATCAATTATTTGTATAATAATATTTTTTATTAAATATTACTAAAGGAGGAGAGATATCCGGTGGCGAAGAATAAAACAAAAAAGATAATTTATTAAATTTTTTTATTTTTTTTATTTTAATATTTTTCTAATTATTTCCTTAATTCCATCTCAGGCTGATTAAAAGTTAGTTGCTAATGATAAAACGGGTCATAAGTAAAATATCTTTGAATATAGAACATGTCTATCTAACGCTCCAAGAGCTAGCAAAATTTTCTCTTAGGTCCAGTGTTTTATCACCTTAGTTTGCTAGTCAATTCTATGGACATTATCTTTATAATTCGGGTTCAATTTTTTTTAATTATTTTATAAATTATTCGTAAGTATATTTTAGAAGGGTTTTGATGAACTTTTACTTATCCTAAATATTGCCCCAGAAAAAACTTTTAGCTAAAATAAGCAATAGGTGAACTTGCATTAAAAGAGGCGATTCTAGGAAAAGAATAAAACTTTATACGCTTGACATAAGGAATTAGACATAAAATTGAAGGTTGAAATTAAAATTAGACGGATCAATTCCAATTTTCTTGTTTAAAATAACAAACAAAATTATAATTATAAATCCACATTAAAACGAATCATTCTTAATTCTTAACCTATATCATATGAATTATCAATTCAAAGACTTATCAAATATCTCTCTTCAGTAAAATCTATACAATTATTTTTCTTTCTCATTTATATCTACTAATCATATCACAATTCTTTAATAAAACCAAACATAAAATTTAAAATTCTATTCTTTTAGAATTAGAACTGAAATTAAAATTTCACATTACAGTGCCAAACAGACCCTATCTTGACAAAAGAAAAAATCGATCCTATTATAAGAAGTGAGATTAGCTGAGTCCATCTGTCTGAGCTTGTTAGCAAACTCTTGGCATTAATTCACACACACAAATTCTTGCACCCTTAAAACATAGATCACGTATCTTAGCATTTTTCTTTTGGCATAAATTCACACATATTACAATACCCCTGATAAGGCAAAGACCAGTCAATCGCAATGAGGATATCATCCTAACGAACCTATCCACCTCTTCAACCCAAGTTCTATTTGGCCCACTGGAATTGGTAAAACGACTTAAAATATCAAGCCTTAAACATTTCCTAGTATTTCTTTTCCTTCGCTTAAAGATCATTGGTCATGTAATTTTAAAATCGGTGAGCTATAGAGCTTAAATCAAGGCCCTGATGTAGTGGAGTAAGCTAATGGTAGTAAAACAGCCAATTTACCATCCAAGACAAAAGGAGTACTCTAAATGGCTTAAGCAACTATGGTTACTTGAGGCATGCAGTTGAATATACTTGGCAATTGGCGCTTCACATCACCAAGACACCATGGCTTGGTCCTCAGGCAGATGATATATGTATACCAAGCTCTAGACATTACAAAAATGGCCAACTACACTAATCAATAAAAACGTATTTATGGCACTCCATGCATATTTCACAAACATGTTAATTTGATGTACATCTTACTACTTATCAAAGTGATTCTTTCTCCGAATCAGAAGTCAAGCACTCAAATTGAGTATGAAAGAATTCCCTTTGTCATCCCCCTTTGGTAATAATAACTGTTGAGACAGTCTAACCAGCAAGTGGATTAGCATGTATTGTTACTCGATTAAGCCTTATTTCTGCAAGTGGACGATCCCCAGCCCCTGTTTGAGTCTGCACAGCATAAATATGATTATATTATTTATTGTTTTCTCTGATTATTTTCTGTTCCTCTCTTTGTTGAGGTGCTAAATCAAGCCAAGACCTTGAAAGTTCAAGGCTCGTCCTTAGCTTCAACAAAAAAACAACGAGAATAACAATTTCAAAAAAACAAAGTTTTAACAATGGCAGAAGCATAGGCTACCTTCTCCATGAGATCAAGAACTTCAAATCCATGTATTACTCTGCCAAACACAGTATATAGTCCATTCAAATGTGGCTGCTTTGCATAAGTTAGGAAGAATTGACTTCCATTAGTATTTGGACCACTGTTAGCCATTGACAATATACCCCTTGCATTGTGCTGGAACACAAAAAAAGGGCAACCAGTTAACTACTATAAAATAATCATTAGATGAGAAAAAATGTCTATAATTATTGCTCCATAAAACACATCTCAAGTAATGTCCTATTCTGCCTATACCAGCTCCAAGCCAACCACTACCAACATAAAACAGAAAGGTAGTTCAATTTCAATGCTAGAAGATAACTATATTTCAATACACCTAAAATTGAAGTTCTTGACAAGCTAAGGGAATCGAATCAGATCATGATTAAACTGATACTTTGTCAAATATGATAAAAGTTCTCTTAGAATTATCAGATGAAAATTGTAAGAAATAAGCCTTGAATATGATCACACAGCTTGGAGTAATTTTAAAGGTCATTTTGCAAGCAAAGATGTTTCTCCATTGCATCCTCTTGATTGATAGCAGTATAAATCAATTGTAATCTTAACTTCATGGCCACTAACATAAGCACTATTTATATCCTTTGACGGACAACACAAAAATGAGGTATTAATCTTTAGTTATGTCACAATCATAAGCTTGAAACCACATGCCATTTCTATACCTGAATTCTATAGTTCCAATATTTAGCATTGAGATTTAAACTCAATATGAGCAAAACAGGGATGCAGCTAAACAAACACATAACACGAATGGCATAGCTTCACAGCAAGTAGCATGGTGTGTGAACTTACCTTAAGAGATTCTCTTATCTCATCATTGAATTTCTTGCCCCATATACTAGTACCCCCTTTGCCAGTACCAGTTGGGTCTCCACCTTGAATCATGAAACCTTTGATGTTGCGGTGAAATATAGTCCCATCATAATAACCACTCGCACACAGTGCTAAAAAATTCTGGACCAAAACCACATAGAACACGATAATTTGAAATTGCTTGTCAAAGTACCTTTCAATAGAAACAACTAATTGAAACTCAGACAAGAACAAAGAGCGAATGACTATGCTAAAATATCATTAAATTGCACAATACAAGAGATACAGTCATGGTTTCATTCTCAATGATTAATCGGTTAATTGAAAAAGTGAAGCAATCATCTCATTTAAGTTAATAGGTTAATTAATTTATTCTTTGGTCTAAACTGCAAGCTTTACTAGTCCACCGAACTCTAATTAATCTAGCTCCAACTGGATCAATCAACTGTAGAGTAAGGGCTCATTTAGATAACATTACCTATAACTCTCTTTAAATTTTTGGAAGCCAAAGATGACATTTTTAACTTTTTGCTCTGTTTAGCTACATAACTATTACTTCTTGAAAAAGTCATTTAAAGAAGCCATAAGCTCTTCAGTGTTGGGTCTTCGTTTCTTTAGCTCACAAACTCAAACACAAAACATGGCTTTAGTAGAATAAAATGCCAACTTACTTGAACTAAGTAAGTAGTTGTGGTTCTTCAATCGGAAAAGTGAAATAATCATCTTATTTTAAGTTAATTACTTCATCGATTATCTTCTGATTCTACATTTAGGAGAAACCATGGGACTCTAATTAATTCAGTTTTTCAATCACAAACTCAAATTTGAACTAACAAGCTAATAACAATAGGTTAAATTGATTGATTTAAAAAGCTAGCTAATCACACACGAAAACACATAGGAAGAGAAGAAGACGGGGATTTGGGTAGGCACCAACCTCGGAGGTTTTGGGGACCTCGTCGCAGAAGATCTCGCACTTGATGTCGCCGAGGTTTGTGTGCAGAGTCACCGACTGCAAAAACAATAACAATATCAGTTTCAACACAACACAACAGAATAGGGTCAGTGAGTGAGTGAAAGAGATTTTCGCTGTTTCTTTGTGGAAGAACACACACAGCACATGCATGTAAGGTGTTCGATGAAACTAACTAACTAACCATTTGATTTTGATTTTTGATTGCTGAGGTGAGAGAGAATACGAAAAGGCAATGAATCGCGAACGCAACGACCGCAGCTCTGGGAAGATTGATTTCTGTAATCAACTATCAAAGCCTTGCTTGCTGCCGCTAATTGCTAATCGTCGAATTTTCCCTTTTTTTGGGTAGAAATTCGAATTTCCTTTGGTTTACAAAAAAAAAATAAGTGATTTTTTTTTTTTTAAAAAAAGTCTTGCTTTTTTTAAGGTCAACTTTTTTTTAATTTGGACCAGTGCGGCCTTTTATTTTTAAGCCCATAAACGCGGCCTTGAGACTTCATCTACTTTGGGCTACACCCAACTTCGAGACCAAAAACATGAAAAATTGATATCCTCCACTTTTTCCGGGTTTTTATTTGTTTGCTTTCTTTCAATTTCTAAATTTAAAAAAATTAAAAAATTGAAATTTGAAATTTGAATATTTTAATTTTTCAATTTTTCCTTCACAAATCTAGAAACTAAAACTATTTTCAAAAAGCCACCTTAGTTTTACCAAAGTTTCAATTTAGTTCCATTTTTTATTTATTTATGTTCCTAATGTTTTCAAGATGTTTTACTCTTAACTTTTTTATAGAATGTATCCAAAAATTAGAAACATAAAAGTTGAAATAAAGATCAAATTACAAAAAGCTACAACAAAACATAAAATATCATCTTTAGACCAAAAAAAACAAAATATTATCATACAGTATTAGAGGTCACAACAATATATAAAATGTCAAGCTTTTGATCATAATTTAAACTTTGTTTACATTTTGAAAGTATTAAAAACATAATAGAACAAAAAAAAACTTTTAAAACTAAATTAAAACCTTAATAAAATGGGAAGGACTTAATTGAATTCTTACCTATGGGTACTTATAAATTAGTGGTTTATATTAAGTCACGAGTGTTATTTTTAAAAAAAAATTACATATTGAAAAAGGAGTAAAATGAATCCAATTCCACGCACACCGTGGCTTATCCGAATCATTTTGCAATGGTGGCTAGCTTATCAATCTAGCATATTGTCAATTTTGCAATGATGAGTTCACAAGGCAATCCACTATATAAGATCTGCAAATACAATTGAGATCAGAATTGGGGGATGTTGATTAATCCTCTGCAAATTATGAGAATAGCTAGTTGCATTGAATGAGAATGCTAGATATACCAAAATCTTGCACCCATTTACCAATAAAACATAGACCATACCATTTCTCTTTTAGCATGTATTCACCCATATTATAACACCCCTGAACAATTGTTCCCTCTAAATTCATTATTGCTTCCAGATAATTTTCTGTACGCCAATCTTTCTGTTAATTACTATCTCAATGCTAAAATACAGGCATTACAGCCTTATTTATGTATGATCATAGGAACAACTCAACAATATGTCTAGACATTGATAAACAAGTAAGTGGAAGAATTGTGACAGTTTACAATGCTGTCCTCTGTCCTCTGATAACCATGTCTGTGCAATTAAACATGATAAATTGTTGATTTCATTCTATATAATATACACTAGTGAGAAGGAAAACTTCAAGGTGTTGAATCATTTCCCGGCACTTTTTCACACGTTATTTTTCTAGACTTGGACCTCAAAGTTTCAATCAGCAAAGAACTTTTTCTCCTTCTGATTCCTGCAACTGATAATTACAAAGACAACCAGTAAGCAACATAAACTAGAGAGAAATTCTTTTCTCTTCACTGCTTAGTAACAAAACTATCAAACCTGGAGCTTATACCCTTAGACAGACTACACAAACGTGAGGTATTAATGTCAGTTATGTTCATAAGCTTGAAACTAAGAGTATGAGTGATTTGAATACCTAAATTCGATATTTCCAAGTCAACATTGAGTTTCAAACTCAAAACAAATATATCAGACATGCAGCAAAAGGAACTCAACTGTAACGGCATGGCTTCACAGCAATTAGCACAGTGCAGGACTTTACCTTGAGAGATTCCCTTACCTTATCACTGAATTTCTTGCACCGTATTACTGGTCCCCCCTTTGCCAGTATCAGTTGGGTCTCCATCTTGAATCATGAAACCCTTGATGTTGCGGTGGAATATTGTCCCATCATAATAACCACATGGACATAGCACCAAAAAATTCTGAAAGTGGTGATCACTATGCCAGATGAATAAAAGCAAAACCAACAAAGCTTAATTGAAAGTCCCAATACATCCATCGATGTTTTAAATGTAAATGAACACTATTCAACATATAAATGAAGAAAACAAATTAATCAATTTCTTTTGAATGACCATGATTAGATTGACCATCCATTCCATAGTACATCAACTGTCAAATTCCTATTTATTTTAGGATTTGTTATTCCTGATACCACTCTCTTTCCCTCTCTATGCTCTCTTTTGAAAATTTCATTTGCAATCCCATAAACTCTGCCATCCTACAAATATCCTCAGACGCTGGGTGTGATTTATCCCCAGATGAGAAACCATGCAAATATAAGGAATCAACACCACCAACATCCACCCAACTAAATCCCACTTCCTTCTTCACTCCCCTCCCTCTCATCCCTTTCCTTACTTCAGCTACTTTCTCCCACTTCCCTTTCTCAGCATATAAGTTTGCCATCAACACATATGGACCTGAACTTGCAGGATCCATTTCTATCAACCTATCAACAACCTTCTCAGCCATCTCCACATTCCCATGTAATCTACAAGAGCCAAGCAGGCTTTGCAACACTGATAGTCCAGGTCCTCCTGGAATCTGGTGCAGCAACTCTTCTGCCTCATCCAGGAGTCCTGCACGGCCCAGCATGTCCACCATGATAGAATAATGCTCAGGGGTTGGTTCAATTGAGTGTTCTTTCACCATGGAGTCAAAGACTCTATGGCCTACATCAACCATGCCCTTTCTACAACATGCAGCCAAAACAGAAAGAAAAGTGATGGAGTCAGGAGTGGTTCCTTCCCTCTCCATTTCCGTAAACAAACTCATTACTGCCTCATAGTCCCCATGTCGAGCATAAGCTGATATTATTGCTGTCCAAGCAAACTCTGTTCTTCTAGGTGTCTCGTCGAACACTCTTTGAGACTCAATTATGCTCCCGCGCTTGCCATACATGTCAAGCAGAGCCCCTGAAACAATTAGGTCAGTGCTTAAACCACGTTTGAGCAACTCAGAATGACAACGTTGCCCATGTTTCAAAGATATATCCTCAGAAGCAGCAATAGCATTTAAGACACTGCCAAATGTGTATTGGTTGGGCTTTATCTCCTTTATTGCAGACAAAAATGTAAGGAAAGCCTCTTTACACAAGCCATTTTGAGCATATCCTGAAATTAATGAATTCCATGATATTGTTTCTCTATAGTTAAGCTCGTCAAAAATCTTCTTTGCTTCTTGAATGGACTCAAACTTGGCATACATGGTAATCAGGCTATTAGAGACATCTAGTTCTGACAAAAAGCTGCTTTTTCTGCATAATGCATGAACCAATTGACCTTCTGTCACCAGATTCCTGCTTGTTATAGCATGTATTAGCCCTATAAATGTAACATTATTTGGATACACACCGTCTATTCTCATCTCATTGAAAAGAGACACTGCATCTTCTTCATCAATAGAAATCATTGTTGTCCAAGAGACTACATTGCGATTACTCATGAACTGAAAAACCAGTTTTGCATCTCTATGGACCTCACATTTTGAATAAGTTGAGATCAAAACATTGCAAACTGAAACGTGCATTCCATATCCCACTTTCAGGGTCAAACCATGTATCTGCCTCCCTAGCTCTAAGTTTTTCATATAACCACAAGCTGAAACTGCGCCAGTAAGCGAAACATGGTCAAGCAACATCATACCTTGTCTTGCCATGTCAACAAACAATGAAACTGCTTCCAACCCATAACATTCCCCTCTTGAGCATACCCCGAAAGCATTGCATTCCAGGAAACCAAATCCCTTCGAGGGATTTCATCAAACGCCCTCCTAGCCTCAACTAACCTCCCCCACCTCGAATACATGGTTATAAGCGCATTCCCTACAAAAACTTCACAACCAAACCCAAATTTCACTACAAGAGAATGCAATTGCCACCCAAAACAAAACCCATGATCATCCAAACAAAAGGCAAGAGCAGTGGTGTATGTCACAGGATCAAACACAATCCCATTTAAATGCATAGAGCAAGCAAAACTCAAAGCATCAACACTCTCCTCAAACCCTGAAAGCATGGTGTTCCAAGAAACTATGTCAGGATGACTCAAATTCTCAAACACGTGCCAGGCCCTTCCAAAACTCCCATTCTTAAAGTACATTTTCATCAGCGAATTGACACCATGATGCGTGAAACAAACCCGGTAGACACTGCGAAACCGTGGATTTGGGAGCCAAGTTTTAGCTCCCCTTGACATGCCTTGAGGGACAAGGTAACGGTGACTTCATCAACAATGTCAAAGGAACTTAGCTGGAACTGGGTCTTGAAAACAGAAAGGGCATGAAGGGAAGGTTGTTGCGCAAAAGGGTAAGCATGGAACGGTTAACTGATTCAAATTTTGGGTGAGGAATATGGTCGAACACTTGATGTTCATGTTTGAAAGCGCGTAAAAACTTGTACCCAAGTTTGAAATACCTTTGTAACGGTACCTGACGAAGGGTTTTGAAGGAAACTTGGGAGTGGAACATGAGAAAACGCAGAATAACGTTTGGTTGTGTTCATCAATAATTGAGAGGAGCACTTAACCAAGCAAAGAGGAAGAGGACACAGTTGCTTTCAAAATTTTGATTGAACAAAATAAACAAAATAAAAAACCATGTCTTATGACTTTATATATATATATATATAGGTGAATTACTGACCTAGATGAGCAGTATCTTTGAGCTGCCCATTCAGTTATTTTATTTTATATTTATTCAGGTCATATCAAAGAGTAGTCATTGTAATTTCCAAAGTACATAATCATCAACTATTAAGAATTATAGAAAGCTCCATGCTTTAAACTTTTTGACTAAATTTCTAAAGTATCTCAATTTAGCATATTTTCTCTTTTTTATAACTATTAATATCATACTTCGAGGCTTATCATGACACTATGAATCATAATAAGATAAGTTTTCAAAATTAAATCAATTTGCTCTATATATTTATAAAACTATGCTTTGGATATGGGTATAAAACTCTATCATACATAATAATCTTGAATCATCATAACAATTTATGAAATATCTAAATAAAATCACATATATACTCTAACTCTTTACAAAAATCTTTCTTTTTTAGCAACAATGGTCCATGCTTAAAACATATATTTCATGCTATTTTAAGAACTAAAATTTTCATAAACTTAATAGATCAACAATAATCTTTAAATTTAGTATGCATTTATCTCTTTTTAATTATAAATCTAATGATTAACATAGAATCATATATCAATCACTTCACCAAAGGAGCTTCCTATAAAACTCAAAATTAATCTTTCAATTAGCTTAACAACAAACTTAACAATAATTCTTATATGACATAAACCAACAAAACTCTTATTTTCTCTTAGAAGGATTAATGTTGGATTTTGGAAGACTTTCTATAGTTTTTTTAGGGTTAATCTTTTAGTGAAAATATCTAAATGGCATAACAACTACATGAAATAACTTCATTCATACAAAATTCCATTCCTTGAAAACTCACATTTGTAACACATTATACAATATACATAATTATTAATGAAAAATTATAATATTTTTAATATTTGGCATATATATTAACATGCTTTTTTATCATAAGTTATATTATAATTTTTTTCATGTTATAAAAATATATTTTATTCTAAATATTGTTAAAATATTATAATTTCATCATTAATACTTATGTTTATATCACATATTATTTTTTAACACTTAAATTAATGAACTTGTATTAATCCCTATTTTAATAAAAATGTTTAAATTTTTTCAAACTAAGAAATGCCAAATCTATTATTTCTAAATTTTTAATAGATCACACAGGCTATATGATAGAACCATTTCTAAACTCATAAGTTAAAGAGTGATTTTTAATGAATTTTATGAAATATTTAAACAGCAAGTTTATAAAATCATAAGAATTTTTAATAAATCCAAAATTTGGATTTTAATAGGATTTTGACTTTTCTAATAATTTGAATCTAAATGAATATTTCCTTATAGAAAGTTAATTTCATTAACTAAAATTAAGAAATATAAATAAGTGGGAAACTAAAACAAGGACAAAATCAAATTTTATATCATGGTCAGAGCGGTGATAACTCATAAAAAATCTCATCTAATAAAAACCTCTCTTCACCCTCCAAACTCAACTCAATGTAACTCCAATTCTTTCAAGACTTTAAGGTAAGAATTGATATTTTATACTCCTATTTTTATATTTCCCTTTGTTCTTGAAGTTGACTTGCTATTTCCATGTTAACAAGAGAAAAGATTTGAGAATAGAGTGATTTCTAGAAAATCTAGAGATATGGCTCCTATGTCAAAGGAGGAATGTACTGACTCACAGAACCAACATTAGAGTTATTTTCATGAAAATATGATTTATTGCTTGATTTTAGAGATTAGTGTACAAGGATTTGAGGGTTAGTTAGTATGTTTTAGAATTTCTAATTTTAGAGCATAAAATTGATTTTGATAAAAATGGGACCATGTTTGTATATTTTATGTTGATGATATATATAACTATTAGACTTTTATTTGGATTCTAGGGTATATAATATAGCATGAAATTTAGAAAAGATTGGAAATATGATTTTAAACCTTGTATTTTAGAATGTGATGCTAAGCCTTTATGAAAAACTTGATGTATGTTGATTAATCAAAGGTTTAGCTTCCTTTTGCGCCGCCTTAGAAATCACAATGTTTGCAAAAGTGAAATTTTCATGCATGAAGGAGAACTAGACAAGGTTTTTGTTAATGAGGAGCATTTTGAATATGAAAGTTTAGATATTGCAATGATTATATGAATTCAGAACTATGCTAGATCTGAGCTATAGGATAGAAGTACAAAGAAAAGATTTAGATTCCATTGAGTTGACAGGAGCTATAGAGAAATAGTGTGTTGGGTTAACCTTGACCTTTGAAATTGTTGACACTGGACTTTTATAAATAGAGAACTAATTGCTACATTAAAGGATACGTAAAGATATAGAGATTATTATATAGAGAAAAATTATAATATTTTGATAATATGTTTTATGATATGTTCATATATATTATTGTTATTATGAATACCTTTGTTTATCATAAGTTATAATGTATAAGTTTTTTCCATGTGATAAATAAGTCATTTATCATCCTCTCATAGTCCTAAGTTTTAGTGGTGAGTTTCAATGTTTATATTGTCTAAAGGATACTATATGCATGTTTATGTTTTGCATATTATAACACTATTTTGAATAGAAAAGTTTAGTGATCATGGATATTTCAAATTATTATTTACATGTTTTGTATTATGATTTATAAGTTTTAATTATGAAACTTTAGTATATTAATAAGGTGATTTGTATGAAAATGAAAATATCTTTTGAATAATTTTATATTCAGAGAAAATCTAGATCAGGCTTTTATAGAACTTCTTTTGACAACATAGAAGGATGTTTTACAAAATAAAATGTTAATGTAACAATAAACCTTGAGGGAGGTTAGTGTACTTTTTCAATAATTAATAGTGTTATTAATTACTTTGCTTTTTAATAAAAGTAATCTAGTTCACTTACATAACTTTTTACCATTATTATAATTTATTATTATTTTTTATTCATGTGCCTTTTTGTTTTTAGCAAATGGATTGAAATGGAGGAAGTCAAAAATTTGTTTGAGATATGTATGATTTTTGGATAAATTGTAATCATAATAAAATAAAAGATATAATAATATCATATATGCAACAACAAAAAAATAATGATATGAAATATAAAAAAAATCATAAAGCAAAATAATTGGGATATTAAAATATATTTCCCAACTTTCCATGATTGATTTGGACATTTGGTGGTAAAGTGGTAATGTATTTCAGTACTTTTACAATGGGTACTCGAGTGAAGAAAAGGAATGACAAAGACACAATTGCGTTGGTAGAGTTTCGAAGTTGTGTCTTCCAAGTATAAAGAAGAAAAGTTGTTGATATTTACCAACATACTTCCGCATTTTCATTTGAAAATATTTCCATCAAGTATAACATAAAAGGTTGAAAATGTGAAATTGGCATTTTCAGTTTCAAGTGTGTTTCAAGAAATATTTTCATGTGAAAGTTCAACCAAACATATTTTCACAGGTATTTTTCTTTTCATTGAAAATGGAAACAGGAAATAGAGAAACCAAACGCACTCTAAAATGATGAGAATTTTATTTTATTTTATTTTATTTTTGGCATTTTCGTGAATTCTCTTAATAATTTTTTTTATTTTTAGGTCTGACTATTTTTCTTTTCTTCAAATTCCAACTTTCTTGTACTGCATTCACTGTTGGAGGTCCCTTTAATTTAATAAAATTTTCAATCATATTTTTATAGTTTTATTTTTTTTATTCAAATCCATACAATGTAAAAATTATTGTAATTGACTCCCAGGTAGTAGTAGTAGTTTGTTTGGATAGAAAAAGAAAATGGACAAAAAAAAAAGAGAAAAAATAATAGAGAAAAGAGAAAATGAAAAAAAAAAACTATCACATTGTTTGGTTGAAGAAAAAAATAAAAGGAAAGAGAATGGAATGATATGGAAATGAATTTTGTGTAGTTGCATATTATATGGTAAATAAGAAAGCAATAAAGATGAAATAGTAATTTTTCAAATATAAACACTCTAAGTATCCAATCACTTATTTTAGGATCAATTTATATTTGGGTACTTTGGTTAAAAAATGATTTTAATTTAATCTATATTATTTGGATTGTTAAAAAATAATTGCTTTTTAGGTATATTAGCCTTTGAATTGTACAAAAGCAGCCTTTTTTAGAAAAAAAAAAAAGAAAAGAAAAAGGCAAAATGCTCAAATCTGAGCTTAACTTTCTTTTCCTAAAAACAACTTTTTTTTTTCAATTATGAAACAACTTGTTAAATTATCCATACAAGATTAATTTGGTGAAATGGTTTGTTTTCTAGAAAATAAAAGGGTAAATAATACTAAATACCATTAAGGCTTTGAGTTATTGCACTTCACTCCATTCTTTTACAAACATGAAACTTCACCTCATTTCTATTATTAAACTCATTAATTTTTTTAAATTCATTAAATTCATTTTTTCCTTAATATATATAATAAAAATTATAAAATAAATATAAAAATTTATTATTTGATGAAATACAACAACTTTAAATTTTAAAAACATAATAATTATTAGAGGTTAAAAATGTAAAATAATGTTTTTAAATAGGGTAAAGTCTAATATTTGTAGAAGAATAGGGTGAAGTGTAATAACTTCAAATCTTAAGATGTTTGGTGTTATTTATCCAAAATAAAATTGTTTTTATAAGTTCCAAAACATGCACTTCATCACCTAGTTTTCTTTCCATTTATACAGAGAAAATTGTAGCAATAAACGCCACATGTATATTTCTTTTCTCTCTTCCCTTTTTATGATCCCTAAAGTGACAATCCCTTTAGAGTGAGAAAGTGAGAGGTTCTCACCATTGGATCCATTAATGGATTCCATATACCATGTGTTTTATTAATCTAAATATGGGAACATTCTTGCTTTTTCACTTCAATAAGTTCTCACTTTAAATGATTCAAATTTAACAAAAGGGGACAAAAATGACCTTGCCTCCTTTTTCTCTCCTCTTAACTCCTTTTTCTCTCCTTTCAAGTTTTCCTTTCAAAATCATCCTTTAAACCAAAGAGAGGATTATCAATCCATCATGACAAAAATCAAAACTTTAGGCCTTTCTTTACAAAGAGGATAAGTCCTAGCAGAAATGACTAATGAGTTAGGTTTTTAGTTGCTATCATTAAATTTTGATTATGGTAGAATGTTAAAGGGAGTTGATTACAAAAAAATTCATAATGTAGAGAATGAGCAAAATTATAAGAATTGACAAATTAATTAAATCTATGAAAATTATTCTTGTGATTTGGGTTCAAATTTTTTTATTACTTTATAAATAATTTGTAAGTGTTTTTCATAAGATTTTGATGGACTTCACTTTACCTAAATTTTCCCAAAAACTTAAATTTTGGCTGACTAAAAGAATAAAAAATATTAATTGAATATTTAAAAAGTGAGTATTTATTTGAACATTCACTTTATCACCTTTGAATGTGATGATAGTGATCACTCATCTCATCCATTTATTACATTAAATGGTAATAAGTAGACACTTATTTTTAAGTATTCAAATAACACTACTTCTAAAAAGAATAGATAATAAGCAAACTTATATTTAAAAAAAAAAGGTAATTCAAGGAGTGGAAGTGAGTCAAGTTAAATTAAACTTTATGGAATTATTGATAATAGGCTTGCTCAGTAAGTGATTCTAATTTTTTCAATCTTAACTCACTAAAATCTGATTGAATTTGTGCTGACTGATGGATGCGTGTTACAAAATGTGCATGTGCCCCAAAAATTTTAGAGTTTTTCTTATTATATATATATACACACCTCATCCTATTTATTAAGTGTAACTTCACATTAATTTTAAATAACATAAAATAATATGATAGAGCCCAACCTATTTTTTGTTATATTTGTGTATTATTATTACTCTGTAACCAAAATTTTCTGAATTAGTTATCGTCTCTATATCGAATAGAAAAGCTTATAACATCAATCTACCTTTTATTTATAATAGTTTTTTTTACAACAAATCAATTGATAGCTCATTTCATTTACATTTATCTTATCGTGAACATACAAATGAAGTTCCCCACTGCACAAAATGACTCACATGAATTTATTATCACAATGAAAAGAGTAAATCTCAATTATTATATTTTATATAAAGAATTAAGATTAAAATATAAAATTATTAATTATTAATATTAATTAATAAATTTTTAGTTTTAATTATTTATATATATAACTGTATTAAAATATAAAATTATTAATTATTATTATTAATTAATTAATTTTTATTTTTAATTAGTTATATATATAACCGTATGATCCAAATTTACCGTTTTAAAATAAAATCATAGCTCTAGTTCTGGAATTTTAAGCATAAATGATGCAAGGACGAACTAGATTATAGAACTCTTGTGGCTGAGAATCTTGGATCAAGTGATCAACTCCAATCCAATATCCACATTATACAACTCCATAAATAATTAAATACCATATGAATCAATTTAAGATGCAACCTTCACAAAAGGACACGAGTCCAGTCACATGAGCGTGACGCTCACACGCCTTAACATAGCTTTCATCTTTTTTGTCTGAATGTGCCTCACTGCTACGTAATAAGGCTGTTTGTCAGAAACCGCTGATGACCCCCTTTACTCCTTTTTCAGTTTCACTCTCTATCTTCATAAATTTAATATTTTTTTATTTAATTACACTAGCAATGAATTTAATATTATTCATTAGTTTAAACAAAAGTGTCTTAAATAAAATTAGAATTCAATTATGTCTGTTTTGCTTAAACATTTGAAATTAAGAAATTAAATAATTCAACTTTTAAATTACATAAATTAATTTACGTTAATTCTTTTAACGATTCAAATTAATCTCTACCAATATTATTCTAAAACCCAATTTAAATCATATTTAACGATTTATTAATTTGAGACATTAACATAAAATCAGCATAATTTTAGTTATCTAACACTTGTATTCCATTCTGGATTCAAGGATAATTATACTCATATATGAGTTATTAAACTCATGTCTATCTCTTCTCTGGACCCTCATTTTTTTTCACTCTCTCCCTCACTTCACTTTCTGTCTGCAGAAATTGTTGCCTGAGTCCATACGTGAAGAAGTGCTTCTTTTTCTTTATTTAAGCTTTTGAAATCTCCCTTTTAAGTTGTCAATTTATTTATACTGAAAAGAGAAAAAAAAGTAGAAGCATTTTTTCCTTTGCACTACATAGATAACACTTAACAGACCCACTAAGTAAAAAAAGAAAAAAAAAAGTAAAGCTTATGTGAATGTGACAATGGAAGCTAAGCCTCTTCGAGTTGTTCCCTCTTCACCCAACACTTCTGGTTCCTCTTCCTCCCCATAATTTCTTTTATTTATTTTCTTCTTATATCATATATATATTTTTACTTATTTTTAACTATTTTCCCACTACCTTGATGCTTCTTTTTTCCCTTTGAACCTTTTTAACTCTTTTTTCTTACACTTTTTTTGTGGCCTTTTGTGAAGGTGGTGGACCCCAGAAGAAGATTGACATGGGACAAGGGATGAAGAGTGTTGATGATGATGTTGTTGTTAGAGTGAAGAAGAAGAGTCTTCTTGTTGATGTTGGGGTTGGTGCTGATGACACTGTACACACTGAAACAGAGCCAGAACAAGAACAAGAAGAAGAGGAAAGGGAGCAATAAAACCTGTGATCACAGCATGCCAACACCACCACCACAGGTTATGCTGCTTTCTGTTTACAGAAGCTCAGAGGCGTGAGCTTGACCATCAAGTTGTCATCTTTAACCACTTTGCCTATAACATACCTCTCCCTCACCACCTTGTTCTTCCCTTTCTCAACAGTGCTATTGCTGGTGGTGGTAGCAAGTTCCATAACCATAAACAATTCCCAAGCTATATGTCAGGTTTCGTAGAAATTGTTTTGATCATGCCCTTTTCATTATGTATCGTGTATATGTGTTGTGTTTGCATGATTTTTAAGTTTGTTTTTTGGTCTTTATTCATGAGTGAGGTCAAGTTTTCCTTAAGTTGGGTGGTTGGTTGTTTATTAGAGGATAAGCCAGTCTCATGGTTGATTCTGTCTTGGAGTGAACTCATTGTTTCTTTTGGACTTAATTATTGGCGAAATCTGTTTTTGTCTTGTGGTTTTGTTGCAAGAGTTGGGAGATTTATTTTAGATTGTGTTTTGGTTTGTTGTTTCAAAACTGTGGTTTATTCCAAACAAATAGCAACTTTTTTCTTTTTTTGGTTCTGGTTTTGCCCAAATATGAATTGGGACTAAAAATCATCTTAAAATGTAATAACTCAACATGATTTGGCAAAATTTGTTGAAATGAATTAGAACTCAGCTTACACCCTTTAAATCGTGGTTTCCGGGGGCGCAAACTAAGATTCAAACATGCTATTGAAGGATTTGCTAGTGGATTTAATTAATAGAAAGCCCCATTTAGTGATTTTGATATGTTAGAAAGGTAGGCCAAATTTACTATTCCCTTTATCCTAAGTTTGTGCTGTTTATATGATTGAAGGTAATGATTGTTTTTTTATTTTTGTCTTTCGGTTAATTTTTGCTCATTTCTTTGTGTTAACAGAATTCAGTCGCCAGGGTTTCAATTATGGGAGTATGGTGGATCCTGAACCGCATAGGTGCAGAAGAACTGATGGAAAGAAATGGAGGTGTGGTAAGAATGTAGTGCCTGATCAGAAGTACTGTGAACGGCACATGCATAGGGGTCGTAACCGTTCAAGAAAGCCTGTGGAAACATCTGATGTTAACTCTCCTTTGATAACAAAGCCTTCTAGCGAGTTACATACCATACTAGCCTCAAAGACAGAATCTGCTGTTTCAAGTCCAAACCCTTTAGGCATTCAACTCATCGACACATCTTCCTGTACCCCATCAAGGAGCCTCTTTGTAGCCAACACCTCATCTACTAATAATAATAGATTGAAACATATCATAGATTCTGCTGATTACAACACTGCAGTTGCACCTAAGGTGACAAAGTTTGGCGGCAGGACATTTGTTGCTTCAGATAACAGACATAGCCTAAATATATGCAATAAAGATAAGCAGACTAAGAGCTGTATCAGCAACAACATCAGTGTTAGAAGTGGTGGGAAAGGAAGCGTTACCTGCGATAGTAATTGCATCTCTACTGGAATAGGCTTCTCTCCAAGGAGTGTTCTTCATGGTAATATTGGTGAGTTTGCAACAACTTCTGTGTTTTACAGTATGGTTTTCTAGGACTTGGATTTCCCCCACCCCACCAAAACAAGCCTAACCTTTCTCGCTAAGCGAAGTTGGCTACAATGACTCTCAAATTGTGTATCTTAAACATGAAGCCCCTTTTACTTCAAAAGTTTCCCATTAGTCTCCCATGGTCCCACCCCATGCTACAAACACAATAAATCAAGCTGTGACTTAGTTTGGTTAACGTTCTGTATTGTTTGTTGTCATATGTTTTGAGGGTCAGGGGTTCAATCCTAACCTCAGAAATCTCAGATGTCATTCATATTAGTGGATCATAATAATTGTATGCTTTCTGCTCTATCAAGTCATAGATTTCTGATCTCTTAGATAGATTTAAGTGTTGCCGGATGCACCTTCATACCTTTGGCATTTCTACTTTGGTGTGTGAGAATTGCTGTCTGGATCTCATGTTAGGATTAAGTCCAAAATCCTCTAGTTCAAAGAAAAGTAGAGTTATCAAGTAAAGGATAGTTCTCAAGTAGAGTTGTCCAAAAGACACACTAATACCAATCTTGAGTATCTCTTTTTAGCTGTAAGAAACTACATCAGCTGCATAGAAAAAGTAGCCACATGACACAGTGTGTTTGATTACATTTAAATATATCAGCATTGATATAAAAAGTAAAAGATAGTTTAACCCTGCCAAAAAATGTTTGTGATGTGGTAAAAAGCTTAGTCCCTTCCCATCTCTGTCCATGTTCATTTCAATACTTCCCTGTACTTGTAGCTTATATAACTATTTCAGAAATTGTATGTCTCATTTCTGAGAAATTAAGGACCTGTTTGGTTTGAGTTTCCAAGTTTTCAGTTTTTCAATTTTTTAGATTTTGTGAAAAAAATACTGAAAATTCTGAAAACTACAAATTTCAGGTTTTCATTTCCAATTTTTAATATTTCTTTCACAAAATCCTGAAAATTGAAAAAACTGAAAATAAAAACTGAAAACTGAAAACTCAAACCAATCAGCTCGTAGTTGTGAACTCTCTTCTTTGCATGTTAATGTTATTGGTAACCACGAGGGTGAAGTTTTTTCATCAAAAAACTGATGCAGCTTTACTGCTTTTTTCTGCTGAGATTTCAGTTTCTGGTTGCAATAGTTCATACCTCAATGACAGAAACATTATAGATCTTGAACCTGGTAGGTGCCGGAGAACCGACGGCAAGAAGTGGCGGTGCAAGAGTGCTGTTCTTCCTGGTCAGAAGTACTGCGCCACTCACATGCACAGAGGCACTAAAAGGCCTTTCGCAGATCATGAACCAGTCACTGCTACAACTTCTGCTGTTGCCGTCACCGATGCTCGGCTGCCTTACTCTGGCGCCACAGCAACCAACATCCAGAAAGCATACTGCGCAATTCCTAACACAAATCTTTCCATGTCAATCCCGGCAAGTGCACCATTGACACGGTGCAACGAGAAGAGTCCTAGCAGCAGCACTGACACAGACACCACCATTGCCACCATGAATGAGTGCAGCTATGCTTCTTTCTAAGAAGCTGTTTTCATGTATCCAAACATGTCTTAATGTTTGTATGAACAAGTTAGCCTAGCTATATCAGGCATTTTGAGATCAGTTTTGTGAAAAGTGAACAATGGTCTCCTTGAAGAAAAAGGTTAGTGAGGTCTTTCTCATGTATTGTCTTCACAATGATTAATGAAATTTCTCACTTAAATTAAGCTTATGATCTTTGATGTGTTCTTGCAACATTGTCTTTTAAGTCAATTACCATTTTCACCTTAGTATTATCTTCTTGTTTGGAATGATGAAAATTGAAAATTAGAAATTATGAACTAATGTAACAATGTTCACAGATATAGACCTATCAAATGTGCCATGCACTAGAAAAACTGTCATTACCTCAATGAATTACTTTGATGGATAAATGAAGAAAAGTGATAAAACTAACAAAATTGGCGTCGCCCGGACTCGAACCGGAGACCTTCAGTGTGTTAGACTGACGTGATAACCAACTACACCACGACACCACATGTGATATTCTTGCCATTTGTTTTTCTGTGTTTCATACATTATATGACTGTCCTTTTCTTCATATGATAAAATAGGTATAATGTAGCAGCACTAACAAGAATAAAATGACAATCAGACTACCCTTGGTCGAAATCACTTACAGTGCCATCGAACTGTTATATTAGATTTGCAATATTTAAAGTGATAAGTTTTTGGTTTTCGTTACCCTATAAAATTCATGGTATCAGGACAATACTTTATAAATAATTGTGGCTAAATATTTATTAATATGTCACTAACTAAATTTATTAATATTTTAAATATTCATGATTGAATTATAACCTTAAATTCAAAAGGGTATTAATACTCTTGGGTACCATAACAAAAACCTTTGTTTTTCTCTCTCTCTATTATGTAGGCAGGGATACCCATACAAAATTAATAACAATTGACAATCACTCTAATGGAAAAAGCATTTCCAAAATCCAACATTGGTCACGCCTGGTGAGGTGTAGTTGATGAGTTTTTTTTTTTCTTTTCAATATTACCTTTTATGAATCACTAGTATCTATAGGGTGAATCAAAATCAAATTAATTTGACTTGAATAGAGTAGTCTCGCTACAAAAGTAAAATCCTCTTGACATCCATTTTTGTTTAGCTTAAATTTGTTATATTTTACTATCATCTAATCAAATATATATTTCTTTATGAATTTTTCAGTAGAGGTAGAAGTTAAATATACTTACACTTATATGATATTATATGATTAAATAACTATGTAAAACTTTTTTTCATCTATAAAACTTAAATTTAAGATTCTCTAAGCACTTGAATCAACTAAACGTTCGTAATGATGTGATGATATCACTGGATATGGCAACAGAGGGCTTCCTATTCATGACCGGGTCCTTGTGTCTATTTTCAACATCAACAATCTCATGTCACGATATATGTGAGTTGGGTAGATGTTTGTAAAGGGACAAATTTAATTTTTCTGTTTCATGATATTGTAGCTTGCAGCGTAGACATTGTTGTTAGGGAGAGTAACCAGTTAGTTAGATCAGATTAAATTAGCTAGATTAGTTGCAACTGAATTGGTTTTATTAAATAGCTATGCTTACTTAGCTTCACAGTCTAAGTGATGACACTATATAAATGTATAACCATGTGAACCAAATCATTATCAGAGCATATACCTCTGCAATTCTGTGTGTCACTTTTTCTCCGTTTTCTTTAGTTTTATTTCATCTTTTTTCTCTGGCTTTGATACCCTACAACCGCTATTGCATTCAGTTGTCTGACACATAAAACTAAAGAAAATCAAGTGAAACATAAACAAAGAAAAAAGACATCGAATGAAATTTTATTATATGAACTGCAATTCTGCAATTCTATAATTATATAGCATCTCTTCAACAAGACTGGCATTGCTAAAGCAAGCAGTCTCCTTTGTTCCAGTTCTGGTCACCAAAGGTGGTGTGAGTTTCCTGTAGTGCTGAAGTTAACTTATTTTGTCAACTTCTGATATTCAAATAATGAGATTGTATCTATAAGACACCAGAAAACATGCATTTAGAACATAGATATCAAATTATTACCATGTTTCAACTTCTAAAATTCTTCCAAGTTATTGCGTTTGAAAAGGATTGCTTTCTCCTGCTAGGATGCATTTCTTAGAAATGTTTAGATGGCCAACATAGTCAAAGATAAAGATTCATACAAACACATGATTAATGAATATTTGTGACCCAGTTGCATTTGCCCCCTCCAAATCGCCAGTGTTATTATTTTCAACAGAAGGCAGTGCATACTTTCATTCCAAGGAACATTTTTTCTCAAATGCTTCCTGCTCTTTGCGACACAAGTCAAATTCATTAGTATGATAGTACATGCAACCAACATAGTCATCCATCTCCTTTGTGCACTTTTGGTGTAGATCCTTGAGACTGCAGAACATGCATTTAATCAGTGTCACTCACAAATTCTTTAGGAGAAAAATCCAAAATGCGTTACAGAGAACACATAAAGCAACGATAGGAAGACATGAATATTGTGGAGTCATCAGACTGAAAATTGTCAGTAAGGTGCATATAATATAAGATATCAAATAAAAAATATAAACTTAATGTGTATGTGAGAAGTGAGAATGAACATTTAATCAGTTAGAAATGAAAAAGCTGTGTATCTTTGTGTGTATATGAAGTTATGAACTATTACAGAGAAATTGCATCACTTGTAACAGAGAATGCATCAGCTGGTGATAACTCATAATGACATTAAGGTTTCCTCTATTCACTGAAAAACAAAGCTCCTGTCAAAGGAAAGGCCAAAGATTCATCCAATAAAATTTTCAGCAAGGTATTTACTATTTATTACATGTTGAATAAAAAAAGTCCAAAAAGAACCAGGAGCTTTGCAACCCTCCAATACCTGAAAATGAACAAGAATAGTAGTGCCAGCTGCAAGCAGCAGGTGGTGGCAAGTAATATGAGTTTGAAACATATGGAACATCACAGTTATTATTTTTATTCATTATCACTTTTCCATAAACATATGGTACTTCCAAGTTAAGAGATGTTATAATTTCAACATGTGAGCAAAAGCACTAGTTGTGGCTGAATGATCTATGGGTTTTGAGATATGAAGGTATCATGAATCCTCATTGCAAGAGATGTTATAATTTCAACATATGGTAGTCCCTTCCTCCCTCTCTCCCTCCTAACAGATTGTTACCAACAGATTGAACTAAATTTCAAATATACTGGCAGTGGCCTGGATGTGAATTATAAAATCATTTTTTCATTTAAAAATTCTTATAAAGAAAGATATCGCCATCACTGTCAAAAGAATGTTCAAATCATCAACAAATAAGAATAATTAAGTCTGAACTGTTACATATATTCAGTCATCATCATCAACTAAAGCCTAGTCCAACTAGGTGGGTTAGCTACCTGGATCAAACAATACCATATTTTCTTTAATATATCATATTTATGTTTAAGCCATTAACCTTTAAATCTCATTTAATTGTTTCACCTATAGTTTTTCTAGGTTTTCCTTTACCTCTAGTTACAAGACTATCTTCATATGATCCACTCTCCTTACTTGGGCCTCTACAGATGTCCTCCATACACACCCAAACCACCTAAGGTGAGATTCCACCATCTTCTTTATAATAGACGCCACCCAACTCTCTAACATATTCATTCCTAATCCTATCATGCTTAGAGTGTCCACTTAATCGTCGCAGCCAAGGTAGCTAGGATCGTGTTCTACCTCATGAGATTGCCCGATCCTACCCTCCCAGCCCCTTCCCACGATCTTGATTCCACGTCCGGCTCGCCACCGCTGCCTTGATGTAGGATCGTTGGGTAAGCATGTGAAATCGATGGAATCGCGCAAGCTTTGAGCGTCAATTGAGTCCATCGCGGAGCTTGGCCAAACGGCCCAAACCCGGCCCATTTCTCAAAGCCCCATAGGAACCTTAATGGGTCTGTCCTTCCTCACTTCCTTTCTCACTCTCGAGTTTTCGATCTCTCTCAGCCACTCCTCCGCTCCACTGCTCGGTCTCAACTTCGACCTTTGCTTCGGCCTCCATTTGCATTCTTCGGTCTGCTTCTCCTTCCCGTCGCGATCTTTGTTTGCCTCTATGTCGCGATCTTTGCTATAAGCAACCACACCAGCTCTCCGCGGTTCAGCTCGCGTCAGTCTTTCTCTCCCTTCTGGCTTTGTCAGTCGCTCAGGCGCTGAGCTCCGCCTCAGCCAGTGAGCTCACAAACAAGGTGAGCTCTAAATTTTTTTTTTTCCTTGGTTTTTTCCAGCATTCTCCTTTTAGTATACTCTCAAAAAATTTTAATTTTTTGATTGGGAGTATTTTTGTGTAGGATTTTGTATTAGGTATTGTTTGGGTGGGGGAAAATGTCATTAGATAATGCAATGCAGGGGGGCAATGGAGGTTCTGTGGGGAGCAGTGGAGGTTTATTGCACTTTATGCTATGATTTATGGATTAAGTGTATGACTTATGGCTCTTGGACTATTTGTATTTTAAATTTAAGTTAAGTATGTTAGTTGTGGCTATTTTTGCTTATTTATGTTATGTTATATGAAATATATGTGTATGTTAGTTCTGGTAGGATCTTACAATTGTGTTACGATTTCACGTTTTACAATTTTGTATCTCTTGTCAAATCCAAGTTAAGATCTCGATCTTCACTACCTTGCTCGCAGCATCTTCATCTTCGCAACATTTAGTTTATTATTTTCTTCTTGACTTTTTATCACCCAACATTTAGTCCTGACACAATACTAATTGTATAGCTATGCGCTAATATTTACTCTTAAGCTTTAGAGGTACATATATTAGTAGTCTAATAAAATCATAAGCATGTCAAAATCAATCTGTTTAAGAAAAATCATTAGCAATCCACAAAGAACTGGAAGAAATTCACCCACAACCATTGCAAATAGGCACTCAGTGCCAATAACAATTATGCCTGTCAAAGAGAAAACATTTAGATAACCTTCATAAATATTAAATTTGCCAACTTTCATCACCATTCACCAATGTCTTGGTACCTCCTTTTTTATAAAAGAAGAGAAAAGTGTCAAAGACTATGAGCAATGAACAGCCATAAAGAAAAATTGATGGAATTTTGAAAGAATTCAGCTAGATTCAAGGGTGACTGTTTAGATGGAATAAGGTGATAGCAATCACTCGCACATTCAACAGTCAGCAAGCATGCCAAAATCATTCTAGCACAACAGTTATGACTATATAGGATTTTTCAAATAATAGTATGCAGAACAAATGCCTTACTACTTAATAGTTAAGGTTTGATGCACAAAGAAAATTTCCAATGAATGGCCCAAAATATACAAAAAATGGAACCGTAGTTCAGCAAACAAATAGAAACAATGAGGGTATGTTTGTGAGTTTGGATTTTGAAGGGGAAGGGAGGATTTATAATGTAAAGTTATATTATAAGTCCTCCACTCCCCTCCCCTTCCTTCCAAAACTCAAACTCACAAACATACCCTGAGGGTCAACAAAGCAAGTCCATGACATCTGATCTTGGTGCAAGAGTAGTACAATACCAAGCCAGTATCAAACCCCCCCCCCTCTTTCTCTCCTCTCCTCCTCTCCAAAAAGAAGAAAGATAAGGTCTTCAACTTGAATATAACTTCAGGTATGCTACTAGCATACTTAATTTCTTTACCCAAAAAACAAAAGAGAACTCTGATTGCATGCCCTTGAGCTGATGATAACCAATCACCCAATGAATTGCAGAGACTTGCATTGTTTTGGATAAAAATAGGTGTGAAAGTAGATTTGCTATCATACTTCCCATCTTTTCAAATATCACAACACATCCTACAACCTAGCTGCAGTTTGTCATTGATGTCATAACAGAAGCAACACAATAACTTTGGTTCTCAATACCAGAAATGCTCTCATTGCTACTCTAGCCACCACTATTTTCTCAAACCAAATAAAACACACTGGAAATGAAGGAACTATTCACCATTTCAAAATCACAACAAAAAAAATTCTAATAAATAAATCGAAAAACAAGCTTTCATTTCATCCCCCCCCCTCTCTCTCTCTTTCCCCAAGCATTTGCTCATATACAAAACAAAATTCAATGAAAAATAGAAAAGCAATAATTTTTCACCGGAAAATAAATGAGAAAAAGAAAAGAAAAACGAAATCTCACAGGCCAAGCACACAGCGCGTAACATCACGGCCTTTATCGAGGCACTTTTCAGGGTTCTGATCCTTCTTCTTGCATTTCAGAAACTCCACGTTCTCCGCGTGGCACCTTACCCCAATGTGCTTCGACGCTGACATCAGCACCGCCGATGTTGGGATCGGATTCCCGCAGCATCCACAGCGCTCGCCATCTCAGAAATTTTCTGTTTGGTTCCCGAGAAAATTAACGAAAGAAAAAGAAGAAGAAAGATTGAAACTTTAGAATGATGAGCTCCGAAAAGTAATAAATGGATTCAAATTGGAGGACCCTTTACCTTGAATTTTGTAGTTCTGTCGTTGTATTTGTCAATAGAGAAAGGGGAGAAAGAACACAATGAAGACTAGGGCTGAGCTCGTTGTGAGTGAGGGGGAGTGTACTTCAAAGAGGCAGAAATGTTAAGCGTATAATTGGTTTGAGATTCAATTTTCATTTTTGATTTTTTAGAATTTATAAAAAAAAATTGAAAATTCTAAAAATTATAAATTCTAGTTTTTAGGATTTTCAATTTTTTATTTACAAACTCTAAAACTGAAAAACAAAAATTAAACCAATTAATGTGTCCGAGGGTGTACAAGTCACCCAAAGGCAATTTATGGGTAAGTGTGTAAACTCTTAGCTAAGGTGGTTTTAGAGTAATAAAAAATATTTATTTTATTCTATTTATTAATCAATATATTAATTATTGTATTAAAAATATATAATAAATATAATACAATATTGACCCACAATATTGATGTGTCAGTTAATAAATGAATCAAAGTAAATAATCTCTTGTTCTTGAAGCACCTAAATATTTCTCATATTTGTATGAATGGTAAATAAGAGTGAAATAGAATCGAGTGAAGTGAAGTGACATAATTATTCTACTTTATTATTTAGATATTTTGATAATGGAATAGAGTAGGATTATGATAATTCTATGAGTAAAAAATAAAAAACAAGGGAGTTTCCTTCCTATTCTACCCAAATTGACAATGAAGAAAGACAATAAAAAAAACTATCAAGGTGTTTGGAATATTTTAATATGATAAAATTGAATTATCGTGTTGGGAATAAGTTAATAAATTAAAGAATTAAATTTAATTTATTGATTTAAAATGTATTTAAAAATAAATTGATATTTTCTTTATTAGAGATCAATTTCAAACATTTTCTTCATATCAATGATTTACCAAACATAGCATCGCCCGGACTAGAACGCGAGACCTTCAGTGTGTTTGACTGATCTGATAACCAACTACACCACGACACCACATGTGATTGTCCTTCCATTTGTTGTTGCGAGCTTCATATTAATCATATATTATATGGCTCTTTATAGGATAAGCTAGCAGCAATAATGGGAACGATTAGTTGTTGATCGACCAGAGAAACCCACAACCCAGTTCCCACAGTTGTCGCGGATCAGCCCCTTAGTTTATATCGGTTAACAGTGCCATTGATTATTGAACTATTATATTGTATATACAGTATTTAAAGCAATAAGAACTTCTTCTATCATGCGGGCAACGATGCCCATGCAAAATTAGGACATCTGACAATCACTCTACTATAAAGCACTTCAAAAATTCAACATTGGTCACACTTGGTGAAGTCTAGTTGATGAGTTTTTTTATCTTTTTATAAATTATCAATAAGTCTATCTATTGGGTTCTAACTAATTTAACTTAAAGTAGAAACATCTTTACAGCTTTACTATAGAGGTCAAATTCTACCAACACTATTTTGATTTTTCATTATGAGACTTATATTTAGAATCCTATTAAGGGAAATAAATATCAAATCAGAATTAACCAAGTTTTGATATTGATGATCACACTATTTACATGTTCCGTCGTTAGTTGTATATAAACAGATAGATTTAGTTCTTCTTCTTCATGACTATTGCAGTTTGCAGCCAAGACCTCTTGTTAGGGAAAGTAACCAATTAACTAGATCAAATCAAGTTAGTAAGATTTGTTGTGATTGAATTGGCTTGATTAGATAGTTACTTATGCCGACTCAGCATTACAGTATAAGTGACGGCACTATATAAATATGTATTAGCCATGTGAATCTAATCATTCTCTCCATTAGTTTTCTTTCATCTTTTTTCTCTCTGACTTTGATACCACAACTTCTATTGCATTTACGTTCTATGCACATATTTATAATAATAATATCTTATTGACAGACTAGTAAGGAGTAAGTGTTTTTAGACTTGAATGGAATGTTTCCAGCTTAGTTGATCACAAATAACCGATCTACCAATCTTATGTTCCATTTGGGAATATTTGATTGTAAGGTAAAATGAAAAAAAAATTCATATAGTAAACACACCCTATTTTTATCCTTCAACGAAGCACACCTTAAGAGGAGTTGACCAAGCTACCCTTAGTATACATGTAACAAAAATGTAAGTTTACACCAAAATATAACATCAAAATCTGACTTGTATAGTTGTCGCATATTATTGTCAAATTTTTACGTTCAAATAAAGAGATTGTATCTATAAGGCACCAAAAAACATACATTTCTTGCATAGATATCAAATCATGAGCATGTATCAACTTCAAAAATTCTTGTAAGTAAATGTCTTTGAAGGGGATTATTTTGTCCTTCTTGGATGTGTTTCTCTAGAAAAATTTAGATGACCAACTCCCAATATTGTCAAAGATAAAGATTCATACAAACACACGATCAATGAATACGTGCGACACAGGTGCATTTGCTCACTCCAAATCGCTCCGGCGTTATTTTCAACAAGTGCAATGCATCCTTTCATTCGAAGAAACATTTTTTCTTGAATGCTTCCTCTTTTCGACACAAGTCGAACTCATTTGTATGGTAGTACATGCAACCAACATAGTCATCCATCTCTTCTGTGCATTCTTGGTGTAGATCCTTCAGACTGCAGAACATGCATTTAGTCAGTATAACTCATAAATTCTTGAGAAGAAAACCCAAAAGGCAATGATAGGATGACATAAGTACTTAAGGAGTCAATAGACTGAAAATTGTTGGTAAGGTGTATATAAGAAGCCAAATGAAAAATAAAAACTTAATGTGTATGTGAGAACAAACATTTAATCAGTTGGAAATGACACTTGTGTAATTGCTTTTCTTGTATCAAAGAATGCATCAGACGGTGACAACTCATAATGACCATAAAGGTTTCCTCCATTTAGCAAAATACAAAAATCTCCTTGCAAAAGCCAAGGATTCATCCAATAAAATTTTTAGTAAGGTACTTACTGTTTATCACATGTCTAATAAGCAAAGTCCAGAAGGACCAAGAGCTTAGCAACGTCCAATATATGAAAATACACAACAATAATAATGCCAAGCTGCATCCCAATTATTGTTACTATTATCACTTTTCCATAACATATGGCACTAGCAAGTTAAGGGAGGTTATCATCTCAACATGTGATCAAAGGCACTTGTTGTGAACACTGAATAAAATTGCATGATCTATGGATTTGGTGATACCAGGGTAAAAACATCAATAAACAAAGATCATGAATCCTCGTGACAAGTAAATTTGCAAACAACCACTAGAGACTTTTGTGTAATGTAGCAGTCCAAACTACCTACACAACCTGTAAGTTGTAATACAACATCAAAGAGAGGCAAAAAGGCCACATTCCATTTGCTTCTAATTTCAACAAAAGTAACCCCATTTTGTATATTCATTTACCAAGTCAACAAAAAGAAGGGGGGAGGAAACTATAAAGGGAATATGAACACTTTTATGACCTAAAAGGAAAGGATATGAATGAATAAAAGATGTCAATTCTACTCAATCCACTAAAAAACTATGACAATTATTGGTAATCTTTGTATTTGTTAGAAAGATCAACACGAGTTGCATATGCACTTTTCCGTTCTTTGGTCCCTTAATGAAGGATACACAAAGGTAGTCCACGACTTCTGATCTTCACATGTACAATACCAATTTAGTAACAATCACCCCTCTCTTTCTCCCCCAAACAACGAAACAAACACACAAACAAAAACAAAAACCAAAAAGAGGAAAAATAAGAACTTAAATATAACTTCACTAATGTACTAGCATACTTAATTTCTTTACAAAAAGTATTAAAAAGAAAAAAAAACTGATTGCATGCCCATGAGCTGAATTAGCAAATGATAAACACATTCAACAAATCATCCAATGGCTAGCTGAGGAAATCATGTTGTTTTGTAATACAAATGGGTGTGAAAGTAGTTTTACTATCATAATTCCAATATTCTCAAACATCACAACACATTCTACAATCTAACTATAGTTTGTTATTGATATAAAAAAAAAACACAATAACTTCGATTCTCAATACCAAAAATTGCTCTCACTGACTCTAGCCACCTCTATTTTCTCTAGCCAAATAAAACACATTGGAATCGAAAGAATCATTTACCATTTCAAAGTAAAAGACAAAAGCTTTCATTTCAATTTTTTTATCTTATTCCCAAACATTTACTCCTATATACACCAAACAAAAAACAATGAGAAATTAGAAAAACTCACAAGCCAAGGACAGAACGCGTAACATTACGCCCCTTATCAGGGTAATTTTTCAGGGTTCTATCCTTCTTCTTGCATTTGAGGAACTCCACGTTCTCGCGTGGCACCTTACCCAAAGTGCTTCGATGTTGACATTAGGCATTCTGATGTTGGGATCGGGTTCCTTGCAGCATTCAATTCTTTGACAACCCCTTTTAAGCATACTTTTTCAAGATAAGTTGCTCTCTGTTTCACTCATTGCAACATTTGACATATTCCAAAACAGCATCAAGTGCATCTTTATCCAAATTTGGGCAATCGTTAAAAGAAAACCTAAACCTTTGGAATATTCTTTCGCTCTTGATTCTGAGGTGTTCTTCCACTAATTCAGGTGTTGGAATGAACAGTCTCTCCAGGGATGTGCAACCATCGACATACAACACATAGAGGGATGCTGGAAGTTGCTCAGGTAGTGATTGGAGCCTCCTGCAATCGTTTAAGTAGAGACCCTCCAAGTTTGTAAGATGTTTGATGCCTTTTGGCAAGTTTTTGATATTAGTTCCCTGAAGTGATAACTCCTCTAACGATGACAACTTGCTGATACTCTCTGGGAGTTCAAACAGGTTACGACAATTATCCAAATATAACCATGTTAAAGACGATAAGCCATCAAATATGATTTGTAGGTTTGAGGTGTCAAGCTGTATGCAATCCTCAAGATAAAGGCAGTCAAGAGATCTTAGCTTAGACAAGCTATCTGGTAGGTGCTTCAAACTCTCACATCCTACCAGGTACAAGTCTTGAAGTGTGCTGCAAAATCTATCTGATGAGGGCAATGCTTCAATATCTGTAATGTTTACGAACACATGATGATTTTTATTTGAAATCAGTGAAAACTCCTTAAGGTTAGAGCATTCAACACCAAAACTAGGTAAAAACTTAAAAGAGGTCTTAAAAGTGTAAATATTGCAAAAAGAAAAATTAAAATTTAGATCAAGTTACTTCAATTTGTTTTATCAAATCCTCAAGACAAACTACGATGGAATGTGAAATTTAATTTTGTTGTAGATGAGGGAAAATATCTGTGAGTTTTATTTTGATAAAGAAGAGAGGAAGGGGACAGATTTGAAGGGTTTTATTATGTTTGAGAGTTTTAATTTGAGTTCTGTATGTTTTTATTAACCCATCAATTCCTCCTAAACTCCTATTTTTTAATTTTCCAATTAATTTTTTACCCCTATACTAAACAAGGTTGTCTATGTATGTAGTCGACTCAATACACATGGTCCATTAATGTAATTGTCAGAGTGTCAATTCGAAGCAGTTAGCTGATTTGTACCAAATTTAAATGGACATTTTATATTTGCAATGCTTTCATTCCTATCTACCTAGTTTTTGTTTCATGAATTTTTTTTTATTGGAAACTGCAATGAACAGACTGTATGTAATATTTAAAAAATTAAGAGAAAATGGAAAATTATGAAAAATATTGATGAGAAAAATGTTTTTTGAGATAAAACAATTATGAGATTAAATTTTGGGAGAAGATTAATGTTTTTGAGAAATTCTAGACGATAAAAATAATTTTCAAAGGGAAAATACTTTTTTACTTCATAAAGTATATTTATACTATACTTTAAAATTTTTTTAAATAATATTATTATTAAACACATTAAATATATGTAATTATTTTAATAAAAGATAAAATTATAAAATATATTACATATCCTCCATTTTCTTCTTCAAATTCATTTTATATCCAAAATAAGGGTAAAATAAATCCTTTAAACACATTTCATCTTCTTTTTTGCATAACTCCTAGAAACTCCCTAAGTTACTCATTTTGGAAAAAAGAATTTAACTTTTATCCACTGAGAATAAAATTATTTCATATTGTCAAAAATAAAATTTTACTAAAGTGATAAATCATATAAAATAATTACTCACTACCACAACCATCAATCATGATTAGTAATTTCAATAAAATTTTATTAAATAATAGTATAAAAATATATTACACTATATAGAAATTAAACTCTTAGATAAGCTAATATATCATTAATTGATTACAGGATCAAATGAACTAAATATACAGAATTTGATATCATATATAAGTGGTCTTGTCCTAACTAAAATTAGTGGTTCAAAGATTTTTTGACATCAATTTTTTTGAAGATTATGAATATCAATTTAGTCTATTATTTTTTTAAAATAGATATTAATTTAATTATTTAATGTATATTCATACAGTAATTAGTTTGACCTCTAAATTAAGGGAATGGAAATTTATTTTAATGCCTTCACCTTGAAATTTCTAAAATACCCTTAATTTAAAGAGTGTTGAACTCTTTTTTATTTAAACTTTCATATTTGAAATTAAATTTAATAATTATACTAATTAATATTAAATATAAAAATTGACTGTTTTTAATTTATTAATTTTTAAAATAAAATTAATATATCATCTTCTAAGTGTTATAAATTTTTGGATAAAAAAGAAAAGAAAGTTTCATTCACTCTTTGCTCATAAGTTCCATTCACTATTAAGTTTTCAGTAAGATTATTTTCAGGAATTATGGAGATTTTTTTATATATATTTTAAATATCAGGAACTTTTTAAAATTTTCAATTTTCCAGATACAACGTTGTGTTAAACATTTGTGTACTATTATTGTCATCACATTCCAAACTTAAATTTAAATATCATACTAGTTATTACTAAAAAATAACAATAATTATACCACTAAATTAGGCTCAAAAAACTCTTAATTTACACGTAATGTTTAACTTAAATTGGAAAATGTATAAACTAAATTTAAATAACTTCTTGCTTGACAAAACAAAAATATAACACTATCTTCATATCATACTTATGTTACACAAGTTGTGTAAGAATAATACATTTAAATTTTATTATCTTTACAATTTAATTAATACATAATAAATAATCTCATATTAATTAAATGTTTACCTTAATCAAGCCAATTTTCAAAGCACCAATATTAAAGAGTATATCTTGATCAAAATATATTAAAAAATATATGTTGATCAAAATTAAAGAGTATATTAGTCTGTCATTTTTAATTAATTAATTACGGCTACAACAAAAAGCTGAAAAGAACATTATAGTAATAATCATTAAATATCACGCAATAGATATAACAGCACTCATAAAAAGTGTAGTGCACAAAACCAACGGTGCTTGCCATTCCAAAACCATATATACATGTGCAATAGATGACTCACGGTGAACAAACGGATGAGAGAACTTGAGTATGAGACTCTTTTTTTTTTTTTTTGACGTGTGAGACATCCTTCATGTATCATGAATAAACCGTACTTTTGTTTTGACAATATGAAATGTCAATATTCAATACCCTAAGTGTGATGAAGGTAATTATAGAGGGAATGTAATTTTTAGAAGGATTTAAAATTTATTATGATAAAATATCTGATTTGAATATTAACTTAGAAGAAATAGTAGAATCCAATGGATTTTAAAGCGGGATTTTATCTACCTAAAATAGTGGATTTTGATTTTCAAGGGAATTTTGAAAATCCCTACACATACAAGTATATATTTTTCTCATTTTAGTAAGTCTCACTTTTATTATATTCCATTACAATTTCTTTATATTTATAAGATTTTTGTTTAATATTATTTTTAATTTATTTTATTGCATTTTAAATTTTTTAATATTCAGTTTATATTACATGATATTATATTTATGTAATATTTCATTTTATTTATATAAAAATTAAATTTTATAATTTAAATATAAAATATTTTGTGAATGAAATTTAAGATAATTTATAAAATATGAGCTCATTATAATTGATTTTAGATCGGTTGAATTTTAGTTATTAATTAAAAAAAATCTTATTTTTTAAAAAACTACCTTATTATTTATCTCTCTCTTCTTTAGTTTTAAGATGAAAACTATTTCAATAATTTTCTTAATTTCAGTATGTATTTATAATTGGACAAAATTTCCAAACAGAGAGTATATTATAAAAGATCAAATCAATATAAGAAGGAACGATTTAAATTCTTGCAAATCTTTCAACACTTAATTTGGGCATTTATTGGAATTGTATAGGAAATTACCCGGGAGCTCCTCAAGCCTTACACAATATCGTAGGCTCACCCTTTGAAGACGTTGGAGACTGAAAATAGATGGATGAATGGAAACTAAATTTACACACCAATCCAGATTTATTCCTTCAAGACTTGAGGCTTTAGAGAAATTCGGAAGCTCAACCAATTCAGATCCCCTAAGGTCAGTATATTTCAGATTTAGTAGATTCTGCATCAATTAAAAGAGTTGTACATGTAATCATCAAAGTTTATACTTCACACTATTTAAAGTCAGAAAAACTAAATAAAACATATAATGGTATCCATACTCAAAGACAAAGAATAGTATATGCAAATTTTAAGATGAATCTCATATATTTAGGTCTATCATATATCCCATATTATTATCTATTAGATAAATATAATGTTTATTGAATAGTTTGATCTAATGATCAATAAATAGAAGGTAATGATAGACCAACATATAGTCCACCATAAAATCCACCGTATAATATATAATCATGAATATATAATATGGTTCCTTGGTAGTTTTGAATCATTGGACCATTTAACTGTTAGATATTGTTTTGATGGTTCAGACATGTAGATTTAATAGTCAAGTAAAATTAAAAATAAAATAATAATTTTTAAAATAAAAAATTAAAATTTTTAAAAGACAGAAGTATCCATTTATCACTACTCAACTCTTCACCTCACTCCACCACCATCACCATCCCTCATTCACTCAACCACCACCACCACCATCTATTGTCACTGTGTACCTCCTCAAAAAAAAAAAAAAAACCTCCCAACCCCAAAAATCCACCATCACCATCACCTTCGATCTCTTCGTAATAATTACCCAAAACGCACACAATATCACAATATCAGTTTCCACAACTTTTGCTTTCCCAATATGTGTACATGCAGAAAAAGGGGACTCCACAATTTATTCAAACACACTCACAAAGGCAAGGAATAGCAAGTGGGGACAAACAGTAAAATGCACAAAATCAAAGCTAGAAGCAAAGAGACAAACCCAACATACAACTTGACGGAGACCAAAGGAAAAAAAGGATACAAACCCCTTGAATTTATATTCTTTTATAAAGTATCGTCATAAACTTACTAATTAATCCTCATATTTTAACTTATAATTCAATAGATTTTTCAATGAAAGAATTTGCTAAATTACTAATAGTTTTTACTATAAATAGTAAGATTTTTCCATTCATTGACATAAACTATTGATTAGTGTATATTATTATTAAATAGATTGCTTATAATTAACAATTTTTTATTGCAAATGAGCCCATAGTTTAGTGATAAACTCCTGTATATCTCAATTAGTTAAAAGAAGTTAGTTTGACTTCTTTTCTATCTCCTAGTATCTTAATTTTGAAAAATAGTAATTTTTTATTATAATATATTTATTTTTATTTTTATTTTTATTTTTAAAGTTTTTATCTATTAATTCAGCTATTTGAATAAAAAGTACTTGAACAACAAATAAATTAATCAATATTCAAAATTTAATGTAACATGAATGGTTAATATGTTTTGTGTGTTACTATACTAGTATTATATGAATAAATTTAAAACCAAAAAAAAATTAAAATAAGGGTCTATTGAAGTATTAATTAATGTTTAGGAATTAATTACAAAGATTTTAAAGTTCGCACTAGTGATTTGTGAAAACGTAAAAGTTTAGAGTGATTTTATAATATTTTCCCAATATTATATTTAAGAGAAAAATTTTGAATCGATTTCAGTACTTCACAACGTGTAATTTAACTTTGTCATATAAAAAAAATCGACATTTGTCACATTTTTCCTTATCTTAATTTAAAAGTAATTTTCAATTCAACTAAAATATCATATAATCATTTATAAATTTTCTAACATTGATAAAAGTAGATTAATTGTTCTTTTTAAATGATCTTCCACCAAAAAAATACTTGCAGTTAAACATTCTTAAATTAAAGTCTTTATTTATTAGTAATTGAGTAATTTAATTGCAAATACTTTTTCTATTATTTTATAATTATTGATTAATTCATTTACAATTTAATATTATTATGTTAAACTGTACAACTTTCCACCACGAGTACAATAACAAGCAAATATCACTCAATGACTAGATGAATAGACTGTTTTGTTAAGGACTATTTTAAATAAGTAATCGTTTTTTGGCGTAGTTTTTTTTTTTTAAATAAGTTTTATTGGCTCAATCTCAAAAAGAAGAGCAAGAAGAAATCAAAGACAATTTACACTTGACCAAGGTTATCAAATTCAAAAATTTGCCTAAATTCGTAAACTTAGGTAAAATCTTTAACTCATAAACTTATAAAACTCAATTCATAAAATTATTAAGGGAACATAACTCATAAATTTGTAAGTAGTTTACAAGTTAATAACTCGAACTTTATAATCTTGTATATGATAAACTTACTCCAACCGCAAATACAATCATATAAGAAGAACCATGAATTATAACAAAGCAAGCCTCAAGTTGTAATGTCCCCTTTCTTATAAGATAATTTGTGTAATAGTAATTTTAGTTTTTATATCTAAATTAAATATTTTATTTTTTCATAATAGGTTATTTTTTATCAATATCTATTTTAAAGGATAAATCAAAAAGTTAAAATACAAATAATAACTATTTAAAATATGACTATAAATTAGTAAGAATAAGTTCAAAATATATTATATTATGTTAGAAATAATATTTATTAGGGTAATAAGAAGTACTAAATTGAGTGGTAATAATTAATATGTAATTTTATACAAAAGGAATAACAACGAAAAGCTAACAAAAGATAAAATAAAATAAAATAAAAATAAATAAAAAGGTATGTGGTTGAAGATTGCATTAATGCACCTCCAGTTGCCTATTAGTCATAAACACAACCGGTAGGGAAAAAATTGGCCACATGTTGGTAAGTCAAGATGCATTGTCTTCTACAATCTATATATAAAGGGGAAGGGAAATACGAAGGTGATAGAAAGTGTAGTAGTGGTTCTATCTGTGTTATTGCAAAGAGAAGCAGGTAAAAAATGAGACAGAGTGTATATATAGTCAATATAGAAACAAAGAACTGAAGATGAGTTTAGCAGTGCACATTATTTTTATCTTTACATAGATTCACAGGTAAAAAATAATTTATTTTTATGTAAAATAAAAACTATAACTACATCTATTAATTATCTATCATCTTTTTATATTGAAGTTACTCACTATAATTACCATTGTTATCGTATTTGTTATTCTTTTATATTTATGGATGATAATAAATCCAAATATTAATTAAAATAATATTAATCACTTAATTAAAAAGATTCTTTACTCTTTTCATCTGTCTCGTCGATTTACTATACTTAGATTTCTTCATTTTATTTTATCACTAAATCAGAAGATTTTCTTCTCTCCTATGTTCAATCAAGACCTCCGCTCTAATTTCTTCTTTTTATTTTACCTTTCTCTTTGTATTTATGCTGCCTACTATTTAACTTGAGTCAATTTATTTTTTGTGCATTTATTTCAGTTTATTATTTAATTTATGTTTTACTATTTAATTTGTTATTACTATTATTGATCATTTTATGAGCTTTTATATAAACTTTATTTATAGATTAATTTTATGCATATTTGTTAACATGAATTTATGAACAATAACAATTAATTAATTTAAAAAAAATGCTCGATCAAAATTTACTTCTAATTATCGAAAAGACAGAGGAATAGAAAATTGTCACAAAGTACGTTTCCAATGTACTTTTCACAGTAAACAATGCAAATTTCACCTTTTTTTTAGTAGGCGTACATAGCTAACATTTACTTTAGCAATTTCTTTATTAGGGATGGTTCAAAGTAAAAATAGGTGTAAAAATTATTTGAATGAGTTTTATATATAAAATAATATATAAAACTCATTCATTTAAAATAACATGTGTAAAATGGGTGTGGATTATATATGGTCGGTTATAATTTGAATTCACATACCAGGATTATAGGAATCCAGATTATTTGACATATTTTATTGAAGTTCTATAACAAACATGATGTGTAAGCGTTAAATTTATCTTGCTAATTATTATTATTTTTTATTATCCTTTGTTTTGTATGTATCTTCTGTATCCTCATCATAGTTTTGAGAGATTATATCATACGCAGTATATATACGTATTTGCATTGATATAACTAATCATACAGTGGATTTTATGGTCAACTCCATATGTTTAGGTTTATCATGGATCATTTATTTATTAATTATTGGATTAAATTATTTAATAAAAATAATAATTATTCAATGACCAGGAATAAGATATCCATCTAAATATAAGAAGTTCATCTTATAATTTATCCTAATCGTACACATATCCATATATACAAGTATTTGGGAAGAAAACAAAATATAATTTTCACGTACCTGTACACCATCCCAAAGTTTTGTAAGACGACTTCCTGGCATACGGAGTTCAACAAGATTTTCTACGTTGAGTGTTGCTGGTATGGATTTCGATGGGTATCCATCCCAATGAAAAAGTATTATTTTATCTGACACCATTTTAAGGCCTTCTGGAAGATGCACTCTACTATGCCTATCTGATAAATATGTGCATAGTCTCAAAAATTTTAAATTGACCATTCTAGCAAAGGATTGAGGACTTAGGATTAGGTCACTAATTCTTGACATATTCAAGGTTATACTTTCAATATGTTCAGTCCCCTGTCCAATAAACATAAAAGACAAAAATAAAAGGTAACTAACTCATCAAAAAGAAAAATATTGTACTTGATGCATATATATATTACCTAAAGAGATTAATTTTACTATATTATTGGTGTAAATAATTTATCACTACATCTAACCATGTCTGACCAAAAACAAAAAAAAAATTTAACCATGTGTTATTATATGAGTAATTTTTGAAAACGTATCAAAATTAAAACTTTAAATTAAGTAAATGCAATTGATGAATTGATAATACAATGTTAAAGATCTTATATTATCAAATAATCTTTCCAGGCCATTTCTATCAGGAAAAAGAAATTGTTTGGAAATTTGGAAAATATTACTACAATTATGAGTTTTTTATATTTAATTACTAGTCGTTTGATCGTGCAATACACGTGATGAGAATGACAAATAATTTATTGACCATTATTGAAAATAAATAATAATAATTTAAATACAACTTATAAAAAATTGTATATATAAACTTATTTTGAAAATAAATTAACAGTTAGATAATTAAATAAATGAATGAAATATAAAAGAGTATAAATATAAAATAAGTCATTCTATTTTATATCTTATTTTGAATATCATGTTTATAAAGTCGAGAAAATCTCGATAGATGACTTTAACTAACAATAAAAAAAACCTATTTTATGAAAAATTTGCACATTTTGATAGTTAAAATTGATGAATAATAAAATAAAATAATTGAATATATTTACAATATCACATATCATTAATATGGATGACAATGGATATCTATGAGAGGGGATATGCCTCCTGCACCTTGTCCTTGTTTAGAATTTTGTCCTCATTCCCATCCTCATTCTTGTCATGGGTTCCTATTCCCTATTTCTCACAAGAATTTGAATTTGTAGGGTATTTGAGATTTACTAAAATATTTCCAAAAAAATTTTGAAAAGTATTTTAATATTCGAAACATAAATATGCATAATACACATTTCCTTTTCAAAATATATGTCAACTTTCAGACAACTTCATATTTAAAAATATTTGTCAATTTCATATTTTAATAAAGCATTACTTTTTTCCTTCAAATACTACCCCTAATTAATTTCTCATTTTCAAAAGCATTCCATTTAATATTAGTGTGTTATATTAATTAATATTTAAGGATACATTAGTACATTCACTATATTTTACTCAATTATCAATGTCATTTATTATTTTTCTTAATATCTGTGTTTGTCCAAAATTGATAGATATTTTAAATAACTTAAATATATAAGATTATCAAAATAATATACAATATTTTTTGCCATGTAGATTTAAGCATAAATTGCCCAAATATTAAAAATGATTATTATGAATATTGAAATTATATAAATTAATGATAGTAAACTAATGATATATAATAATTATGATTATAATTTTTTTAAAAATATTAATTTTACAGTTATAAAATTTGTGGGTTCTTACTTACTCTGAAAGCTACATCTAGAAAACCCAAAGGAGTGTTGAATATTAGTATTATATATTTAATTAAATATCAATAAGTTTTAAATATATTTAATTTTTATAGTGCAATCCTACTATTAAATACTAATGATTGTCAATGATATTCTAATAATATGTCATAATTACAATTTTATTTTTTCAAAAAAGTAATTAATGATTAACTTCTTAAAAACTATGAGCCTTAAATTATTCTCCTTGTGACACGTGGAAAACTTTCCTTCATAGGAGTTTGAAATATTAGTATTATAGATTATAAATTATAAATTTATTTATCACTAATTATTTTAAATAACTTAAATATAAAAGGTTATCAAAATAATATACAGTATTTTTTGCCATGTAGATTTAAGCATAAATTGCCCACATATTAAAAATAATTATTATGAATATTAAAATTATATAAATTAACAATAGTAAACTAATGATATATAATAATTATGATTATAATTTTTTAAAAAATATTAATTATTACAGTTATGAAATATGTGGGCTCTAAATTACTGTGGAAGCTACATCTAGAAAACCTAAAGAAGTGCTTAATATTAGTATTATAGATTATTTAATTAAATACCAATAAGTTTTAAATATATTTAATTTTTATAGTGAAATTCTGCTATTAAATACTAATAATTGTCAATGATATTCTAATAATATGTTATAATTGCAATTTTATTTTTTCAAAAAAGTAATTAATGATTAACTTCTTAAAAAGTGGGCCCTAAATTATTCTTGTTGTGGCACGTAAAAAACTTTCCCTCATAGGAGTCTAAAATATTAGTATTATAGATTGCATGATTTAAAATAGACTAAATACCCATTTTTAAGGGGACATATAGAGTTTTTTAAGGGAAAATTGCCGTTTATCCCTCGATAAGTTATGTGCACTTTACCCCTTAAATTTTAAAAATATGTAAATCAACACCCTAGAATTTCACAAATATTCATTTTAGCCAAAGTAATTATACTATGCCCTCGAATTTTGGAACATATACGAATTGACCACTAAACTTTTCTAAATGTGCAATCCAACACCCTAAGAGTCTTTGGTTTTAGTTTCAGTTTCAGTTTTAGGATTTTGTGAAGGAAATATTGAAAATTCTGAAAATTACAAAGAAATACTGAAAATGAAAACTGAAAATTGTAGTTTTTAGAATTTTCAGTATTTCCTTCACAAAATTTGGAAAACTAGAAACTCAAACCAAACAGACTCTAAAATTTATTAAATTTGTGATTTTTTTGTTTACAATTAATGAAAAATTAATGGAAGAATCAATTTGTACATTCAAATAAGTTAAAAGGTTGAAAAAATTGCTCCTTCATACAATTTTGTACAATGAAAAATGGGAAAATTAGTCTCTATATATTTTTGAAGTACGGAGGACAAAGTATATTGTGTGAAACTATATGAAAGCCAATTTGTCCCCATTTTTGACATGTGAGGGATCAATTTGGGATTTTCAAATTTTGAAAAACTAATTTGTCCCCTAATACATTTTGATGGACCAATTTGGATATTTAGTCAAAGAATAAATTTTACAGCAATGTGGTTTTTAATTTTAGTGATAGTATGCATAAAATAGTACACTAATAACAATTTAAATTTAAACTGAAGCATGACATTATAATGGAAATTTTCTCATAGTTTATTACCTCATTATGCTTCAGTACACGATAAATGTCACTCGGGTCCCATAAATGACTTCGTTCCCTGGTCTTTCAATATTTTGTTCACGAACAATTTCTCGACCCATTCTCGAATCAAGTCATGCATAGATACATCTCCAATGCTAGAAACTTCTATAAGAGCTTTATCTTGAAGATTTCTCAAAGTAATAGAAGTTGAGTAACCACTTGCATCAAGGAAAATTTCTACATCATCTTTCGAAACACATTCATGGAAGAAACAAGCAATATTTAAAAATATACTCCTCTCTTCTCGATCTAACACTTCATAACTCAATCTCAAAACAGCTTGAATTTGTGGATATGGCATTTTCTGAAGCTTTTGCAACTGACTTTCCCATTCTTTAGCATTTTTGCCATAAAGAAAGGAACCCAAAACTTTCAAAGCTAATGGGAGGCCTTTAGCATATTCAACCACCTTCATCATGAGTTTATGCCAATCCATTTGGGGGTGATTTCCATTTTAAAGGCATACAAATTAAGAAGCTTTAGAGCATCATCGTATCCTAATGCCTTAACTTTATATATATCATCAGCTTCTTTAAGAATCACGTGCTTATTTCTAGTTGTAACAATGATTCTGCTACCTAACCCAACCAATCGTGTCCTCCAAATCAAATTTGTAACTTGATCTGAATCATCGACATCATCAAGAACAATAAGAGCCTTTGTGCGACTAAGTCTACTCAAAATATTACCTGGTACTCCATCAGGAATGTCAATGTTTAGATCATTTTCCTCCAATAATATGGAAATGAGTTTATTTTTCAACTGAATTATTCTAGACTTCTCTGATTCTACCCTTACATTTGCTAAAAAACAGCAAGCTTCATATTCAGAGCACAATATGTTAAACAATGCACCAGCAATAGTTGTTTTACCAATACCTCCCATGCCCCAAATCCCTATGATATGAACATTTGATCTGGTACAAGATATTAGGCTTAAGATCTGCAATTGGTTTATCAATTCCAATAAGATCGTTTGAGTTAACTTGGTACTTATTTTCAACCTTGTCAACACGCGGACAACTTTTTCAATGAGCTTAGCTTTAGTCCTATAACAAAGAAATGGAAGCTAATTACATTACTATTTAATTATTTATCATCCAAGAAAAATGAAACATTTTCCCATTAAGCATAAAAGATTTTCCGGTGATCATTTCATTTATGATTGGCCATCACTTTGATTCTCAGTCACACGTCCCATCAATAGACGATGTTAGAAATCTCTAACTATTGATGGTTTTGGCTTATGTATTGTGGCAAATGAAAACCATTTGCAACTATATATTTGCATAAACTACTAGCATCAAGTCTAGCTGTAATGCAGCATTAAGTCATGGCTTGCACTGTCATGTATTATAAGCCAGAACTAATGAGTAAACAAGAGTATTTGTTTGGCAAAATAACATAGTGATAGAGAAAAATTTAGAAGAAAAGGTTGAAATTTAAAGAATGAAATCAAAAGAAGATACACTAACCCAAAATTTATGGAATGAAATCCTGATAAATTGGCAACTTTATTCAATGTAGTTTTCCATTTCTCTATAGTGTTGCCCTTGAACAATTTCTCGTGTTTAGCAAATGCATTTTGTAGCAACCCTTTTGATGTCGTACATCTGATGGATCTACATTATAGAAGATAGGTACCACAATCTGCCCATTTTTCATCATGCATTCAGTTATTTTGACAAGCTCTTCCAGGCACCATTTTGATGAGGCATAGTCTTTCGAGAATATGATCAGAGCAATTTGTGACTCTTCAATTGCTGTAGAAAGTGCTGGCGATAACTCATCTCCTTCCCTAAGCTTGTCATCCACAAATACTTGAATTTTTGCACGACTTAATGCCTCAAGCAAATGGCTAAGAAAACCACTTCGGGTGTCTAAACCTCTAAAACTGACGAAGACATCATATTTTATCCGAGGAGCATGTGAGGAAGGAGGAGGAGGAGACAGAGAAGAAATCATTTGACATGAAGTGCTCTGATTGTGCGAATTTACTTCATCCACACAAGTCAGTCTTGGTCTTTTCCGTGAACTCCACAAAGACATTCTGAAAAGAACAAAATAAGGATAAAAGAAGAGATTATCATTGATGACATAACCAAACTCAATAACACTGGTTCACAAAAGGATAGAAGAAAAAAGAGGGAAAAAAAAAATTGAAACTTAGCGTCTAAGCCATGACAATTTGTCAGTAAAATATCAAATATTGAGGTAAAACAAAATGTTATCTTTTTCTATTGATCAGTACTCAAAAATCATGGGTGGAAGAATTAAGGATTCTTCGATGGTGTGATAAAAAAAATCATGCTTTAATAAAGGGATATAAGCTCCATAATTACTTATAGACGAATAAACTTAAGGGATAGATACACAACTCCTTTTATATACACTAGTTATCAATTCACATTTTTTTTTTCATATTTAGTATTTCTTTTGAAGTTAGTTTTTTATGTTTATACTTTTTTAACTTCCTTTATTTTTTCTGTGACTCCCCTTGACTTCCTTGGCATTGTGCTATCTTCCCCTGTTGAAAAGCTTCTGAGTTCTGATACTGATATCTAAGGAAGCAAAAGTACAGAAGATGGGTGGATCCGTGCAACTGACATTTAGTTGTTTATACGGTCTTTTAGCGGTCTGGAGGTAAAGATTTAAAGCAGTGTGGTGGAAATTCAGGAAATTTTGTTGATCTGAGATGATGTTTCTGTACAAGTCTCATCAAAATTTTGCAGATTGTGTAAGGGGTATCTTTGCAAGTAATTCCAGGTGTTCGAATTGCTGAGGTGTTGTAATGTGCTTGAGGTGTTTCTTTGATAGATAACCAGCTTTGTTTCCTTATGGTTGTATTCTGTTCTGATGCGGCTCCTCCATATTTTGGGAGTTTTATTTGAGCCCATCTTACTTATCTAGGAAAAAAAAGAAATGAAAAAGAAAACGGAGAGTAAAAGTCCTTCATTTCTTGTGAATTTTGTGAGACTTAAAATGGATCATTTCATGTGATAGTCAACTCTAATTCTGTGGATCTGGATATTTTGAATTCATAAGCAAATTAGAACCAACAACAAAATTGCATTGTAAATTTCTAATCAAACAACATATGCTAACGTGCCAAAGTAGAAACACACACAAAAGGAAGAAGAAGGAAAACTCACAAAGATGGGATCGGGGAAGGCATCAGGTAGTCTTGAATAAATTGGTGTAGCAGGCGCTTCATTCTCTTCTTTTTTTTTTTTCACCTATCGCTTCTTCAATGCACAGTTGGATGAGTTTTCAGAGGTCTGTCTGAACTCTGAATAGAGTATTATACCTCTCAGCAAAGGAAAGTGAGCACGAAGCTGCCTATCATTCACCTCTCAGCAATCATGGTTCATGAGTCATTTTCTAATGTATTACTACATTTTATATTTTGTTTTGACTAGCAATACCAAGTCCGACTACTTTTGAAAATGAAGTATACCCAACAAGTCTGACTAGCAATAGCAATAGAATGTTTCGAAGAATTAGTTTGAAAATCTAGAAGGCTCTTTGCCTCCTTCCTCATCATCTCATCTCATCTCATCTCATCTCATATGTCTACATTCATCCGCATTGAAGCACTTATTTATTTTTCAATCGAGCCTGCCCAATGAAGAAGGAGTTCCAAGCGCTGGCTCTTCAACTTCTTCTCTGTGCCACTCAATCGCGAGCTGCCACGCTTGTGCCGCCGCCCTTTCTGCCATGATTCGCCGGTACCATAGCTGTCTGCAACCCAAGAGTGTCAAAAGATCAATCTTTCTATGTTGTGCGTTTCCCTTCAAATCTCTAGCTAAATGGGGTTTTCTTTCCATCTGTTTTTTTTTTTTTTTTTTTGTCAGAATTTTTTTTTTAGTTAGTTTACCTTTTCTTCTCCTTTTTTTTTGGCTGTTCAAAATTCGTGCTATTCTATGTGCTTCTGGAAGATCTTTGTTTGAGATCTGATAATGTCCTATGGCATGGATTTGTCTTCGTTTGACATATTCACATGTTGTTCTATGCAACCACATGCTAACAAGCCCTATGAGAAACACAAAATAATGCTCACTAGATTATTAAGTTAGGAAATAAAAATGCCACACAGTAATCCCTCTTTAAATTTCCTCTAGTCTCTTTGTACTTTCTTTCTTTGCCAGTTTATCATTCTCTTTCCTTTCGATATATTTCTTTATTGCTCTGAAAATAACTAATGTATGATGTCATAACAACTTTTGATAGAATGAACTTCTTTTCCTTCCACTTTAGATTTGAGTCTTTCGAAGTATTTTGTTTCATAGTCATTTGCTTATGGAAAACAAAGTACTTCATTATTGTATGTTCCTCAGAGATGCATAATACTCTTTTGGCAGAAGAGGCAACTGCACTATCTATATGGGTCGTAGCATGCTTATGTGGAACTTGAGACTTGAATGTGTTTGTTTTATGCTTTGATCTTAGACTTTATAAACTCCCCTTCTTTTTAATTTTTATTTGTTTCCATATATTGTTAACATCATGCTTGATCTTCTAAGTGCATGGACTTCTTTTCACCGTATGGAAGGCTTGACTGAATTGTTTTTAGGTTGAGCACAACGTGGGTGGCTTTAGTATGGTTTTACTCGGATATAGGTTGTTTGTTTTATTTTGTTTGGGAGTGGCGATGACTTGTGCTCCAGTTGCAACTCAAATGCTGCCTCTCATGATTTCAACAATTTTGAAGTCTACAAAATTGCTGGAAATTTGTTCTCTGACATATCTTGGTTGTAGGCGGAATCTGTTTGTCAATTGATAGCACTTTATTAATAGCTTTGGCTTCTATGTTAGAAGTGAAGATCTGATATCAATCATGAATTTGGTCACTTCCACTGTACCAAAATTTGAGGACAAAGTTATACATCTTAGACATCAGTTTAACATCGAAGTTTTCTCCGGGGTTGAAATTCAGCAAGCAAAAGGCATGACATCCTATCTTCCAATTATACATTCTCAAAAACAAGTTGTACAGATTGCAAATCATGTCACTAGGAACTATGAGTCCTCTTTTATTGTTTTGGAACACTGGCTCCTTTTTGTACTGGTTTCCTTTTTTTTTTTTGGTTACAGTAATGGTTTCCTTTTTACAATAGTTTTCTATTCGGACAAGTGTCTACTTTTAATCCTTTGGATATCCAGTTAATTTGAAAACAAAGTTTATCTATTTTGCTTCCAAGATCAATCTTATAATGGGGCCCTAACCAAAATAAGTTAACATTTTTTATATGTACAAAGAAATTAATTATATAATGATTTTTTTAATTAATACTGGTACCCAACAAGTGTTGTTAGACTTAGACATATATATTGCACAGATATTTTTTACAACGAGAATCTAGCTTAAAATAGGTTAACATTATTTTTTGTATGACAAAAGAAATTAGTCATGGAATAATTTTTTTTATTAATATTGATATCTAATAAGTGATATTAAACATATACATTATGCAATTTTTTTTAATAACAGGCCCCTAGCCCCAAAACATATTAACAATAATGTCATTATACAAGTAATGATTTACATACTATATGATTATTATCAATTTATATAATTTTTTATTTTATTCAATACGAATTTTCAGTTTTTTTTCTTATTGTAGAAAAAAATGGGAGGGGATAATTGTTTTTTACCGTTAAGTTTGTTTTGACATAATAATATATTTTAGTAAATTATTTACTTTATTAACTCTTATTTAAAATTTATTTCATATATCTAATATTAAATATTCAATTGTATGAATTCTATTTTCGAATAAAAGAACACCTCAAAGTACCTGCTTTGCTTGCAACTGAAGTCAATGTTCTTAAGTACTTGCCTTGGATTATAAATTTCAACTGGATTATTGTACTTTTATTTTATTTATAATATTTATCAATTTTATTTTCATTGCAATTTGTTAATATCATTTACTTTATTAATCTTTATTAATATTTTATTTTATATATAACTTTATATATTAATATATGATTACATTCTTGTGCATCGCATGGGTTCCACACTAATGTGGTATTATTTTCTAATTTCATTGAAATGTTCTATTTTGCCCGATGGATTTTTCTGTTGATGACTCTTTCTAAGGGAATTACCGACAAATTTTACAAAAGAAATAATCCATCAAAAACAGGTTGAAAAAACTTGCTAAAATTTTGTCAATGGTAAATAATTATTGACAGATTTTTTGGGTGTTATCGGCGGATTTTTTCCTCAGTAATACATTTTTTTAAAAAAAGTAAAAAAAAAATAGATTTACTAGTGGAATATTAATTTAGAATTTTTTATTATATACTATTGACGGAAAAATCCACTGGAAGAGATTTTTTTCAAAAAATTGAATTTTCCCATGTGACTATGATGACGACAGTGACTTCAATGGTTGCAGCGATAGGCGGTGGAGCAAAAGTGAAAAAAGTGATTATCACTTAAAAATAATGCATCAAATCAATAATTTATTAAAAAAAAATAGTAGAAAAAAAGGCTTACTTCTAATAGCGTTTCTAGCGATGATGATGAGCAGTGGTAGCGCCAAGCAAGGGCAATGGTGGTGGTGGCAACATTACTCATGAATTAAAAAAAAAAAGAAAAAAGTAAAAAGAAAGGGGTAACAAAAATAGAAGTAAATAAAAAAATAATACCAATTAAAATATAGAAGATTTCAAGACAAAGACAATGTTGGTCTCCCTACCAAAAATAGTAGCGAGATGGCGGAGCAATGGCTAAAAAATCATCGTAGATGGAGAGAGAGAAGGAGAAGAAAGAGAAACTAATGAGAGAAGAATGAGAGAGATAGTGGGTGGTTGGATATTTAAAACACTTATCGATGGATTTTTAATGATTCTCGACAAATATTTCTAGGTAACTTAAGTAAAAAACGTAGTGTTTCACTTAAACTATTATCGACGAAAAAATTTATCAGTAATATTACAAGTTGTTTAAAAATTGTTTTTTTAACCCAATTTCAGGTGGATATTTTTGCTAGTAATATTGAAAAATAAAAAAAATATTTGTCTGTTATGGAGGGATTTTTCTACCAAAAATTTTGCTAATAAAGTCAAAAGTCAAGCATGATAATTGAAAATTTGAATACTAATGAAAAAATTCACCAATAATAGGCTTTTTGTTTTTTTAAAAAATTATTGATAATTGCTGGCAAAAGTTCCGTCGATAATGGACATACTAAATTTGACGATAAATGACACGAATATTATCGGTGGATTACCGACACGAATAACACTCAAGGCTGCTGTGCCAATAAAACAATAAAGCAAAGACAAGAACGAAAGCAAAATTAATCCATTCTCATCTTTTTCTTTACCTATCGCGTCTTCAATGCACAGTTGGATGAGTTTTCAGAGGTCTGTCCGAACTCTGAATAGAGTGTAGTATGGTTCACCTCCCAGCAAAGGAAAGTGAGCACGAAGCTGCCTATCATTCACTTGTCAGCAATCATGGTGCATGAGTCATTTTCTGATGTAGCACTATATTTTATCCTGACTAGCAACAGCAAGGCTAGGAAACATGAACCTACATCAAAATTCTATTTTAATCCGACATCAACATATGCAAATGTGCTAGCGAAAGTAGCACCCGAAGTAGTACAACAGCCAACAAACATGGTTTCAGATGTTGAGGATCAAGGCCATATTATATATATATATATATATATATATTCTTCTTCAATGCTCAATTTAGATGACTTTTGATTTCAGAGGGCTATCTGAATGAATGAATGATTAGCCTCCTAGATCTGATCTACCGCGTGAAACGAAGGCCGTATACTGATGATGATACTTGGAACCACTGACGACCTTCACGAAGAAGAAGCGAATGAGCGAGGTTTACTGTTTAAAGTTGTCGGCAGAGTGACAGTGAAGTGACAAGGGAAGTGAGAAGGAAACTCTCCTTCACTTGAGCAATCATGAGTCCATTTTTAATGCAGTAAATAACTAATATTTTCAATTTCACGTCAACCTAGTTATAATCTAATTTTTATAACCATTTAGTTATAATATTTTTTAATTTTGAAATCAATTTAATTATTTTTTTAGATTTTTGTGTGAATGAAATGATTAAAATAACATCAAAATAAAAATAAAAATTAATATTTATATTAAAAATATTAGAATTAAATTGATATAAAAACTTATTAAAATTAAATTAATATTAAATTGAAAATATTAAAATTATAATGATTATTTACTATTTTTTAATGTATTATTACTATATATTTTATTTTGACCAACAATAGAAAGTTTCATACTACCTTTGAAAATGAGAAAATCCTTGAAAGGGCATTAATTTATTATCTTATTGTTACACTCATAATAAAATCGATAAAATCTATCAATTAAGAAAATATACCTTATATAAAATGAGTTTAATTTTAATACATTGATAATATAAAAGAGTTTTATATTATTATCCAATTAATTTTTTTCTTTTTATGAGTTTTAAAATGATGGGATTGAAAGTAACAATATCCTGATATATATTATATAATTGAATGAATATATAAAACTTTTTACACTATCAATACATTTCAATTAAATCCATATAAAATTAGTAAAAGCTATTTTTATTAGGCGGTTGCACTATGATATATTTGATTGTAAGGTAAAAATAAAAAAAAATTCATATAATAAATACGCTTCATTTTTATCCCCTCAAGCAAACACACATAAGAGGGACTGACCAAGCTACCCTTAGTATACATGTAACAAAGATGTAACTTTACACCAAAATATGACATCAAAATCTAACTTGTATGCTTGTTGCATATTGTTGTCAAATTTTGGTGTTCAAATAAAGAGATTGTATAAGGCCCATAAAACATACACTTCGCATATAGATATCAAATTATGGGCATGAATTAACTTCAAAAATTCTTGTAATCAAATGTCTTTGAAGGGGATTATTTTGTCCTTCTTGGATGTGTTTCTCTAGAAAAATTTAGATGACCAATTGCCAACATAATCAAAGATAAAGATTGATATAAACACACGATTAATAAATACCAGTGACACAGGTACATTTGTTCACTCCAAATCACTCCGCGTTATTTTCAACAAGTGCAGTGCATCCTTTCATTCCAAGGAAAATTTTTTCTTGAATGCTTACAGCTCCTTTTGACATAAGTCGAATTCATTCGTATGGTAGTACATGCAACCAACATAGTCATCCATCTCTATTGTGCACTTTTGGTGTATATCCTTCAGATTGCAGAACATGCATTTAATTAGCAACACTCAGAAATTCTTGAGAAGAAAATTTGAAAGCCAATGATAGGAAGACAAAAATACTTAAGGAGTCATCAGACTAAAAATTGTTGGCAAGGTGTATATAGGATATCAAATGAAAAATAAAAACTTAATGTGTATGTGAGAACAAATATTTAATCAGGCGGAGATGAAAATTGTGTAATTACTTTTCTTGTATCAGAGAATGCATCAGAAGTGATAACTCATAATGACCATAAAGGTTTCCTCCATTTAGCAAAATACAAAAAGCTCCTTGCAAAAGCCAAGGATTCATCCAGTAAAATTTTCAGCAAGGTAGTTCCTGTTTATCACATGTCAAATAAGCAAAGTCCAAAAGGATTAGGAGCTTAGCAACATCCAATATATGAAAATAAACAACAATAATAATGCCAAGCTGCATCCCAGTTATTGTTATTATTAGCACTTTTCCATAACATATGGCACTAGCAAGTTAAGGGATGTTATCATTTCAACATGTGATCAAAGGCACTTGTTGTGAACATAGAACAAAATTGCATGATCTATATATGGATTTGGTGATACAAGGGTAAAACCAACAATAAACAAAGATCATGAATCCTCATGACAGGTACATTTGCAAACAACCACCAGAAACTTTTGTTTAATGTAGTAGTCCAAACTGCCTACACGTACAACCTCTAAGTGCTAATACAACATCAACGAGAGGCAAAAAGCCACACTCCATTTGCTTCTAATATCAACAAAAGTAACCCCATTTTGTATATTCATTTACCAAGTCAAAAAGTAGAAGGGGGAAGGGGAACTATAAAGGGAATATGAACACTTTTATGACCTAAAGAGAAAGGATATGAATAAATAAAACATGTCAATTCTACACAATCCACTAAAAAGCTTTGACAATTATTAGCAATCTTCGTATTTTCTCAGAAAGATTAGCAAGACTTGCATATGCACTCTTCCATTCTTTGGTCCCTTAATGAAGGTTACACAAAGCTAGTCCACAATCTGATCTTGATAGATACAATACCAATTCAGTAACACCACCCTCTCTTTCTCCCCCAAACCAGAAACAAACACACAAACAAAAACAAAAACCAAAAAGAAGAAAAATAAGAACTTGAATGTAACTTCACTAATGTACTAGCATACTTAATTTCTTTACAAAAAGTATTAAAAAGAAAAAAAACTAATCATTGACAACTTTTTTCAAATAACAGTTTTACCTTTCTAATATGTTTTTTTTATTAGTTTTATGTAATCAACGATTGTGATTTGATAGATATAAAAAGCCTTGAATCAGTAGGATATGTAACTTATTTTTAATCACAAATAACTAAAAGATACTAGTACTCTTCAATTTTATCAAGGTACCAAAGAAAATCCTTTCAAATATAAAAAAAATTGTTATCAAGGCCAAAAAAATGACGTGTATTTTAAAACAAGAAATAGAAAACAGGTTAAAAATGTTTTTAGTTGTTTGTTTAACATGTATATGAAACCATCCTAAACTTTTACTCTTTTACAAATCACTACCACAAATTTTAAATCCTCTTCAATTAGTCCCTAAATTTTGACTAATACTCAAATAGACCCATTTGTTTTAAATTTGTTCATACAATAATAGTATAATTATACATAAAAAACTTATTAACCATTTATTTTGCATTAAATTTAGACCATTTACTATTTTATTTATTGTTCAATATAATCTTGTTGTTTTCAAATAGTTACATACATTTTGTTTAAAAAAATGATCTATTTAAGCAATAATAATAGTTTAATGAGTAATTGGGATGAAATTAAAATTCTAAGTATCTATTTACAAAGAGCATAAAACTCTCATGCGGGATTGGTAGAAAAACATCTAATGAGACTTTTAAAAAGTCTTTAATGAAATACAAAAGAAAGGCATATAGGATAGGAAAAGAAAAATTAAAATAAAGAGCGTTTGAAAAGAAAAATAAATAAATAAAGGTTGTGCACTCAACTCTTAAAAATTAAACAAATCTATCTACAATATGAGGGAAAAGAAAAAGAAAGGGAAAGGACGGTTGAGTGAGAGATGTGTTCCGAATCCAGCCCTTTGACAAACCCTTTTAAGCATACTTTGTCAAGATAAGTTGCTCTCTCTTTCACTCATTGCAACATTTGACATATTCCAAAACAGCATCAAGTGCATCTATATCCAAATTTGGGCAAATTTTCTTTCACTCTTGATTCTAGGTGTTCTTCCACTAATTTAGGTGTTGGAGTGAACAATCTCTCAGGGATGTGCAAGCGACATCCAACATACGGAGGGATGCTGGAATCTAAGGTAATGATTGGAGCCTCCCAATCGTGTAAGTAGAGACATTTCAAGTGTGTAAGATGTTTGATGCTTTCTGGGAAATTCTCTAACGATGACAACTTGTTGATACTCTCTGGAGTTCAAACAAGTTACAACAATTATCCAAATTTAACCATATTAATGACGATAGAGGTTAGAGCATTCAACACCAAAACTAGGCAAAAACATAAAAGAGGTCTTAAAGTGTAAATATTTGTGATACCTGAGGTACATGAGTTAATAGTTAGGTTCTCTATGGCCTAGAGTTTCCAGGACCCACCGCCAAGTCTGAATTTCACTAAGTTGGGATCCTATGCTTCCTTGGAGGGTTATATGATAGAACCATATTCTTGGGATCAAAAATCCTGGTAATTATTCCTTGAGGGAAAATAAGTTGAAGAGTGATTTTTAATAAATTTTATCAAACCTTTAAATCTTTCATTTTTAGCCCACAGTTTAGAAAATCTCGAAAATTCTCGGATTTGAACTAAAACCCAAAATTTGGATTTTTAATTGTTGGGATTTTGATTTTTTGATATTTTATTTGAATCCAAATGGGGGGTATTTCCTTATTTACATTTATGTTTTAAAGTTAAATGATTTAACTTAAAATTAGGAAATGGAAATAAGTGAACCTTTGAGACCCGCTGTCATATGGGCTAGGCGGTCAGAGAGTAATGCGGTCCAGCTGAGAGAGAGGGGAACCGCAGTCAAAAGTTTATAAAAACCTCTGTTTGGGTTTTAGAACCCATAGACGCACCCTTCATGTAGAGGAATGAAGAACTTCGTTCCTCAACCTTCTCACCCTCCAAACTCCATTTTCTTTCATTTTTCTCAATTCTTGCTCCAATCTTTCACTTCCAAGGCTTTAAGGTAAGAGATTTTAATGTTTTTACTTCTATTCTTCCATTTTTCCTTTGTTCTGGAGGTGATGTTTCTCCTAGTATTAAAGTAAGATCTAAGTTATCTAGTGATTTCTAAAAGTTAATCCAGAGTATTATGGCTCTATCATTAGATATTGGTGTTGTTCTTGCTCCAAGGAGCTTCTGTCGTGTAGATCCTTTATTGTCCACCCTACCATGTGAGTGGGTTCAGATCTTATGATCCTTATGTTGATTATTAGAGTTAATTTCAATAAATTATGGCATGTCCATATGATATTAGAAATGAAAGCATGAATAGCTATGATATTGCAAGCTATGGCTAAGATAATGATTTTAATATAGCATGAAATATATGTTTTTGAAAACTCATGAAACCATTATTGTTAAAGTGATTTTTATTAAAGAGCTAGAGTATGAATATGATTGTATTTAGAGATTTGTGAAATATTGTGATGATTTCTAGAGTATAGCATAAGTATATGATAGAGTTTTAAAGAAAATAAGTATTTTTATTATTTAGAGGAAATGATTGGAAATATGGTTTTAAACCTTCTACTTTAGAATGTGATGTTGAGCTTTCTAGTTATGAAGAGCTTGATTGTTTGAGATATGTTTTAAGATTAAACAAAAAGATTTTAGAGCTTGAATATTCACGAGATTCAGAACGGTGACGGCTACATCTCTGGAGGAATAGAATCGCAAATGTCTATAAAGGGTAATCCCTTGAACATGATTCCATAGTCAGTTATGCTAAGGTTAGACTGTTAGAAAAGGATTAGAGCTCACGGAGAATAAAAAGGTTTTAACATTGTTGTTGAAATGAGTTTAAATAGAGCTTGGATTTTGAATATGAATGCTTAGAGATATTGTAATGATTATATGAATGTCAAACTATTAATTTTATATGCTAGAGCTTGTGAACTCTAGGGTAGAAGACTTTATGAGAGACAGAGAAAGGATTTAGATTTCTGATTAAGCTGACAGTAACTATAGAGAAACAACTCATTAACGAGGTTATTTTGTTAACCTTGGTATACCAAAGCGCCCAGGCAAGAGAAATCATAAATGGGGCCTTGTTAAGTGCCCAAATTTCAGAGATTTAGTTATGCCATGGTTAACATGCATAACTAGAGATTTTGTTATGCCACATACAGAGATTCTTGTTTTTCTATTAGAGTGCTATTGTTTATATTACCAAAGAACATAAGTTTTAGAGCTATTTTGTTACATTTATGAATATGATTTCAGAGATATTGCATTAACCGTCTGATGATTATATATGATTGCATGAGCGGGGTTATGGGTGAAGGCCTGCTCACTAGTTTTAGATGAAACTCACCCCTCTCTTCTTTCCATTCCAGATACGTTGCCTTCCGGATCCTTCTCGTCCACTTCCTCCCTAGCAATAATTCCAGTTGGTGAGCTTCACTTTAGAGTGAAGTACTATTTGCATTTTGATTAGAGATAGAGTGCTCTAATGTATGTTGCGGCAGGTCCGAACCACAGAGATAGATTGGCATTCATTAATCATGATTATTTTGTATTTACATGATTCTAGTTTTCATGTATATTTTGTATAGAGAGCAACTCATAAATTTTGAATCACAAAGATATGTTTAGAGTTTGGGAAATGAAATCGAAATGATTTGTTTTCTAACTTTAGAGAATTGTGCTAGAGTTGATTATAATATGTTATCAATGATGATTATGTTTTTAAAGAGCCAAAGGTTTATTAGAAATGAAATGATGTTTTATAAACGGATTTAATATTAAAATATGCATATAGAGAAACTCAGAGGTCACGAGGCTTACGTGAGAATGAGGATTCCCACGTGCGGTCACGTGCCCAAATCGGGTCGTGACAATATTGCAAAAAGAAAAATTAAAATTTAGATCAAGTTACTTCAATTTATTTATCAAATCCTCAAAACAAACTACGATGGAATGTGAAATTTAATTTTGTTGTAGATGAGGGAAAATGTTTTTATTTTGATAAGGAAGAGGGGAAGGGGACATATTTGAAGGGTTTTATTATGCTTGAGAGTTTTAATTTGAGTTCTGTGTGTTTTTATTAACCCATCAATTCCTCCTAAACTCCTATTTTTTAAGTTTTCTAATTAATTTTTTACGCTATACTAAACTAGTTTATCCTTGCATGTAGTCGACTCAATGCACATGGTCCATTAATGTAATTGTCAGGGTGTCAATTCGAAGGTTGGCTGATTTGTACCAAATTCAAATGGACATTTTATATTTGCACTGCTTTCATTCCTATCTACCTAGTTTTTGTTTCATGATTTTTTTTTTATTGGAAACCACAATTAATAGATTGTATGTAATATTTAAAGAATAAGAGAGAATGGAAAATTATGAAAAATATTGACGAGAAAAATGTTTTTAGAGATAAAACAATTATGAGATTAAATTTTGGGAAAAGATTAATATCTTTGAGAAATTTTAAATGATAAAAATAATTTTCAAAGGGGAAATACTTTTTACATCATAAAATATTTATATGCTATACTTTAAAATTTTTAAATAATAATATCATTAAATACATTAAATATATATATATATATAATTATTTTGATAAAAGAGTAACTTATAAAATATATTAGATATCCTCCATTTTCTTTGTCACGAACCTTAGGAACGTGTGGACACGTGAGGAATCCTATTCCACGTAAGCCTTTTGGGTGACTCTCTAAATGCATAACTTATCATAATATAACACTTAAAAGATGATTTTTCTTCTAAATCAACAATCATTTCTCTATTTAAAACATAATATTTAATATTCAAGCTTTGAAAACTCTTTTCTAGTTCATTCTGCAAATTTTCAAAATCATAAACTAATCCATTCTTAAACCTGGAAACACGTAGGGAAAATACATAAACTTTGAAAATAGCTAAGCATCTCAAAATACATGCGTGGCTCTGAATCCTTACAAAACTATTGGAGCACTTCTACAACTAATAGAAACCTAACTAAGCCTTATAGCAATGTAAAGCTCACCAAAAGGACTCCTGGCAAATAATCCAACGACTTCTGTCCTCAACTATGAGAGGAAGGGAGAGAGGTGAGTCAACGGACTAATGAGTAGCTCTCACCCATCACCCACATGGGACAACTAAGGAATATATACATAATGCAATGTACATGCAGCAATATAAATCAATTGATATGTACATACCTATCTCACTAGGAAAACACTTTTCATTTCCATAGATTCATAAACAAGCATTTATAAACTCACTGAATAAATACATATATAATAACAAAACCTCTAAAGTGGTCTCAATCCTTGTCGACAAGAGCACCTCCTGAAACCATAATAGTCCTCTCGAACAAGTTGTGGGAACCTAACTAGGTCAATTTTCTGAAATTGCCACCATGGCTGTTTCATAATGTTGCCTCCATGGCTGTATCCTGGGTTTGCCTTTATGGTTGTATAATCCTGTTGCCTCCATGACTATTTATTACTATTGCCTCCTCAAACTGTTTAATACTTTCCATCATACATAACTTAACTGAAAATAAATAAAAACAAAAAATGCTGAAAGATGGGTCTTTGTCATCAGAAGCAAGACCCTAATTTCTTAGTACATAAAGTTCTGGATTCATATAACTCTAACAATTTACTTTAGCATAACTGTGGCTATGGAAATCATGTCCAAGGGATTACCCGTTTGTAAGCATTCTGATTTCAAGCCCCTAGAATATGTATGCTTGCTATGAATCATCCGAAATTCGTACCTCTTGGTACCATAAAATTGAAGTTATGAATTTAAATTTTAAGCTAACATAACTTTTCATATTCTTCATATATCTAAAATCATAATTTAAATACTGGGATTCATAATCATAAAAATCTTAATATATTTATTGAAATAATAACTAGATAAAATCATATATTTTTGCAACAATCATTTCATTAACATATAAAATATTTTCCATACATACAACATAGCAATCATGGTCCCATGGTTTTGTAAAATTCATTCCTTCATGCTATCATCATAAATCATAATTTTTGAAGCTTGCTATAATCATGTAAAAATCATTTTGTATGCTTTTCCTTGTTTCAAATTCCATATTTAACAATTATCATGCAAGAAACATATTTATAATGATGAAACTAAGGCTATGGGGTAAACCTACTCACCGTTTGAGCCGGGAGTATGTGGAGACCACCAACTTGGCGTGGAGAGCTTGGAATGACACCAACAACTGCTATAGAGCAACCATAACTCTAGATTAAACTCTAATACTCTCTAGATAACTCTAATCTAACTCTAACAACATTGAGGGAACACCCCCACTTAACAATAATGAGAAATAATAACACCCATACCAATATTATGAAGAATTATGTTCCACTGCCTCGTGTACACGCGAGCTCTCGAGGATAGGGGCTAAACGTCACTTATCCTTGCTGTGTTCTCTCTCTCTTGTGTTTGACATTGACTACTGTAGGACTCTTAGTCCTTCGGTTTCTGAACTCCTCGATTCTTTTCGTGAATGTTAGGCTACGCATTTACATGCCTATACTTCTAACGTGCATACATGCAACACATCAATCACACACATCATACAGTTCATGCAGTAGAGACAAATAACATGCTTCTTGCCTAGTAACTTCTTGATATCGTGTTACCAAGCTATAACTTAAACATGTCAAATTTCATTAAATTTCTTCCATCTAGCCTACATGCATAAGTCAGGGGAAAAGAACATGCATCCTACACGTACAAATTCTTTAAATTACTCTAATCATGTTCTTGAATGCCAACTCAAATAAAACTACGATACATGCATATAATGCTCTAATTCATGTCACATAAACCTAAAGTAATAACGCTTGCACACATAACATAAAAGGAAACATTCCCTAACCAAAGCACAACTTGTTGAAACATCAAAATCTTAAACGAGCCATTTTCTATGAGCATAAAACAAAACTACCTAGGATGCTTGTATCTATTTATCCTAAGCCCATGTAAGTAAAACATGTTTCCATTTCTCTTCTTCCTTCATTTAAATTCCTAAGTTTTCTTAGACTATCATAAAGGCATAGACTAGTCATAGTTTCATAATACACCTAGCAACCATACATTCTCATACATGAAGCCATAGGCATACAATCACGAACATGTCATTTGCTCATTCAACCTATCATGCCAACTACATTGTAGATTCCTTTGAGACACATGAAATCTATGCACCAAGGTTCTAAATGCCATACAATGCACAAGTATTCTAGTTCGATTCTCAATCTATGGAGTTCAAAGCTAACCATCCACATGCTCATTTCAAATCAAAAGAACTTACCATAGCAAACACCAAGCATGAAAAAGCTATTACTTTGTGAAAACATTTTCTAAACATCAGGTTTTCCTTATTCTACTTACACATGCACATACTCATACACTCCTATTCCTTCTTCCTTTAAGTTCCAAATTGTCATGACAGATCAATCATTCAGGCATGATAAAGCTCCTAATGATCTATTCATGAGGAGTTTAATCATGAGCAAGAAAACATTCAGAATTACAACACTTCACTTCATGCATATGATTAGAAAAAAAACAACATGCAACAATCAAAGCAATCGATGCAACTAACAAGTATAATGATTTAGATAGACATCCAAAACTAAACTAGTATTTCATACCATGTTGTTCACATTAGGCACGCATACCACACTTATATCATGCAAGATAGCAAAAGACATTCAAACTAGTCTAGTCGTTCACGTTATGCCTATTAACATATTTTTCATGCATACTACATCTATATCAAGCTAAAAACATGACTCTAAACATAACTCATGAATAATGCACCCCTTAAAACAAATCATGCATAAGATCCATGGCATCAACTCACTAAAGCATTCCAACATATCACAACCAATTGTCATTCCTACTAGATGTCTACATGCGTGATTTGTGTCTCAATCGTGATTCTACCTCCTTCGCTCTTGAATCACTCGCATAGGACCTCCTTCGGCTGAGACGTGCCTCCTCCCTCCTCCGGGTGAGAGGCTTGCCTTGGGTGTAGATGGCTCTGACCTTTGGCTAGCTGCTCCTCGAAGTAACGGACAATCCTTTTTCAGGTGCCCCTCTACGCATCCAAGCATCCTGATAATCCCCTCAAACACTGGCCTTGGTGGCTCTGCACGTCGCAGATGGTGGGCCCAATGGCTCGTGTGAACTTTGGCCTCCTAGTTGGCCATTTCCTTGACTTCTGGGTCGAACGGCAGGGTGCATCGGAGAGGGCGCTAAGGAGGTGGCCCCGACCAATGGTGCCTCCTGACCCTTAGCTAGGCTGGTCATGCCTAATTGTGTCCCCTTCGTGCACTCCAGCTTTGAGGTGCTTACTAACTACCCCTGCTAGGCTTAGAAAGGCTCGCTCAAGGCACTGGATGTAAGGGAGTTAGCCGACATAGGGCTCCTGCGGTGATGATGCGACGACGGTTCACGGTGGAATAGCTCACCTGAGAATGAGGGAAAACATAGGATCAGATCAAGAGTTCCAAGGAATGACAGAACCTTACTGAACCTAGACACTGACTCTTCCTATAGGCCTCAAATAATGTCACGTTAGTGCATTGGCCGGTTCCATTCACATAAACGTCATGCTATTTGTGGGCACTTGCTCCAGTACCATACAGGGAAACCTAATGCTCTGATACCACCTTTGTTATGACCTAACTTGGGAACGTGGGGCACATGGGAATCAATTCTCCACGTAAGCCTTCTTAACGTCTCTCTAAATGCATAACTTATCATAATATAACACTTAAAAGATGATTTTTCTTCTAAATCAACAATCATTTCTCTATTTAAAATATAATATTTAATATTCAAGCTTTGAAAACTCTTTTCTAGTTCGTTCTGCAAATTTTCAAAATCATAAACTAATCTTTCTTAATTTGAAACACGTAGGGAAAATACATAAACTTTGAAAATAGTTCAGCATTCTCAAAATACATGCGTGGCTAAATCCTACCAAAACTCCTGGAGCACTTCTATAACTAAGGAACCTTAATTAAGCCTTACAACAATGTAAAGCTCACCAAAAAGGAAACTGCAACTACTAGGCCGGTGACCGAATGCTTCTGGACCTACAACTATGAGAGGAAGGGAGAGGGGTGAGTCAACGGACTTAGTGAGTGAGCTTTCACCCATCACCCACATGGGATAACCAAGGAATATTTACATAATGCAATATACATGCAGCAATATAAATCAATTGATATGTACATACCTACCTAGCTAGGAAAACACTTTTCATTTCCATAGATTCATAAACAAGCATTTATAAACTCAAAGCTAAATAAATACATATATAATAACAAAACCTCTAAAGTGGTACTGTCCCTGTAAGACAAGAGCACCTGCTAAAACCATAATAGTTCCTGCGGACAAGCTGTGGGCACCTAACTAGGTCCCATTTTCTGAAATTGCCACCATGGCTATTTCATAATGTTGCCTCCATGGTTGGATAATACTCTGCCTCCATGGTTGTTTATTATTATTGCCTCCTTGACTATCTAATACTTTCCATCATACATAACTTAACTGAAAATAAATAAAAACAAAAAATGCTAAAAGATGGGTCTCAATCCCTGGCGAAGAGAGCCCTAATTTCTTAGTACACGAGAGTTCTAGATTCATATAACTCTAACAATTTGACTTTAGCATAACTGTTGTGGAAATTATGTCCAAGGGATCACCCGTTTAAGCATTCTGATTTTAAGCCTTGAGAATATGTATCTGGCTTGCTACAAATCATACTAATTCGTATTCTTGGTACCATAAAACTAAGTTCTAAATTCAAATCTTAAGCTAACATAACTTTTCATATTCTTGATAAGTCTAAAATCATAATTTAAATATTGGGGTTCATAATCATAAAACTCTTAGCATATTTATTGAAATAATAACTAGATAAAATCATATATTTTTCCAACAATCATTTCATTAGCATATAAAATATTTTCCATACACACAACATAGCAATCATGGTCCCATGATTTTATAAAATTCATTCTTTCATGCTATCATCATAAATCATAATTTTTGAAGCTTGCTATAATCATGTAAAAATCATTTTGTATGTTTTTCCTTGTTTCAAATTCCATATTTAACAATTATCATGCAAGAAACATATTTATAATGATGAAACTAAGGCTATGAGGTCAAACCTACTCACCGTTTGAAGTCGGAGTATGTGAGCACCACCAACTTGACGTGGAGAGCTTGGAATGACACCAATAACTGCTATAGAGCAACCATAACTCTAGATTAAACTCTAATACTCTCTAGATAACTCTAATCTAACTCTAACAACATTGGAGGAGCACCCCCACTTAACAATAATGAGAGAAATAATAACACCCATACCAAGATTATGAAGAAATGGAAGAAAAAGACCAAAATCTATCAACATAAACATACCTTTGATGATTGGGAGAGCTAGATTTTAGAGAATAAGGGAAAAAGAGTGAAAATGGGAAGGGAAGGTTTCTGATCGTGAAAAATAGGGGAGGAAGAGAGTGGGGAAAGGTTTATAATGGTGGGGAGGCATTAGTAAGTGAAACGACACGTTTCATACCGTTTTTACCTAACTGACACGTTATAGCGGTCTAGCCGCTTCCCCGACCCCTACCTCGCAACCGGGATCGCGACGACCCGAAAAAGTGGTTAAGAATTGGAGTCGCCACCAAGTTTAGTCAAAATGGAAAATATGGAAAAACCACTTATTTTTTAAGAAAAGGTCTTTGTAATTAGATTTTAATTCGGAGTCGTTATGTATAGAGAAGGGTAGGGATTTAATCCTACGCACCCCTAGTACACCCGTCCTTAGACGATACCTATTGATTTGTGCAAATTATTAATAACCTTCAAAATATTTATTTTATTTATTTTATTTACAAGAAAATTAAAAAAAAACTATTTTTAGGGGAATTATGGAGCATCAAATCGTCACAATTCAAATGTCCAAAATACCAAGTTAACAAGCCGTCGGCTAAATTAACATTTTTTTATCCAAAATTCCCCAAATAAATGAAAATTTTAAATTAAATAAAAAGTCTCATGAAATAAAAAAAAATTATTTACAAATAAAACAAAAATTATGAAAATTTAATTTTGACTTGACAGGGATTTGAATCGCCTCTCCTACGTATCCCTGGTGCAATAGGGAACTCAAAGTCACATAGTTCTTTAAAAAATATTTTTTGTGGTTGGTTGATTTTATTGTTAAAAGATAAATTTTAGAATATCAAGTTGTCACAGCTAAAATATTTTTAGAATATAGGATTAATAAGCCGTCACGGCTAAATTAACCCTATCGTCAAAAGGGAAAAATACTGATCCATTGCATTAAAATAAAACAAAAAAAAAATTTTTTTTTTAATTTTTAGAAAACATTCCTTTTTCTTTACTCAAGGCAAAACACAAAAAAAAAAACAAAGCCCAAGTATTTTGAGCGAAAAACAAAAATAACTTAAAAAAAAGGGACTGGAACACACTAACATGACATTCTATTGTCACAAACACACACTAACACTCAAAACTTAACTCTCTCACACACACACACATACATATTCATGTTCCTGTTACTGAAAAAGAAATCGTGAAAGATGAGAAAAGTTAAGAGAGTGAGAAAAATAGAGAGAGAGGTCGCGGCCATCGCGCCGAGGCTCAAGGAAAGCCAAGCGCGCGGCACGATTGAGCTCGCTGCGCCGCGCTTGGAGGCCGATTTCGCGGTGTGGGGACACGTGATGCTTCCAGTGATGGCGGAATCACCACCATGCAAGGAAGGAGGGAGGAGAAGGAAGGCCGCGCGATGAGTGAGGGGGAAAGGGGGCTGGCCGGCCACGAGAGTGAAGGAACCGTGGAGCTGAGTTGCCGGTGGCTCTCAGAGCGGTGCTAAATGGGAGGAGGCCGATTGGGTTTTGGGCGTGTGGTGGAGGTTTGGTGCATCAGTGAGGCCGTTGGTGGCGAGGAGTGGCATATCCTTGTTTTTTATGTGATGATGATGGTGATGATTCATGGAGGAAAGAGGAGGAGAGACTGAGGGGGGAGAGGAAGAGAAGGAGCTTGTGAAGATGATGATGATATGAGGCCGCAGTGGTGGGGAGAACCGCTGTGCGGAGTTCATGAGGGAAGAGCGGCAAAAGAAAGGAGGAGGGAGCCGGCGTGGCGGCGGCAAAGTGCCCGCTGCCCCTTTGCTATTTCTGCCTTCTCTTTTTTTTTTATTTCTATATATATATTTTCTTTTGAACAAGAAAATCTTGATCTATCTTTGGCTTAAACTGGATTAGGATTCTTGTAAACTGAAATGGACTGTTGGTGATGATGATTTTTATTCTGATATGTTTGGCTTGGATTTACTGATCTTGCTGACTATTTGCTGTGATTTTTGATTTGTGGTTTGATCTTTGATTGCTAACGGGTATGAGTTTTGCTAGACACTGGAAAATAGACACTAAAAAAAAATGAATCAATGATTGAAAATGGTTTACCTGTGATTCTTGCTGATTCTTTTCTCATGTATATTGTAAAATTGTTTTCAGACAAATGGTGATGAAAATTTTATAGTGTTAAAAACAGATCCCCTTGCCCTGTGAATTTTTCATTCCCATTTATACCTATCAAGAATTAACTTTGCCAACCTTGCAGCTTTTTATCCATGAAGATTTTCCTGAATATGGTGACATGTGATCTGATTAGAAATTTTTCAAATCCTGCGATTTCATGGGATTTGTCTTGATTGCCTGTCTCACTCACGCATGCTTCCTCTTTGTTTTTTATTTCTTTTTAGTTCAACATTTCTTTTTGACTCATGCAGTTTTTCTTCCTTAGCTCATTTCGGTGGATGCAACTCTCATTTGTCCTTTTTCCTTCTTTTTCTTTCAGAGGCGTGCATTTTGGGACAGACTCTTTTGTTTCTCTGAAATTTGCACGCTTCAGCATCCAACTTATTGTCTTGCTAGGCACCGTTTATCCTTTTTTCCTTTTTTTTTTTTTTTTCGCTTCCATGTCTCAACTTCCTTTTTTTTTTTTAGCAAATAAAATAAATTAAGATGAAAATGAAATGGGTTAAATTTTTTGAAGATAAAACGATACAAAAGAAACAAACAATGACAACAACAAAAAAATGTAATGGGTTTCTCTTTTTTTTTTTTTTTTTGAAATGGGCTTAATCTAAAAAAAAAAACTAAAACATGAAATGGACTTAACACAAACAACAACAATAAAACAGGTTAAGAACTTTTCAAATGGATTGAAAATTTTTCTTTTTTGTTTTTGGATCGGACAAAATCAGGTGTTCACACCCATGACACACTTATGACCGCTATAGCGGTTTACCAACCACTAGACTCATCAACCACTGAACATGTGAAATCGTTCTGGTGACCGATAGTGGTCTTGGACCGCTATAGCGGTGGTAGCAAAACCCAACTACTCATAATTCCTATCACATACTTTTGAATCATCTTACTTATTTACATTTCTTACTTTTAAGTTAATGTCATTAACTTCAAAACATAAATGTAAATAAGGAAATACCCCTCATTTGGATTCAAATCAAATATCTAAAAAATCAAAACTCCAACAATTCAAAATCCAAATTTTGGGTTTTAGTTTAAATTCAGAAGTTTTCAAGATTTTCTAAACTTGGGGGCTCAAAACGAAACGTTTAAAGGTTTCATAAAATTCGTTAAAAATTACTCTTCAACTCATATTCTCTTTAGGAACAATTACCAGGACTTTTGATCCCCAAGAATGTCACTAACATATAGCCCTCTAAGGAGGTGTAGGGTCTAACTTAGAGAATTTAAGATCTTTAATCTGATTCCTGGGACCCTTATACAGAACTTATCTACTAACATGTGTGCATCGAATATTACATTCTTCCTCAGATTCATTTTAGATCTAAAATAAGGGTAGAATAAATCCTTTAAACACATTTCATCTTCTTTCTGCATAACTCCTAAAAACCCCCTTAGTTACTCATTTTGGAAAAAAGAATTTAACTTTTATCTACTGATAGAATAAAATTATTTCATATTATCAAAAATAAAATTTCACTAAAGTGATAAATCATAGAAAATAATTACTCACTACCACTACCACCAATCATGATTAGTAATTTCAATACAATTTTGTTAAATAATAATATAAAATATATTACAATATATAGAAATTAAACTCTTAGATAAGTTAATATATCATTAATTGATTAAGGATCAAATGAACCAAATATACAGAATTTGATATCATATATATAAGCGATCTTGTCCGCACTAAAATTAGTGGTTCAAAGATTTTTTGACATCAATGTTTTTTAAAAGATTATGAATATCAATTTAGTCTATTATTTTTTCAAAATAGATATTAATTTAATTATTTAATGTATATTAATACACTAATTAGTTTGACCTCTAAATTAAGGGAGTGGAAATTTACTCTAATGCCTTCATCTTGAAATTTCTAAAATACCCTTAATTTAAAAAGTGTTGAGCTCTTATTTATTTAAACTTTCATTTTTTAAATTAAATTTAATAATTATATTAATTAATATTAAATATAAAAATTGAATTTTTTAATTTATTAATTTTTAAAATAAAATTAATCTATCATCCTCTAAGTGTTATAAATTTTTGGATAAAAAAGAAAGGAAAGTTTCATTCACTCTTTGCTCGTAAGTTCCATTCACTATTAAGTTTTCAATAAGAATATTTTCAAGAATTATGGAGATTTTTTATACATATTTTAAATATCAAAAACTTTTTAAACTTTCAATTTTCCGGATACAACGTTGTTTTAAACATTTGTGTATTATTATTGTCATCATATTCCAAACTTAAATTTAAATATCATACTAATTATTACTAAAAAATAACAATAACTATACCACTAAATTAGGCCCAAAAAACTCTTAATTTAAACGTAATGTTTAACTTAAATTGGAGAATGTAATAAACTAAATTTAAATAACTTGTTGCTTGACAAAACAAAAATATAACACTATCTTCATATCATACTTATGTTACACAAGTTGTGTAAGAATAATACATTTAAATTTTATTATCTTTACAATTTAATTAATACATGATAAATAATCTCATATTAATTAAATGTTTACCTTAATAAAGCCAATTTTCAAAGCACCAATATTAAAGAGTATATCTTTATCAAAATATATTAAAAAGTATATGTTGATCAAAATTAAAGAGTACATTAGTCTGTCATTTTTAATTAATTAATTAATTACGGTTACAACAAAAAGCTGAAAAGAACATTATAGTAATAATCATTAAATATCACGCAACAGATATAACAGCACTCATAAAAAGTGTAATGCACAAAACCCACGGTGCTTGCCATTCCAAAACCATATATAAATCTGCAACAGATGATTCACGGTGAACAAACAGATGAGAGAACTTGAATGAGACTCTTTTTTTTTTTTTTGACGTGTGAGACATCCTTCATGTATCAGGAATAAACCTTACTTTTGTTTTTGAGTAAGGTTAATTATGGAACATCAAAATCAAAGCGTGGTAGACAAAATGAAATCACAATATTCATTACCCTAGTGTGCGTATGAACGAAGCAATTACAAGGAAAATGTAATTTTTAAAAGAATGTAAAATTTATTATGATAAAGTATCCTGTTTAGATATTAACTTAGAAGAAATTATAGAATTTAAGGGATTTTAAAGAGGGATTTTATCTATCTAAAATAGTGAATTTTAATTTCTGAGAAATTTTTAAAAATTTCTACACGTACAAGTATACGTTTTTCTCATTTCAGTAAGTCTCATTTTTATTATATTCCATTAAAATTTTTTTATATTTATGAGATTTTTATTTAATATTATTTTTAATTCAATTTTTTGCATTTAAAATTTTTTAATATTCAGTTTATATTACATGATGTTATATTTATGTAATATTTTATTTTATTTATATAAAAATTAAATTTTTAATTTAAATTTAAAATATTTTGTGAATGAAATTTAAGATAATTTATTAAATATGAACTCATCATAATTGATTTTACATCAGTTGAATTTTAATTATTAATAAAAAAATCTTTTTTTTAAAAAAAACTACCTTATTATTTATCTCTCTTCTTTAATTTAAGATAAAGACTATTTCAATAATTCCCTTAATTTCAGTATGCATTTATAATTGGACAAAAATTTCCAATCAGAAAGTATATTATGAAAGATCAAATCAATATAAGAAGGAACCATTTAAATTCTTGCAAATCTTTCAACACTGAATTTCGGCATTTATTGGAATTGTATAGGAAATTACCTGGAAGTTCCTCAAGCCTTGCACAATGGTCTAGGCTCAGCACTGGAAGACGCTGGAGACAGAAAATAGATGGATGAATGGAAAGTAAATTTACACACCGCTTCAGATTTATATCTTCAAGACTTGAGGCTTTAGATAAATCCGAAAGCTCAACCAATTCAGATATCTCAAGGTTAATATTTTTCAGATTTGCTAGATTCTGCATCAATTAAAAGAGTTGTACATGCAACCATCAAAGTTTATACTTCATACTATTCAAATTCAGACAAACTAAATAAAACATATAATGGTATCCATACTCAAAGACAAATAATAGTATGGACAAATTATAAGTTGAATCTCATATATTTAGGTCCATCATGGACCTTATATTATTAGTTATTAGATGAATATTATTTTTGTTGGATAGTTTGATGCAATGATCAATAAATAGAAGTTCCATGATGGACCCAAACATATGAAGTCCACCATAAAACCCACCATATAGTATATAGCCATGAATATATAATTTGGTTCCTTAGTAGTTTTGAATAATTAGACTTTTTAACCGTTAGATATTGTTTTGATAGTTCAGGAGATTTAATAGTTAAGTAAAATTAAAAATAAAATAATAATTTTTAAAATAAAAAATTAGAAATTTTCAAAAGACAAAAGTACTCATTCATCACCACTCAACTCTTCACCTCACTCCACCACCATCCCCATCCATCATTCACTCAACCATCACCACCACCATCTATTGTACTTCAAGAAAAAAAAAAAAAACTCCCAACCTCAAAAATCCACCATCACCATCACCTTTGATCTCTTCATAATAATTATCCAAAACGCACACAATATCACGATATCAGTTTCCACAACTTTAGCTTTCCCAATATGTGTACATGCAGAAAAAGGGCGCTCCACAATTTATTCAAACACACCCACAAATGCAAGGAATAGCAAGTGGGGACAAACAGTAAAATGTACAAAATCAAAGCTAGAAGCAAACTGAAAAACCCAACACACAACTCGACGGAGACCAAAGAAAAAAAAAGTATACAAACCCCTTGAGTTTATATTCTTTTATAAAGTATCGTCATAAACTTTAAAATCTTACTAATTAATCCTCATATTTTAACTTATAATTCAATAGATTTTTCAATGAAAGAATTTGCTAAATTACTAATAGTTATCATTGTAAATAGTAAGATTTTTCCATTCATTGATATAAACTATTGATTAGTTTATATTATTATTTAATAGATTGTTTACAATTAGCAACTTTTTTCTGCAAGTGACCCATAGTTAATGATAGGTTCTACATGTCTCAATCAGCTAAGGAAGGTCACGAATTTGACTTTTATCCCTATCTCCTAATATCTTAGTTTTTAAAAAATAGTAATTTTTTGTGATAATATATTTATATTTTAATTATTAGTTTAAAAGTTTTTATCTATTAATTCAGCTATTTGAATAAAAAGTACTTGAACAACAAATAAATTACTCAATAGTCAAAATTTAATGCAACACGAAAGTTACTATACTAGTATTATATGAATAAGTTAAAAACAAAGTAGAAATACAAAAAATTTAAAATAAGGGTCTATTAAAGTATTAATCAAAGTTTAGGAACTAATTAAGAAGATTTTAAACTTCGCACTAGTGATTTGTGAAAAGGTAAAAGTTTAGGGAAAGTTTATAATATTTTCCCAGTATTATATACAAGAGAAAAATTTTGAATTGATTTCAGTATTTCACAACGTATAATTTAACTGTCATATAAAAAAAAAATCGGTATTTGTCACAATTTTGCTTATCTTAATTTAAAAGTAATTTTCAATCCAACTAAAATATCTTATAATCATTTATAAATTTTCTAACACTGATAAAAGTAGATTAATTGTTCTTTTTAAATGATCTTCCACCAAAAAAAATACTTGCACTTAAACATTCTAAAATTAAAGTCTTTATTTATTAGTAATTTTGTAATTTAATTGTAAATAGTTTTCTATTATTTTATAATTACTGTTTAATTAATTTACAATTTTATATTATAATGTTAAATAGTACAACTTACCATCACGAGTACAATAATAAGCGAATATCACTCAATAACTAGAAGAATAGACTGTTTTGTTAAGGATTATTTTAAATAAGTATTATTGGCTCAACCTCAACAAGAAGAGCAAGAAAAAAACAAAGACAATATACACATTACCAAGGTTGTCAAACTCGAGAATTTACCTAAACTCATGAAAGTTAATAAACTCTTCAACTCATAAAGCTCAACTACTTGTAAACTCAATAAGGGAACATAACTCATAAATTTGTAAGAAGTTTACGAGTTAAATCGAGAGCTTGATAACCTTGCACATGATAAGCTTACTCCAACCACAGATACAATCATACAAGAAGAACTATGAGTTATGACAAAGCAAGCCTCAGGCTAACATCCCTTTTTCACAAGATAATTTGTGTGATAGTAATTTTAGTTTCTATATCTAAATTAAATATTTTATTTTTTCATACTTGGTTATTTTGTATCAATATTTATTTTAAAGAATAAATCATAAAGTTAAAATACAGATAATAATTATTTAAAACATGACTATAAATTAGTAAGAACAAGTTCAAAATATGTTATACTATGTTAGAAATATAATAATATTTATTAGGATAATTAGAAGTACTAAATTGAGTGTTAATAATTAGAATATTGTTATTCCAACACCCAAAAATGAGTGTCTAATTGGAACACCCATTCTAGTATCATTAAATGTGATAAATGGGTGAGAAAAATGAGAGTCATTATTACATCAAACGGTGATAGTAAGTGTCTAATCTAACATCTACTTGTAAGTATTAGAATAACATTTTATAATAATTAAATGTGTAATTTTATACAAAAAGAATAACAACAAAAAGCTAACAAAAGATAAAATAAAATAAGAATAAATAAAAAGGTAGGTGGCTGATAATTGCAATGATGCACCTCCATTTGCCTATTAGTCATAAACGCAGCCGGTAGGAAAAAAAAAATGGCCACATGTTGGTAATAGTCAAGATGCATTGTCTTTTACAGTCTATGTAAAGGAGAAGGGAAATACGAAGGTGATAGAAGAACAAAGTGTAGTAGTGCTTGTATATGTGTTAGTCCAAAAAAAAAAAAACTGAGACAGAGAAGGAGAAAAAAATGTGTATATCTATAAGAGAAGAGGGGGTATATATATGGTCAATATAAAAACAAAGAACTGAAGACGAGTTTAACCGTACACATTGTTTTTATCTCTACGTATATTCACATGTAGAAAATAAATTTATTTTTATGTAAAATAAAAACTATGATTACATTTATTAATTATCTAACATATTTTTATATTAAAGTTGCTTATTATTAATTATAATTGTTATTCTATTGTTATTTTTTATATTCATGAATGATTATGAATTCAAATATTGATTAAAATAATATTAAATATTTAATTAAAAAATTCATTTGGATTTCTTCATTTTATTTTATCACTTAATCAAAATATTTTCTTCTCTCCTCAGTAGTCTAGTGTGGACCACCATTGCTTCAGTTTCTTCTTTTTATTTTACATTTTCTTTGTATTTATGTTGCCCATTATTTAATTCGAGTCAATTTAATGTTTCTTTTATTCTTGTTGTTATTTGTTGCACATTATTTTATCATTATTCTATTTTAGAATTTATCACATTGTTTATATATATATTATGTTAATTTGAGTTGTTAATATTTATAGTAATTTCTATTAGGCACATAAATTAGAGGTAAAATATAATTAAAATCTAATATTAAAAAAGCAAGATTATTTACATATGGATTTGAAATATTAAATTAATTATAACTTTATGATAACAATGATCAACTCATGGACTTTGATAAAAAGTTAAGAGAAAATTTAATAAAAATTATATTAATTTTAGTCCATTTTGAAATTAATATTTAGATTAGCAACTCTATGGTTTGGTAAATTTTATTGAGATATTTATTTATTATTTGGTCAATCTTATATTATTTTGGTGCAGTTTATTTATTTTAAATTTATACATTAATTTATATTTTGTGCAATTATTTCAGCTTATTGATTAATTTTATGTTTTACTATTTAATTTGTTATTATTATTATTGATTATTTTATAAGCTTTTATTTAAGCTTTATTTATGGATTAATTTTATGCATATTTGTTAATGTGAATTTATACACAATAACAATTAATTAATTTAAAAAGAAGATGTTTAATCAAAATTTACTACTAACAAGAGAAGGCAGAGAGATAGATATAAGATTCTTTTATATTACTTGCCTTGGTTAGTGTGATGTAAAAGTCTTGTTTTGTTATCACAATATTAAAGAACAATACCAAAAGATGGGAGTTCCCTAAGATAAAGTCTTTGATTGTGTGTGAGACAATCATACAAATGAAAATAAAAACCAAACTAAAGTAATCATAATTTTAATAAGATTTGCATGATATGCTCTACATGACATACTTTAATCATGATACGACATTTGATTATGTTCATAAAATGTTATTGTAGTCATGTATATTTTTCGTGCAGATGCAACTGAAACTAATCATTGTTCTAATGTTTCAAAACCATTTATTTTCTATTAAGAATTTTTAAATTCCCATTTTCTTTATTTTTATTTCCGGTGCTTTCAAATTAGCTAAGTAACGCCTAAAAGAAGACAACTACTATGGATATATAGAATTGTTTAATTATGTGTGGTTTTCCATTATAAATTTTAAATGTTCAATTTATAATTAATGACATTAGATACATATACCAGAAAATTTCATTTGTATTTATGTTAATTAATATAAATTGTTGTACTTCCTATGAAAACTTATGTCATTAGCTATAGTATGAACCAGGTGTTACACAAGCCACCACGGGAAACAAAATAATTCCTACTGTCATAATAGTAGTTATTATTATTCACTAATATTATTTAAATATAATTATAATATAATATTTTTTATTTCTTATTATTACTATTATTAAAATTCATAATTAATAATAATTATAACAATTTTTATTATATAGTACTTTTTAAATTATTATCATAGTAATTAATAGTTAACAATAATTAGTTACAATATTGGTTGATAATTATCAATTATTATTATGAATCTAGATTATTTGATATGTTCACCTTGTCACTAAATTTTTATATTCTTTTTTTTGTATAAGTTTTTTTTTTGGTATCCTTATTATCTTAATTTTTTTAAAAAAATTTCTCATAGTGCACACAATATCTACATCACTATAAATATTCGTTAACCATATTAATACAGCTATTTAAGAAGAAAAATAAATACTATAATTTTCACATACCGGAGCATCATCCCAAAGTTTTTCAACGCGACTTCCTCGCATACGAAGTTCAACAAGGTTCTCCGCTTTGAATGTCGCTGGCAAGGATTTTGACGGGTATTGGTCCCAATGAAAAAGCCTTAGATTATTTGACAATATTTCAAGGCCTTCTTCCGGAAGATGCACCCCGCTATGTCTACCATATGGACGTGAATTATAAAATCTCAAGAGTTTTAGATTGACCATTCCAGCAAAGGATTGAGGATTTAAACTCAGATCCCTAGCTCTTGACATGTCTAAAGTTATACTTTCAATACGCTCGGTCCCCTGCCCAGTAAAAATAAAAGGTAGATAATAAAAAAGAAAAATAATTTATTTGAGGGCGACAAATATAAACTAGAAATTTAATTTTTATATACTATTAATATAAAATAATATTACACAATTAATTAACGATTTTTTGTCATATAAGTTTAACTGTTTGATTTTCAATCTCATCACCTCAAAGGTTACTCATATGATAGCATGTAATTATATAATTTACACTTTTTGATACCGATAATATATCAAAATTAACTTCTTAACTAAAGGAATTCAATTTTTAATTGTAATAAAGTTTTGTGCGTATTAATAATATAACATTAAAGATTTCATATTATCAAAAAGTATGATACTTTTCTATCAAGAAAGAAATTGTTTAAAGAAAAAGTGAGAAGAGTAGGACAAAATACTTAATTTGGTCCCTTAGAAATGTATTGAGAGATAAATTAGTCCATCAAAATTTAAAAGTCCAAAATTGATCACTCACATTTCAAAAAAGGGAAAAAATTGGTCCCTATTTTACAATGAAAAATAGGACAACTTAGTCTCTCCATATATTTTTTAAAAAATACAAATGACCAATTCTTCCCCTATTTAAAATTTGAGGGATCAATTTTGATATTTAGTCAAAGAATAAATTTTACAGTGATGTGGTTTTTAAGTTTTAGAGATAGTATACATGAAATAGAATATTAATAACAATTTAAATTTAAACTAAAGCATGAAATTATAATGGAAATTTTCTCAGTTTCTTACCTCATCATGCTTCAATACATGATAAATATCATCCGGGTTGCATAAATGACTTCGTTCCCCTGTTTTTAATATTTTGTTCACGAACAATTTCTCAACCCATTTCTTGAATCAAGTCATGCATAGATATATTTTTGTATCTAGAAACTTCTATAAGAGCTTTATCTTGAAGATTTCTCAAAGCAATAGATGTTGAGTAACCACATGCATCTAGTAAAGCTTCCACCTCATATTTCTCAATGTCTATGTTGAAGAAACAAGCAATATATAAGAATATATCCTTTCCTTCCTCATCTAACCTTTCATAATTCGGTCTCAAAATAGCTTGAATTTTTGGAAATGGCATTTTCTGAAGCTTCTGTAACTGACTTTCCCATTCTTCAACACTTTTGCCATTAAGAAAGGAACCTAAAACTTTCAATGCTAATGGGAGGCCTTTGGCATATTCAATCACCTTCATCACGAGTTTATGCCAATTCATTTGGAGGTGATTTCCAATATTAAAGGCTTGCAAATTAAGAAGTTTTAGAGCATCATCACATCCTAATGCCTTAACTTCATATGTATAGCCAGCTTCTTTATGAATCACATGCTTATCTCTAGTTGTGACAATGATTCTGCTACCTGAACCCAATCAATCATGTCCTCCGATCAAATTTGTAACTTTATTGCTATCATTATACATAAAAAAGTTCTCTTTATTGCTATCATCCCTTCCATCATTTCCTTCCTCCGCCACCAAGGCAGAGGGTCATTGAGTTTAGGGGTGGCACCCTTAAATTTTTATTTTTCATATAAATTTATACGTGTGCATATATATATATGCTCTTAAAAAATTTTATATGTTAATAGAGAAATATATAGGATGATATGTTATAAGAAAAATTAGATGAATTCAATATTTTAATAGTTCAATTTTATCATCAATCTCATTTTTTTATTGTTTATTTGTATCTAAAAAAGTAAATGTAATTTAAATATTTGATATCAATTCTTGTAAATATTTTACTTAGTCAGATATTTAAATATTATAATAGAAAAATATTTTTTATATATGTGTTTTGGAGTTTTGATTGGTATGTGTATTTTCTTTTAAAATAAACCCTTCATTAGTCATTAATAAAAAAAAAGTCAAACAAATTGGTCCTTCAAACAAAAAAAAACATCATTTCATGATTCCTCATAATTAAAAGTATAGGACAAGTTAATCTATCCTTAGTATTTTCGAATAATTTATAAGACAAATTGATCTTTAATAATTTATAATAGTTCAAATTGATTACTAATAAAAACATAAATAAAACTTGTTAAAAAAATAGAACAAACAAGTTCATCAAAGTATTGAAAATGAACTAACTTGTTCTATATATTTATTGAATTGTTAGGATCTCAAAATTTATTTTTTCTAATAACCAATTTATTTGACATTATTTTTGTCAAAGACCAACTTAAAATTTATTCTTTATATATATTGTGACTTTCTTTTAACATTTTTAGGTTAAATTAAAATTATAAAAATATTATTATTTTCTACACGCATATTGTCTTTTAGTGCTGACCCCCTCAAGAAAAGGCCTCCCCTGCCTGCCACGTGTCCCTGTTGAGGGTGTAAATCTAATTAGGGATGATTCTATGTTTCATGAAAAATGTTTGGCTCATAGAAGTAGACACTTCACCAATACATTATAATTTAATGTCCTATTTATAGGTTTGGCTATAGTCCGGAGGACACTATTTGATTCTTTTTCACCCATGTATAGCCCAAGACTTTGGTATATGAACTGCAATTCTGAAATTCTATAATTATATTGCATCTCTTCAACAGGACTGGCATTGCTGAAGCAAGCAATCTCCTTTGTTCCAGTTCTGATCACCAAAGGTGGTGTGAGTTTGCTGTTGTGCTGAAGCCAACTTATTTTGTCAACTTTTGATGTTCAAATAATGAGATATAAGACCCCAGCAAACATGCATTTAGAACATAGATATCAAATTATTAACATGTTTCAACTTCAAAAATTCTTCCAAGTTATTGTTTTTGAAAAGGATTGCTTTCTCCTCCTAGGATGCATTTCTTAGAAGAATTTAGATGGCCAACATATTCAAAGATAAAGATTCATACAAACACAGCATGATCAATGAATATTTGTGACACAGGTGCACTTGCTCACTCCAAATCGACTATGACATTATTTTTAACAATGGGCATTGCATAGTTTCATTCCAAAAAACATTTTTTCTCAAATGCTTGCTGCTCTTTGTGACACAAGTCGAATTCATTTGTATGCTAGTACATGCAACCAACATAGTCATCCATCTCCTTTGTGCACTTTTGGTGTAGATCCTTGAGCAAAACATGCATTTAATCAGTATCACTCAGAAATTCTTGAGGAGAAAAATCCAAAATCTATTACAGAGAATACATAAGGCAATGATAGGAAGACAAGAATATTTTGGAGCAAGGTTGTCAGGCCTACGTAGGAACGGGAGAGGGATACAAGAATAAAGAGCATAGAAACATTGCAGGGAACATAAGTTCCTACCATGATAGATACACAGACACACACACAGACATAGATATATATATATATATATATATATATATATATATATATATATATACACACACTTTAATTAAAACTAAAAAAATTCACAATTAGCATAGAAATTCATTCATTAGCTCCTCCCCTTAACATATTTTTTTCCTCAAATAATACCTAATGAAAAATAAGCAAAAATATGTGGAAGTTTTTAATTTTTTCTTTTTAGGTCAGAAGAAGTTTTCAATCTCAATGAAACACAAACAGTATACTACCCAAAAAACAAAAAAGAAACACTAACACACACAGCCCACACCCAAAAATAAAAATGAAAACCCAAGAAACCCACAGAATCTAAACCACGCCATGACCATGATTGGAAAAATAACCACCAGCACATGACTAAAAAGCTAAACAGCTGAACCACACTCCACACTCAAAAAAATAATCCACACGTGTCAAATATCCACTTACCAAGACATGCAAAACCCAGAGAGAAATAAAACCAAATCTGGATATCTGACCCTAAAAAATAAATAAGAAAGAAGCAGAGACAGCGAAGAGTGAACGCAGCGGCTGATTTGCGAGGCAGATGCGAACGGTGGAGCCGGCAGCCGGAGGTTGCATGACGGCTAGCAGAGGCTTGGGCGGAGGCAGAATCAGTGGCAGCACATAGACAAGGAGATCGTGTGTGAGGGAAAGAGTGATTGCTTGGTTGCGCGATGGCTAGCGGAGGCCAAGTCGGACTCCAAATTTCAGGCCAACAAGGAGCACCCAGGAGCGCAAGGAGCGGCCGCTCCTAGCGCTCCTACGTTCTTGCATGGCGCTTTGCCACTGATGGCCAAAACTGTGCCTAACAACAGGAACGAGCACAAAGAATCCTCTAAGTTCGTAGGATCATCCGCTCCTACGTGCTAGCACACGCTCCTGACAACCTTGTTTTGGAGTCATCAAACTGAAAATTGTCAGTAAGGTGAATATAAGATATCAAATAAAAAATAAAAACTTAATGTATATATGAGATCAAACATTTAATCAGTTAGAAATGAAAAGATGTGTATCTTTGTGTGCATATGCACTATTACAGAGAAATTGCATCACCTGTAACAGAGAATGCATCAGCCACTATAGAGAAATGAAAAGCTGTGTATCTTTGTGTGCATATTAACTATTACAGAGAAATTGCATCACTTGTAACAGAGAATGCATCAACCGGTGATAACTCATAATGACATGAAGGTTTCCTCCATTAGCTGAAAATCAAAAAGCTCCTCTCAAAGGCCAAAGATTCATCCCATAAAATTTCAGTAAGGTATTTACTGTTTATCACATGTTAAATAAATAAAGTCCAAAAGAACCAGGAGCTTTGCAACCTCCAATATCTGAAAATAAAACAAGAATAATAATGCCAGCTGCAAGCAGCAGGTGGTAGCGAGTAATATGAGTTTGAAACATATTGAACATCCCAGTTATTATTATTATTATCATCACTTTTCCATCATGGCACTTCCAAGTTAAGAGATGTTATAACTTCAACATGTGACCAAAAGAACTAGTTGTGGCAGCATGATCTATGGATTTCGAGATATGAGGGTATCATGAATCCTCATGGCAAGCGATGTTATAATTTCAACATACAGCACTCCCTCCCTCCCTCCAAATAGATTATTCAATAGATTGAACTAAATTTCAAATATACTGGCAGTAGCCTGGATTTGAATAATAAAATCATTTTTCCATTTAAAAATTCTTATTAGAAAGATATCGCCATCACTGTAAAATCAATGTTCAAATCATCAACAAAAAGAATAATTAAGTCTGAACTGTTATATATGTTCAGTGATTATCATCATCAACTAAGCCTAGTCCAACTAGGTGGGTTAGCTAGATGGATCAAACAATGTCATAGTTTCTTTAATATATCATATTTATGTTTAAACCATTAACCTTTAGATCTTTTTTAGGTGTTTCACCTATAGTTTTTCTAGGCTTTCCTTTACCTCTAGTTACAAGATTATTTCCATATGATCCACTCTTCTGCTTGGGGCCTCTATAGATCTCCATATATACCCAAACCACCTAAGGTGAAATTCCATCGTCTTCAATATAATAGGCACCACCCTAATTCCCTTCCAATGTACTCATTCCTAATTCTATCATGCTTAAGAGTGTCCACTCATCCATCGTAACATCTTCATCTTCGCTTTATTTTCTTGTTGACATTTTATCGCCAACATTAGTCCCATACACAATATCGATTATATAGCTATGCAGTAATATTTACTCTTAAGCTTTAGAGGCACATATGTTCAGTAGTTAATAAAATCAGAAGCATGCCAAAATCAATCTGTTTAAGACAAATCATTAGCAATCCACAAAGAACTGGAAGAATTCACCCACAACCATTGCAAATAGGCACTTAGTGCCATTAACAGTTATGCCTGTCAAAGAGAAAACATTTAGATAACCTTCTAAATATTAAATTTGGCAACGTCCCTCACCATTCACCAATGTCTTGGTACCTCCTTACAAAAGAGAAAATACTATGAGCAATGCCAGAAAGAAAAATTGCTGGAATTTTGAAAGAATTCAGCTAGATGCAAAGGTGATTGTTTAGATGGAATAAGGTGATAGCAATCAATCATACATCCAACAGTCAACAAGCATGCCAAAATCATTCTAGCAAAACAGTTATGACTATATAGAATTTTTCAAATAATAGTATGCACAATGAATGCCTTAATACTTACTAGTTAAGGTTTGATGCACAATGAAAAATTCCAACAAATGGTCCAAAATATACAAAAAATGGAACCATAGTTCAGCAGACAAATACAATCAATGAGAGGTCAACAAAGCGAGTCCATGACTCCTGATCTTTGTGTAAGAGTAGTCAATACCAGCCAGTAACAACCCCCCCCCCCCAAAAAAAAAAAACCAAAAAAACCCACCCCACCCCACCAAAAAAAAAAAACAAAAAGGAAAAATAAGAACTTGAACTTGAATATAACTTCAGGTATAGTACTACCATACTTAATTTCTTAACCCAAAAAAACAAGAGAACTCTGATTGCATGCCCTTGAGCTGATGATAACCAATCATCAAATGAATTGCAGATATTTGTGTTGTTTTGCATAAAAATAGGTGTGAAAGTAGATTGACTGTCATAATTCCCATCTTCTCAAATATCACAACACATCCTACAACCTAACTGCAGTTTGTTATTGATGTCATAACAGAAACAACACAATAACTTCATTTCTCAATACCAAATGCTCTCATTGCTACTCTAGCCACCACTATTTTCTCAAGCCAAATAAAACACATTGGAAATGAAGGAATCGTTCACCATTTCAAAATCACAACAAAAAAAAATCTAATAAATAAATCGAAAGACAAGCTTTCATTTCATCCCCCCCTTCCCCCAAGCAACCCAAGCAATTTGCTCATACACAAAACAAAATTCAATGAAAAATCAGAAAAGTAATAAATTTTCACCAGAAAATAATGAAAAAGAAAAAAAAAACGAAATCTCACAGGCCAAGGACACAGCGTGTAACATCACGGCCTTTATCGAGGCACTTTTCAGGGTTCTGATCCTTCTTCTTGCATTTGAGGAACTCCACGTTCTCCGCATGGCACCTTACCCCAATGTGCTTCGATGCTGACATCAGCACCGCCAATGTTGTGATCGGATTCCCGCAGCATCCACCGCGCTCGCCATCTCAGAAACTTTCCGTTTGGTTCCCGAGAAAATTAACGGGAAACAAAAGCAAAGAAACAATGAAACTTTAGACCGATGAGCTCCGAAAAGTAATAATTGGATTCAAATTGGAGGATCCTTTACCTTGAATTTTGTTGTTATGTCGTTGTATTTGTCCATAGAGAAAGGAAAGAAAGAACACAATGAAGAATAGGGCTGAGCTTGTTGTAGTAAGTGCACTCCAGAAGAGGCAGCCGGGCGTGGGCAACTCACCCACAGGCTTTTTTTTTCTTCCTTCTCTATGGTTGTGGAGAAAATATGTCACATCAATTACTGTATTAAAAATATATAAAAAATAGAGAATAACAATAATTTATAAAATTAATATATTAATTAATAAATAAGTCAGAATAAATAAATTTTTTTATCCTTAAACCACCTAAATATTTCTTGTGTTTGTATAGGTATAAATAGGAGTGGAATAGAACCAAGTGAAGAAGATGAAGTAAAGTGATATAATTATTTTATTTTATTATTTAGATTTTTTAATAATAGAATGGAGCGATAATAATTTTATAAGTATAAAATAGAAAAATAAAGGAGTCATTTCCATTCCACCCAAATTAAAAAGGAAAAAGGATAGTAAAAAAACTAATTGACTTTTAAAATATTTTAATAAAATAGATTTAAATTAAATTAAATTCTTATATTGAAAATAAGTTAATAAATTAAAAAATTTATTTTATTTTATTAATTTAAAATGTGTTTAAAAAATTAATTTTATTATATTTAAGAAAAATTATTTTAATATTTTTATTTATTAAAATTTATTTCCCACGTAAAATCATCTTTTTTCCATTTTGCTCGGCTTAACCATTTTCATCACATCAATGATTTAACTTGATGGACACGTGAAGAAAACTTGGAAATGGCATCGGCCGGACTCTACACCACGACACCCCATGTGATTATCTCTCCATTTGTTATTTCCGCTGTCATTTTCGTTTATAGCAGCAATAATAATGAGAACAAAATGACGACCATATTATCCTTAGTTGAAATCGTTTAACAGTGCCATTGGACTATTATATTGGATATACAGTATTTAAAGCAATAACAATTTTTTCTATTATGCGGGCAACGATACCCATATACAAAATTGGGACATCTCCCAATCACTCTACTATAAAGCATTTCAAAAATTCAACATTGGTCACACTTGGTGAAGTCTAGTTGATAGTCTTTTATTTTCTTAATAAATCATCAATAAGTCTATCTATAGGGTTCTAACTAATGTAACTTAAGTAGAGATATCTTTACTATAGGGGTGAAATTCTACCAACACTGTTTTTTCTTTTTTCATTATAAGACTTACATTTAGAATCTTATTAAGGGAAATAAATATTGAATCAGAATTGACCAAATTTTGATATTGATGATGACACTATTTGCATGTTCCGTTGTTGTATGTAAACAGATAGATTTAGTTCTTCTTCATGACTATTGCAGTTTGCAGCCAAAACCTCTTGTTAGGGAAAGTAACCAATTAACTAGATCAAATCAAGTTATTTAGATTTGTTGTGATAGAATTGGCTCGATTAGATAGTTATTTATGCCGACTCAGCATTACAGTATAAGTGATGGCACCATATAAATGTGTATTAACCATGTGAATCTAATCATTCTCTCCATTTTCTTTAGTTTTCTTTCTTTTTTTTCTCTCTGGTTTTGATACCACAACCTCTATTGCATTCACGTTCTATGCACATATTTATAATAATAATAATGTCTTATTAACAAACTAGTAAGGAGTAAGTGTTTGCAGACTTGAATGGAATGTTTCCACCTTAGCTGATCACAGATAACTAATCTACCAATCTTATTCCACTAGGATATATTTGATTGTAAAGTAAAATGAAACAATTTTCATATAATAAACACATATCATTTTTACCCCTCAACCAAACACACCTAAAAGGACTGACCAAGCTATCCCTCAGTATACATGTAACAAAAATGTAAGTTTACACCAAAATATGATATCAAAATCTGACTTGTATAGTTGTCGCATATTATTGTTAAATTTTGATGTTCAAATAAAGAGATTGTAACTATAAGGCACCAGAAAATATACATTTCATGCACAAATATCAAATCATGAGCATGTATCAACTTCAAAAATTCTTGTAAGTAAATGTCTTTGAAGGGGATTATTTTATCCTTCTTGGATTTGTTTCTCTAGAAAATTTAGATGATCAACTGCAAACATAGTCAAAGATAAAAGATTCATATAAGGCTTAGGATTATTGGTCCTCTCTATGTTGGGAATCAATCTTAGTCCACTATTAAATATCATTGGATTTAATATTAAAATAAATGAATGGTGAAGATTTAAATAATCAAATAAATAAATTTAATTTTAAAAGATAAATGAATATGTGAATTCTCCAACCTATCCCTCCTTCTCTTCAAATCTCACTCCCACATAGCCTCTTCCAGCCACCACTTCCTCCCTATCTTCACCTGTAACCTCCACCAACACTTCTCTTCTCCAAGCCACATTTTTTCCGTAAAACTACCCACCTCTTACTTGCAACTACATGTGTCTTTGTTTTATTTCCTTCAGCTTCTGCTCCCCTAAGCATGGAAGAGAGTCTAGAATGGAAAACATCATCTCACCACCACCACCATTGTTTGTTGTTGGACTTGTGCACTTTAAAAAAGAAAAGAAAAGAAAACAATAAAAGCGTTCTAAAGCCAAAAGAAATTCTATTCACTTCATAGCCATCTATTAAAATGTGATTTTGTAGTTAAATATATAGCAAAGTTTCAAGCTTTGTCCACAGTTAAAAAGGAGAAAAAAAAGTTTCAAGCTTTGTAACAAAATATGACAAAAAGTTTGTGGGTGTTTCTTCCAACCCAATCTTTCTGTACGGTGAATGTTAAATGAACAAAAACATTGGTAGCCTTTGTTCTATTTGCCTTTTCGTTACACCATTATCATTCACATGTCTTATCTTCATCATTCTAATCTCAAAGAAAAATGGCAATAATGGAAGAAAACAACTTTTGTACATGAGTCCAAACTCGACAAAGTTAGCAGTATCCAGTTTATTTATCCTTTCTAAAAGCTCCAATATTTCACATAATAAATTTAACTTTAAAAGTTCCAACTATTTCACCATGTTTCTACCACTTTCTAGAACAACACATTCCACTGTACCAAGATTTATTAGTTGTTGCGTTGGTCAAATATTGTTGTCCAATGGTTTTCCATGCCTTCGCATTGTTAGAGAAAGAGATATTGAGGATGAGAAAGACAAACTAACTAACTAAGGAATGGTGATGAAACAAAGCAGTGTTAGGGACAAATGATAATGGTGGAGTGTTGAGAGTAGAGGTGAAAGAACAGTGACAAAATGAAATATTAAGAAAGGACTATTTTTTTTTTTTTTTGCTAGAAGAAGGATGAAATGTCCAGTGTAAAATTGAAAATTATAAAAGGCCAAATTGGTAATTTTGAATAGTTTTAAGAGAGGACTATTGTTAGTACATAACATGGAGGACAAGGAATCCGTAGCCCTCGTACAAACACACGATCAATGAATACTTGTGACACAGACACATTTGCTCACTCCAAATCACTCCGGTGTTATTTTCAACAAGTGCAGTGCATCCTTTCATTCCAAGAAACATTTTCTCTAATGCTTCCTGCTCTTTTCGACACAAGTCGAATTCATTTGTATGGTAGTACATGCAACCAACATAGTCATCCATCTCTTTTGTGCACTCTTTGTGTAGATCCATAAGAACAGAACATGCATTTAATCAGTATCACTCATAAATTCTTGAGAAGAAAATCCGAAAGGCAATGATAGGAGGACATAAATACTTAAGGAGTCATTGGACTAAAAATTGTTGGTAAGGTGTATATAAGATGCCAAATGAAAAATAAAAAAGGGTATGTTTGATTTGAATTTTCAGTTTTCATTTCCAATTTCTAGATTTTATGAAAGAAATATTAAAAATTCTAAAATCTATAAATTTCAATTTTTAGTTTTCATTTCAGTGTTCAGAATTTTCTTCACAAAATCCTGAAACTGAAAACTGAAAATTGAAACCAAACAGACCCTTAATGTGTATGTGAGAACAAACATTTAATCAATTGGAAATGAAAATTATGTAACTGATATTGAAATGTATCAGACAGTGATAACTCATAATGACTATAAAGGTTTCCTCCATTCAGCGAAACACAAAAATCTCCTTGCAAAAGCCAAGGATTCATCCAATAAAATTTTCAATAAGGTGTTATTGTTTATCACATGTCAAATAAGCAAAGTCTAGAAGTACCAGGAGCTTAGTAACATCCAGTATATGAAAAAGCACAACAATAATAATGTCAAGTTGTATCCCAGTTATTATTATTATTATTATTATTATTATTATTATTATTATTATCACTTTTCCATAACATATGGCACTAGCAAGTTAAGGGAGGTTATTGTCTCAACATGTGATCAAAGGCACTTGTTGTGAACACCGAACAAAATTGCATGATCTATAGATTTGGTGATACCAGGGTAAAAACATCAATAAACAAAGATCATGAATCCTCATGATAGGTAAATTTGCAAACAACCACTAGAGACTTTTGTGTAATGTAGCAGGTCACTTATACAACTTGTAAGTTGTAATACAATATCAAAGAAGGCAAAAAGGCCACATTCCATTTGCTTCTAATTTCAATAAAAGTAACCCTATTTTGTAATTCATTTACCAAGTCAACAAATAGAAGGGGGGAGGAAACTATAAAGGGAATATGAACATTTCCATGACCTAAAAGGAAAGGATATGAATGAATAAAATATGTCAATTCTACTCAATCCACTAAAAAACTTTGGCAATTCTTGGTAATCTTTGTATTTGTCAAAAAGATCAACACGAGTTGCATATGCATTTTTAAACTCTTGGTCCCTTAATGAAGGTTACACAAAGGTAGTCCATGACTTTTGATCTTCACATGTACAATACCAATCCCATCTCTTTCTTCCTTAAACCACGAAACAAACACACAAACAAAAACAAAAACCAAAGAGGAAAAATAAGAACTTAAATATAACCTAACTAATGTGCTAGCATACTTAATTTCTTTACAAAAAGTACTAAAAAGAAAAAAAAAACTGATTGCATGCCCATGAGCTGAATCAACAGATGATAAACGCATTGAACAAATCATCCAATGGCTTGCAAAGGAAATCATGTTGTTTTGTAATACAAATGGGTGTGAAGTAGTTTTACTATCATAATTCCAATATTCTCAAATATCACAACACATCCTACAATCTAACTACTGTTGTTATTGATATTAAAAAAAAAAACACAATAACATCAATTCTTAATACCAAATTCTCTCAGCTACTCTAGCCACCTCTATTTTCTCAAGCCAAATAAAACACATTGGAATCGAAAAATCATTTACCATTTCAAAGTAAAAAAAAAAAAAAGCTTTCATTTCAATTTTTTTTATTTTTATTCCCAAACATTTACTCGCATATACATCAAACAAAAAACAATGAGAAATAAAAAAAACTCACAAGCCAAGGACACAACATGTAACATCATGCCCCTATTGGGCAATTTAGGGTTCTGATCCTTCTTCTTGCATTTGAGGAACTCCATGTTCTCTGCGTGGCACCTTACCCAATGTGCTTCAACGTTGACATTAGCATCGCCGATTTGGGATCGGGTCTTGCAGCATCCACCGTGCTCGCCATCTCATAAATTTTCTCTTTGTTAGGAGAATGGAGAAAACTACCAAGGAAAAGGGGAAAATAGAAGGAAATAAAAAGATTGAAACTTTACAATGGTGAGCTTAGAAAAGTGATAATTGAATTGAAATTTGAGGACCCTTTACCTTGAATTTTATTGTTTTTGTCAATTGAGAAAGAAAATAATGAAGAGTTGAAGACTAGGGAAGTGCTTGTTGTGAGTACTAAGAAGTGAGAAGAAAAGAAAGAGAGAGAAATACAAAAATGCACCGTGGGTTGGATAAGTCACTTATGAGCATTCTCTTGCATTGAAAATCACTACTATTTGATAATTTTTTCAAATAAAGTTTTACTTTTCAAATAGGTTTTTTTTATTAGCTTTATTTAATCGATGATTGTAATTTGATAGATATAAAAAAAATTTAGATTAGTAGGACATGTATCTTCTTAATCACAAATAATTAACAGATATCAATATCCTTTGATTTTATAAAGATAACAAAGAAACCCCTTTCAAATATTAAAAAAGAAAATGTTGTAAAGGCCAAAAAAAGGAGGTATATTTTAAAACAAGAAATAGAAAACAAGTTAAAAATGTTTTTGGTTGTTTGTTTAATATATATATATATATATATATATATATATATATATATATATATATATATGAAACCATCCTAAACTTTTACTCTTTTACAATCACTAACAAATTTTAAATCCTCCTCAATTAGTCCGTAAAATTTGACTAATACTTAAATAGACCTATTTGTTTTAAATTTTTTCATACAATAATAGTATAATAATACATAAAAAACTTATTAACCATTTATTTTACATTAAATTTAGACCCTTTACTTATTTATTTATTGTTCAATCTTGTTGTTTTCAAATAGTTAAATACATTTTGTTTAAGAAAATGATCTATTTAAGCAATAATAATAGTTTAAAGGGTAATTGGGATGAAATTAAAATTCTAAGTGTCTATTTGCGAAAAGCATTGGTAGAAAAACAACCAATGAGACCTTTAAAAGTCTTTATGAAATACAAAAGAAAGGCATATAGGATGGAAAAGAAAAATTAAAATAAAGAGCATTTGAAAAGAAAAAAAATAAAGGTTGTGTATCCAACTCTTACAAAGTAAACAATTCTATCTACAATATGAGGGGAAAAAATGAAATGGGAAAGGATAACTGAGTGAGAGATGTGTTGCCGAATTCAGTTCTTTGACAACCCCTTTAAGCATACTTTTTCAAGATAAGTTGCTCTCTGTTTCGCTCATAGCAACATTTGACATATTCCAAAACAACATCAAGTGCATCTTGTCACACGTATCGAAGGGCACATGCGACGGGATGTTCCTGATTTTGAAATAATAAATAAAATTGAAGTCGCCCACCAATTTTAATTTGGAAAAATTGGAAAACCTTTTAATTTGTTAAAGGTCTTTTTAAAAGAGTTTAAGGTTCAAACCTGATTATGATGAGGAAGGTGGAAACAATCCACTAACCCCTAATACATTCAAATTATAAATAGGATTACCTAGAGCCCTTTATGCAAATTTGTTTATAATTTCAATAATATTTAATTTTCCCTTAAATAATCACAATTATGTACGAACATAAAATAAAATAAAATAAAATTAGAACAGGAATAAAAATTAAATGAGAACACAATTTAAAGAAAAAATTAATTTTGGCTTGATAGTTGTTTGTACGCCGACGTCCTCTGGTGCAATGAGGAACTCAAAGCCACGTGTTCTAGAAAATGTTCTCTGTTGATGAATTTTAATTAAAAGAAAATAAAAATGTGTTGATTGATTTTTAATTTTTAAATGGATTTTTATCTTGAAAGGAAGACTTTTTCTTTTTGATAAACTCTAACTTTACCGAAATTAATCCGTAAATACAAATACCTAATTAATTTAAACAAAACGCATAAACATACACAATAATTAAACTAAAAAAATAAAATTAATTCATAAACACAATTATACAATTAATTTAAATACACAACACATAAAAATGATTAAATTGAAAAATCTAATTATTATTTTTATCCTCCTTTTAGTGAAGCTAAATACTCAAGTATTTATTTTAAACTCAAAGCATAAATTTTTATCATTTTTTTTTAATTCTAGACCCAAACTAAGACTAAAACAAACAATCATAAAAGAATCCAAAATAAAACACTTACCACCCAAACAATCAAATACAAAAAGCAAACTTGAAATAAATAAAATATCACTAATCTAAAACATAAATAAGTAAATAAAAATCTTGATATTATTATCCTAAATCTACCCTTATGCACTCTACAACTCACACACACACACACAATAACACTCTCTCACTCACTAACTATCGCACCCTCTCTCAAACACACACACACGCGATAAGGAAGAGAGAGAAGAGGGATGATAGAATAAAAAATGAGGAGATAGATGGTGAGGAAAAGGAAAATAAGGCACAAAGAGAGAAAGGAAAGGACGAGAGAGCGAGAGAGAGGGTGCATGTAATGGGGAGTGGACGAGGAAGAAAGAAGGAGGAGGAACCGGCGATCGGTGGCTTTTCAATGGTGAGGCAAGGGTGAAAAGAAGCGGACGCGGTTGTGGGGTGGTGGAAGCTCGGGTCTTGGGGAGGAGGAAAAGGAAACCGGTGTGGCTGAGGTGGCGGCGCGTAAAGGGCGGCGCTGGTGGGGGTTGCGGCGTTCGCAACGGCTAGGCAGAGAAAGGGGAGGAGCTCGCGGTGGGTTCAGGACGAGAGGGGTGGCTCGAGGCCGGCTTCGAGGTGGTAGTCGGGACTGTTAGCGACGGGATCGGGATGGAAGTGGGGTCGACTTTGGTGGAGATTTCGCTCGCGGTGGTACGCGGCGATCTTTGGCGAAGCTGGTCTTCGCGTCTCTGAGGCTGGGAGAGGCCCGGCTGCATGGATCTGAGGGGAAGGAGGAAGGCCCACCAGGAAGGAGGGGCAGCTGGGTTCGCGGTGGTTTTGGAGGCGGTCGGCCGCGATCTGTATGCGGCGGCGTGGGTGAGCGCGGCAATAGGGTGGTGTTGCGGTATGCGGCAGGAAGAAGGGCCCCCGGCGCGGTGCTTCCGAGGATGAAGATGCGGTGGTATACGAGGAGGCCGCAGAGCTGGGTCTCAAGGCTGGATTTTGAAGTTCGTGCCATGGAGGTTGTGCTTGCGAAGGTAATCGGGAGGCCGGCGGCAATGGTGGTGGAGGTGATGCCGGGCTTCCTCACGCTTCTGACTTCTTTCTCCCTTTTTATTTTTTTGCTTGTTGGATTTGATTTAGAGTTGGGATTTTTATGTATTGAAATGGATTGTTGATGATTAAATCTCTATGGTTGGACTTTTATTTTCCTGGCTTAGAAACAATGTGTAACTAGATGTGGTTCAGATGATTATTTTTGGTCTTTTGGCTGTGATATTACTTTTGGTTGGGTTAAGGATGGGTTGATGGTTAATGAATGGACTTCATGCACCTAAAATCTAGCATGATACTAAAATGCTCAGAGCAAAACTTGTTTGGTTTAAAATTATGTCAAAATTTTTTGGTTACTCCCTCTTATTTTTGTTAATTTCCCCTCTTTATAGCCATTCCCACTTGATCCAAATTTGATTCTTCACCTTTTGCAGGGTTGTTCATCGCTACAAGCCATCGGAAATTAGATTTATCTTCTTGCCAAGGACAAAGAAAAACATGATGATGGTGCTGCCACTCCTACTTGACTTCCTTTTTCCTTTCTTTGTATTGCTATGTGTCACGGTTTCTTTTTCTTTTTGTTGTATTATTCACGGGCTAAAGGCACAGGATTTGCAAACTTGTCTTTATTTCTATTTTTTATTTATTTTTATTTGAGCTGAAATGGGGCTAGAACAATAAAATAAAATGTTTGGTAAGCTTAAATGGATTGGCTTAAAATGGATCATTTTGTGTTGGGCTGAAAGGAAATTAGAATGGGTAATTTCCTAAACTGCCTTTTTATGCAATAAATAATCAACATGGACACAAAGGATAAACAAATAAATGAAATAAAATAAAATAAAAATGGTACAAAATATGTGTTCACACATCTTTATCCAAATTTGGGCAATCCTTAAATGAAAAGGTTAATGTTGGCAATTTTCTTTCACTCTTGATTCTGAGGTGTTCTTCTACTAATTCAGGTGTTGGAGTGAAAATCTTACAGGGATGTGCAATGATTGACTTCCAATGTATAGAGGGATGCTGAAGCTGCTCGGGCAGTGATTGGAGCCTCTTGCAATTTGTTAAGTAGAGACATTTCAAGTGTGTAAGATGTTTGATGCTTTTTGGCAAGCTTTTGATATTAGTTCCCATAAGTGATAAGTTCTGAACGATGACAACTTGCTGATACTCTTGGAGTTCAACAGGTTCGACAATTATTCAAATATAACTTTCTTAAAGACGATAAGCCATCCAATATGATTTGTAGGTTTGAGGTGTCAAGCTGTATGCAATCCAAGATCAAGGTAGTCAAGAGATCTCAGCTAGACAAGCTATTTGGTAGGTGCTTCAAACTCTTACATCCTTCCAGGTACAATTGTTGAAGTGTGCTACAAAATCTATCTAATGAGGGCAATGCTTCAATATATTGTAAAGTTTATGAACATACGATGATTTTTATTTGAAATCAGTGAAAACTCCTTGAGGTAAGAGCATTCAACACCAAACTAGGCAAAAACTTAAAAGAGGTCTTAAAGTGTAAATATTGCAAAAAGAAAAATTAAAATTTAGATCAAGTTACTTCAATTTGTTTTATCAAATCCTCAAAACAAACTACGATGGAATGTGAAATTTAATTTTGTTGTAGACAAGGGCAAATGTCTATGAGTTTTATTTTGATAAGAAAGAGAGGAAGGGGACAGATTTGAAAGGTCTTATTGTGTTTGAGAGTTTTAATTTGAGTTGTGTGTTTTTATTAACCCATCAATTCCTCCTAAACTCCTATTTTTTAAGTTTTCCAATTAATTTTTTACCCCTATACTAAACAAGGTTGTCCTTGCATGTAGTCGGCTCAATGCACATGGTCCATTAATGCAATTGTTAGAGTGTCAATTTGAAGCAGTTGGCTGATTTGTACTAAATTCAAATGGACATTTACATTGCTTTCATTCCTATCCACCTTGTTTTTGTTTCATGGTTTTTTTTTTGTTGGAAACCACAACGAACAGACTGTATGTAATATTTGGGTGAAAAATATTGATAAGAAAAAATGTTTTTAGAGATAAAACAATTATGAGATTAAATTTTGGGAGAAGATTAATATCTTTGAGAAATTTTAACGTTTTCAAAATAATTTTTTACTTCATAAAATATATATATACTATACTTTAAAATTTTTAAATAATATTATTATGAAACACATTAAATATATATAATTATTTTAATAAAAGATAAAATTATAAAATATATTAGCTCCATCTTCCTCACATTCATTTTATATCCAAAATAAGGGTAGAATAAATTTTAAACACATTGCTTTTCTGCATAACTCCTTAAATTACTCATTTTGGAAAAAGAATTTAACTTTTATCAACTGGAATATTTTATTGTCAAAAATAAAATTTCACTAAACTGATAAATCATACCACTACCACCAATCAAGTCATTTTAATTTCATGAATTTTATTATTAATATATATAAACAATAATGAACAGACTCAAATGTAATATATTTAAATTAAATAAATGACTAAAATGCAAAATTTTGACATCAAATATTGATGATAAAAATTATTTTTTTGATAGATATCAAACATTTATGATATTAATATCTTTGAGAAATTTTAGTTTGATAAAAATGGAAATTTTCTAAAGGGAAATCTTATTTATTTAAACTTTCATATTTGAAATTAAATTTAATAATTATACTAATTAATATTAAATATAAAATTGAATTTTTTAATTTATTAATTTTTAAAATAAAATTAATCTATCATCCTCTAAGTGTTATAAATTTTTGGATAAAGGAAAGTTTCATTCATTGTTCGCAAGTTCCATTCACTATTAAGTTTTCAATAAGATTATTTTCAAGAATTATGGAGAATACATATTTTAAATAAAAAACTTTTTAAATTTTCAATTTTCCAGATACAACGTTGTTTTAAACATTTGTGTATTATTATTGTCATCACATTCCAAACTTAAATTTAAATATCATACTAATTATTACTAAAAAATAACAATAACTATACCACTAAATTAGGCCCAAAAACTCTTAATTTAAACGTAATGTTTAACTTAAATTGGAGAATGTAATAAACTAAATTTAAATAACTTGTTGCTTGACAAAACAAAAATATAACACTATCTTCATATCATACTTATGTTACAGAAGTTGTGTAAGAATAATACATTTAAATTTTATTATCTTTACAATTTAATTAATACATAATATAATAATCTCATATTAATTAAATGTTTACCTTAATAAAACCAATTTTCAAAGCACCAATATTAAAGAGTATATCTTTATCAAAATATATTAAAAAGTATATGTTGATCAAAATTAAGAGTATATTAGTCTGTCAAAATTAATTAATTAATTACAACAACAACCATAAATGTCACGCAATAGATATAACAGCACTCATAAAAAGTGTAATGCACAAAACCACATTCCAAAACCATATATAAATCTGCAACAGATGATTCACGGTGAACAAACAGATGAGAGAACTTGAATGAGACTCTTTTTTTTTTTTTGACGTGAGACATTCAGAAATAAACCTTACTTTTGTTTGAGTAAGGTTAATTATGGAACATCAAAATCAAAGCATGATAGACAAAATGAAATCACAATATTCATTGCCCTAAATGTGCATTTGAATGAAGCAATTACAAGGGAATGTAATTTTTGGAAGGATTTAAAATTTATTATGATAAAATATCCTATTTAGATATTAACTTAGAAGAAATTACAGAATCTAAGAAATTTTAAAGAGAGATTTTATCTACCTAAAATAGTATATTTTAATTTCTAAGGAAATTTTAAAAATCTACATGTATAAGTATAGGTTTTTCTCATTTTAGTAAGTCTCACTTTTATTATATTCCATTACAATTTCTTTATATTTATGAGATTTTTATTTAATATTATTTTTAATTCATTTTGTTGCATTTAAAATTTTTTAATATTCAGTTTATATTACATGATGTTATATTTATGTAATATTTCATTTTATTTATATAACAATTAAATTTTATAATTTAAATTTAAAATATTTTGTGAATGAAATTTAAGATAATTTATGAAATATGAACTTATTATAATTGATTTTACATCGGTTGAATTTTAATTATTAATAAAAAATCTTATTTTTTAAAAAAACTACCTTATTATTTATCTCTTCTTTAATTTTAAGATGAAGAATATTTCAATAATTTTCTTAATTTCAGTATGCATTTATAACTGGACAAATATTTCCAATCAGAAAGTATATTATGAAAGATCAAATCAATATAAGAAGGAACCATTTAAATTCTTGCAAATCTTTCAACACTTAATTTCGGCATTTATTGGAATTGTATAGGAAATTACCTGGAAGTTCCTCAAGCCTTACACAATGGTCTAGGCTCAGCACTCGAAGACGTTGGAGACAGAAAATAGATGGATGAATGGAAAGTAAATTTACACACCAATCCAGATTATAATTTCAAGACTTGAGGCTTTAGAGAAATCCGGAAGCTCAACCAATTCAGATCCCTCAAGGTCAATCTTTTTCAGATTTGCTAGATTCTGCATCAATTAAAAGAGTTGTACATGCAATCATCAAAGTTTATACTTCACACTATTTAAAGTCAGAAAAACTAAATAAAACATATAATGGTATCCATATTCAAAGACAAATAATAGTATAGACAAATTATAAGATGAATCTCATATATTTAGGCTACCATGGATCCTATATTATTAGCTATTAGATGAATATTATTTTTGTTGAATAGTTTGATCCAATGATCAATAAATAAATATAAGCCACCATAAAATCCACCGTATATTTTTGCCTAATATATATTGTTTTGATGGTTCAAATATGTAGATTTGATGGTTCAGTAAAATTAATAGTTAAGTAAAATTAAAAAATTAAAAATAAAAAATTAGAATTTTTTAAAAGATAAAAGTACTCATTCATCACCACTCAACTCTTCACCTCACTCCACCACCATCCCCATCCATCATTCACTCAACCACCACCATCTATTGTCACTGTGTACCTCCTCAAAAAAAAAATCCCAACCCCAAAAATCCATCATCACCATCACCTTTGATCTCTTCGTAATAATTATCCAAAACGCACACAATATCACGATATCAGTTTCCACAACTTTAGCTTTCCCAATATGTGTACATGCAGAAAAAGGGAGACTCCACAATTTATTCAAACACACCCACAAAGGCAAGGAATAGCAAGTGGGGACAAACAGTAAAATGTACAAAATCAAAGCTAGAAGCAAACTGAAAAACCCAACACACAACTCGACGGAGACCAAAGAAAAAAAAAAGTATACAAACCCCTTGAGTTTATATTCTTTTATAAAGTATCGTCATAAACTTTAAAATCTTACTAATTAATCCTCATATTTTAACTTATAATTCAATAGATTTTTCAATGAAAGAATTTGCTAAATTACTAATAGTTATTACTGTAAATAGTAAGATTTTTCCATTCATTGACATAAACTATTGATTAGTTTATGTTATTATTAAATAAATTGTTTATACTTAACAAATTTTTATTGAACCCAAGTTTAGTGATAGACTTTTGTATATCTCAATCAACTAAAGGAGGTTGCAAGTTTGACTTCTTCTCTATTCCTAATATCTTAGTTTTGAAAAATAGCAATTTTTTATTATAATATATTTATATTTTAATTTTATTTTTAAAGTTTTTATCTATTAATTCAGCTATTTGAATAAAAAGTACATGAACAACAAATAAATTAATCAATAGTCAAAATTTAATGTAACATGAATGGTTAATATGTTTTGTGTGTTACTATACTAGTATTATATGAATAAATTTAAAACAAAAAAGTAATACAAAAAAATTAAAATAAGGGTCTATTGAAGTATTAATTAAAGTTTATGGATTAATTAAAAAGATTTTAAAGTTCGCATTAGTGATTTGTGAAAAGGTAAAAGTTTAGAGTGATTTTATAATATTTTCCCAATATTATATTCAAGAGAAAAATTTTGAATCGATTTCAGTACTTCACAACGTGTAATTTAACTTTGTCATATAAAAAAATCGGCATTTGTCACGTTTTTACTTATCTTAATTTAAAAGTAATTTTCAATCCAACTAAAATATCATATAATCATTTATAAATTTTCTAACACTGATAAAAGTAGATTAATTGTTCTTTTTAAATGATCGTCCACCAAAAAAATACTTGCACTTAAACATTCTTAAATTAAAGTCTTTATTTATTAGTAATTTAGTAATTTAATTGTAAATACTTTTTCTATTATTTTATAATTATTGTTTAATTAATTTACAATTTTATATTATAATGTTAAACTGTGCAACTTACCACCACATGAGTACAATAACAAGCGAATATCACTCAATGACTAGACGAATAGACTGTTTTGTTAAGGACTATTTTAAATAAGTAATCGTTTTCTGGCGTAGTTTTTTTTTAGATAAGTATTATTGGCTCAACCTTAAAAAGAAGAGCAAGAAGAAACAAAGACGATTTAAATAAGTTATCAAATTCGAGAATTTGTCTAAATTTGTAAAATTAGGTAAACACTTAAATCATAAAACTCAACTCATAAACTCATTAAGGGAACATAACTCATAAATTTGTAAGGAGTTTACAAGTTAACTCAAGAGCTTCATAACTTGTACATGATAAGCTTACTCCAATGTAGATACAATCATACAAGAAGAACCATGAGTTATGACAAAGCAAGCCTCAAGATGTAATGTCCCCTTTTTTATAAGATAATTTGTGTAATAGTAATTTTAGTTTCTATATCTAAATTAAATATTTTATTTTTTTCATACTTGGTTATTTTGTATCAACATCTATTTTAAAGGATAAATCAAAAAGTTAAAATATAAATAATAACTATTTAAAATATGACTATAAATTAGTAAAAATAAGCTCAAAATATGTTATATTATGTTAGAAATAATATTTATTAGGATAATAAAAAGTACTAAATTGAGTGGTAATAATTAATATGTAATTTTATACAAAAAGAATAACAACAAAAAGCTAACAAAAGATAAAATAAAATAAAAATAAATAAAAAGGTAGGTGGTTGAGGATTGCATTAATGCACCTCCAGTTACCTATTAGTCATAAACACAACCGGTAGGGAAAATACGAAGGTGATAGAAAGTGAAATAATAGTTGTATCTGTGTTATTGCAAAGAGAAGCAGGGTTAGCCCAAAAAAAAAAGGGAGACAGGAAAAAAAGTCAAAAAAAAAAAAAACGGCCACATGTTGCCTATTTTTTCGTACTCTTTTGTGTGTATAAAAAGAGAAAGAGAGGGGGTACATAGTCAATGTAGAAACAAAGAACTGAAGATGAGTTTAGCAGTGCACATTATTTTTATCTTTACATAGATTTACATGTAAAAAATAAATTTATTTTTATGTAAAATAAAAATTATGACTACATTTATTAATTATTTATCATCTTTTTATATTGAAGTTACTCACTATAATTATGATTATTATTCTTTTATATTTATGGATGATAATGAAGTCAAATATTAATTAAAATAATATTAATCACTTAATTAAAAAATTTTTTTACTCTCCTCGTTTGTCTATTGGTTTACTATATTTCAATTTCTTTATTTTATTTTATCACTTAATCAAAAGATTTTCTTTCTTTTAATTTGGAAAATATTTTCGATTTCTTCTTTTATTTTACCCTTTGTATTTATGCTCCACTATTTAACTCGTCAATTTATATTTTGTGCATTTCATTGTTTATTTTGTTTAATTTTATTTACTTGGAATTTATAAAGTGCAAAGTATGTTTCCAATATTGTTTAATTTTATGTTTTAGAGGGATAGAAAATTGTCACATGTTTTTTGTACTTTTCACATAAACAGTGGAAATTTCATAATAGGCATACATAGCTTACTTTAACAATTTCTTCATTATGGGTATGTTTGGTTTAGAGTATATAAAAATTACTTGAATAAATTTTATAAAATAATATATGAAACTCATTCATTCAAAATAACATGTGTAAAATGGGTGTGGATTATATATGGTCAGTTATAATTTGAATTCACATACCGGCTGCATGGTAGGATTATAGGAATCCAGATTATTTGACATATTTTATTGAAGTTCTATAACAAACATGATGTGTAAGCGTTATATTTATCTTGCTAATTATTTTGTTTTGTTTTGTATATATCTTCTGTATCCTTATCATAGTTTTGAGAGATTTTATCATACGCAGTATATATATGTATTTGTTTGATATAACTAATCATACAATGTATTTTATGAGGACTCCATATGTTTGGGTTCATTATAGATCACTTATTTATTATGTTAATTAAACTATTTAATAAAAATAATAATTATCCAATGACTAGTAATAAGAGATCCATAATAGATCAAAATATAAGAGGTCCACCTTATAATTTATCCTAATCATATATATATATATATACTTGGGAGAAAACAAAATATAATTTTCACGTACCTGTACACCATCCCAAAGTTTTGTAAGACGACTTCCTGGCATACGGAGTTCAACAAGATTTTCTGCATTGAATGTTGCTGGCAAGGATTTCGATGGGTATCCATCCCAATGAAAAGTATTATTTTATCTGACAGCATATTAAGGCCTTCTGGAAGATGCACCCTACTATGTCCATGTGATAAATATGTGTATAGTCTCAAAAACTTTAAATTGACCATTCCAGCAAAGGATTGAGGACTTAGGATTAGGTCACTAATTCTTGACATGTTCAAGGTTATACTTTCAATATGTTCAGTCCCCTGTCCAATAAAAATAAAAGACAAAAATAAAAGGTAACTAACTCATCAAAAAGAAAATATTGTGCTTGAGGCACATATATATTACCTAAAGAGATTAATTTTACTATATTATTGGTGTAAATAATTTATCACTACATCTAACCATGTCTGACAAACAAAAAAAAATTCTAACCATGTGTTATTATATGAGTAATTTTTGAAAATGTATCAAAATTAAAACTTTAAATTAAGTAAATGCAATTGATGAATTGATAATACAATGTTAAAGATCTTATATTATCAAATAATCTTTCCATTTCTATCAAGAAAAAGAAATTGTTTGGAGATTTGGAAAATATTACTACAATTATGAGTTTTTATATTTAATTATTGCATGATTTAAAATAGACTAAATACCCATTTTTAAGGAGATATACAGAGTTTTTTAAGGAAAAATTGCAATTTACCCCTGAATGATAAGTTATGTGCACTTTACCCCTTAAATTTTAAAAATATGTAAATCAACACTCTAAACTTACACAAATATTCATTTTAGCCAAAGTAATTATACTATGCCCCTCAAATTTTGGAACATATACAAATTAACCCCTGAACTTTTCTAAATGTCCAACACCCTATAAACATGTTTAGTTTGTTTCTAGTTTTCAATTTTTAGAATTTTGAAGGAAATACTGCAAAATTATGAAAACTACAAAGAAATACAAAATGAAAACTGAAAACTAAATAAACGAAATTGTAGTTTTAAAAAATTTTCAGTATTTCTTCACAAAAATTGAAAAATTAAAACTTAACCAAAGAGACCCTAAAATTTATTAAATTTGTGATTTTTTTTGTTTGCAATTAATGAAAAATTAATGAAGGATCAATTTGTACATTCAAGAAAGTTAAAATTTAAAAAAATTGCTTCTTCCATACAATTCTACAAATTAAAAAGGGAAAAGTAAGTCCCTTCATATATTTTGTGGAACTTGCACGAAGGACAAAGTATATTGTGCCAACTATACGAATGCCAATTTGTCCTTCATTTTTGAAAATATGGCGACCTTCTGGGCTTTCAAATTTTGATGAACTAATTTGTCCCCTATAATTTCTTATGGACCAATTTGATATTTAGTCCAAAAATAAATTTTACAGCAATGTGGTTTTTAATTTTAGTGATAGTATGCATGAAATAGTACACTAATAACAATTTAAATTTAAACTGAAGCATGACATTATAATGGAAATTTTCTGGTAGTTTCTTACCTCATTATGCTTCAGGACACGATAAATGTCATTTTCCCATAAATGACTTCGTTCCCCTGGTCTTTCAATATTTTGTTTACGAATTTCTAACCCATTTCTCAATCAAGTCATGCATAATACATTTCAAATCTAGAAACTTCTATAAGAGCTTTATCTTGAAGATTTCTCAAAGCAATAGAAGTTGAGTAACCACTTGCATCTAGGAAAGCTTGCACATCATCTTTTGAAAAAATGTATGTTGAAGAAACAAGCAATATATAAGAATATAGCTTTTCTTCCTCATCTAACCCTTCATAACTCAGTCTCAAAACAGCTTGAATTTTTGGAAATGGCATTTTCTGGTTCAACTGACTTTCCCATTCTTTCATTTTTGCCATAAAGAAAGGAACCCAAAACTTTCAAAGCTAATGGGAGGCCTTTAGCATATTCAACCACCTTCATCATGAGTTTATGCCAATTCATTTGGATGTGATTTCCATTTTTAAAGGCATGCAAATTAAGAAGTTTTAAGCATCATCATATCCTAATGCCTTAACTTTATATATATCATCAGCTTTTAAGAATCACGTGTTATTTCTAGTTGTGACAATGATTATGCTACCTGAACCCAACCAATCATGTCCTCCGATCAAATTTGTAACTTGATCTGAATCATTTACATCATCAAGAACAATAAGAGCCTTTGTGCGACGAAGTCTACCAAAATATTGCCTGGTACTCCATCAGGAATGTCAATGTTTAGATCCTTTTCCTCCAATAATATGGAAATAAGTTTATTTTTCAACTAATTATTCCAGACTTCTCTAATCCACCCTTACATTTGCTAAAAAACAGCAAGCTTCATATTCAGAGCACAATATGTTAAATAATGCACTTGCAATCGTTGTTTTACCAATACCTCCCATGCCCCAAATCCCTATGATACGAACATTTGATCCACAAGATATTAGGGGCTTAAGATTTGCAATTGGTTTATCAATTCCAATAAGACCATTTAAGTTAACTTGGTGCTTCCTGATTCAACCTTGTCAACACGCACACAACTTTTTCAATGAGCTTAGCTTCATCCTATAACAGAGAAATGGAAGCTAATTACATTACTATTTAATTATTTATCATCCAAGAAAAATGAAACATTTTCCCATTAAACATAAAGGATTTTATGGTGATCATTTCATTTATGATTGACCATTACTTCGATTCTCAGTCACACGTCCCATCAATAGACGATGTTAGAAATCTCTAACTATTGATGGCTTTGGCTTATGTATTGTGGCAAATGAAAACCATTTGCAACTATATATTTGTATAAACTACTAGAATCAAGTCATGGCTTGCACTGTCATGTATAATAAGCCAGAACTAATGAGTAAACAAGAGTATTTGTTTGGCAAAATAACATAGTGATAGAGAAAAATTTAGAAGAAAAGGTTGAAATTTAAAGAATGAAGTCAAAAGAAGATACACTAACCCAAAATTTATGGAATGAAATCCTGATAAATTGGCAACTTTATTCAATGTAGTTTTCCATTCTCTTTATAGTGTTGCCCTTGAACAATTTCTCGTGTTTAGCAAATGCATTTTTGTAGCAACCCTTTTGATGTCGTACATCTGATGGATCTACATTATAGAAGATAGGTACCACAATCTGCCCATTTTTCATCATGCATTCAGTTATTTTGACAAGCTCTTCCAGGCACCATTTTGATGAGGCATAGTCTTTCGAGAATATGATCAGTGCAATTGTGACTCTTCAATTGCTGTAAAAAGTGCTGACGATAACTCATCTCCTTCCTAAGCTTGTAATCCACATATACTTCAATTTTTGCACGACTTAATGCCTCAAGCAAATGGCTAAGAAAACCACTTCGGGTGTCTGAACCTCTAAAACTGATGAAGACATCATATTTTATCCGAGGAGCAAGTGAGGAAGAAGAAGGAGGAGACAGAGAAGAAATCATTTGACATGAAGTGCTCTGATTGTGCGAATTTACTTCATCCACACAAGTCAGTCTTGGTCTTTTCCGTGAACTCCACAAAGACATTCTGAAAAGAACAAAATAAGGATAAAAGAAGAGATTATCATTGATGACATATAATCAAACTCATTAACACGGTTCACAAAAGGATAGAAAGAAAGAAGGGGGAAAAATTGAAACTAGGCGTCTAAGCCATGACAATTTGTCAGTAAAATATCAAATATTGAGGTAAAACAAAATGTTATCTTTTTTTATTGATCAGTACTCAAAAATCATGGGTGGAAGAATTAAGGATTCTTCGATGGTGTGATAAAAAAAATCATGCTTTAATAAAGGGATATAAGCCCCATAATTACTTATAGACGAATAAACTTAAGGGATAGATACACAACTCCTTTTATATACACTAGTTGTCAATTCACTTTTTTTTTCATATTTTGTATTTCTTTTGAAGTTAGTTTTTTATGTTTATATTTTTTTAACTTCCTTTATTTTTTTCTGTGACTCCCCTTGACTTTTTTGGCCTTCTCCTTGTAAAGCTGAGTTCTGATACTGATATTAAGGAAGCAAAAGCTAGAAGATGGGTGGGTTGACATTTAGTTGTTTATACGGTCTTAGTGGTCTGGAGGTAAGATTTAAAGCAGTGCGGTGGAAATTCAGGAAATTTTGTTGATCTGGATGATGTTTCTGTACAAGTCTCATCAAAATTTTGCAGATTGTGTAAGGGGCTATCTTTGGAAGTAATTCTAGGTGTTCAAAGTGGGGTGGAGGTGTTGTAACCCTGTTGCTTGAAGTCAGTTCTGAAATGAGGGATAACAAAAGATCATTTGTTTCTCTTTCTGGGGTCATTATCGATATCTTCAGTTGTGATATGCGGTCTTGAAGTTTGAAGGCTTTAAAGATTTTAAAGGCACAATGATGAAAAGACAGGAAATTTGATAATCATGAGATGGAAACTTTCTTCTTGTGACTCATGCAAAACTTTGCAGTATAATAATGTGTAAGGGGAATCTATATATTTGGTTATAAGTAATTAATTGAGGTGTTGAAAATATTGAATTTTAAATTCATGATCTTGAAGTGTTTTCTTTTGCACACAGCTTTGTTTCCTCCCACAAATTTCTGTGATCTGGGGGCGGCTATCTATCTTTTTCAAAGTGCTGAGGTGTTGTAATGTGCTTGAAGTGTTTCTTTTGATCATAACCAGCTTTGTTTCCTTTTGGTTGTATTCTGTTCTGATGCGGCTCCTCCATATTTTGGGAGTTTTAAAAACTTATCTAACAAAAAAAAAAAAAAATGAGTAAAAGTCCTTCATTTCTTGTGAATTTTGTGAGACTTAAAATGGATCATTTCATGTGATAGTCAACTCTAATTCAGTGGATCAGGATATTTTGAATTCATAAGCAAATTTGAACCAACAACAAAATTGCATTTTAAATTTCTAATCAAACAACATATGCTAACGTGCCAAAGTAGAAACACACACAAAAAAGAAGAAGGAAAACCCACAAAGATGGGATCGGGAAGGCATCAGGTAGTCTTGAATAAATTGGTGTAGCAGGCGCTTCATTCTCTTCTTTTTTTTTTTCACCTATCGCTTCTTCAATGCACAGTTGGATGAGTTTTCAGAGGTCTGTCTGAACTCTGAATAGAGTAAATACCTCTCAGCAAAGGAAAGTGAGCACGAAGCTGCCTATCATTCACCTGTCAGCAAGCATGGTTCATGAGTCATTTTCTAATGTAGTAATATATTTTATTTTGACTAGCAAACATGAACCTACATCAAAATTCTATTTTAATCCGACCTCAACATATGCTAATGTGCCAGCGAAAGCAGCACCGAAGTAGTACAACAGTCAACAAACATGGTTTCATGCGAAACAAGAAAAATAATAATAAGTGAATAAAAGAAGGGAAACTCACAGAGATGATCGAGGTCGTGGAAGGCATATACCTGTGAAATACCAAAACCTATTCCGATGCGTTACCCTCTGCCATTAAAATAATAAAAGCAAAAACAAAGACGAGAAACGAACAATTGCGCATGCTGTGCTCAGATGTTGAGGATCAAGGCCATATTACATTCTTCTTCAATGCTCAATTTAAATGACTTTTAATTTCAGAGGCCTATTTGAATGAATGGATAGCCTCCCTGTCAGATCTGATCGATTCACGCGGGAGAGTGAGTGGGTGTGTAAAGCGACAAGGGAAGGGAGTAGGAAACTCTCGTTCACTTCTGAGCAATCGTGAGTCCATTTTCAAAGGAGTCAATATCCAATATTTTCAATTTTACGTCAATCTAGTCATAATATAATTTTTATAACAATTTACTTATAACTTTTTTAATTTTAAAATCGATTTAGTTATTTTTTAAAATTCATGTTTGAATGAAATGATTAAATTAACATTAAAATAAAAATATGAAACGATATTAAAATTAAAAAATTAACACTAAATTAATGTAAAAAATTTATTAAAATTAAATTAATATCAAATTAAAAATATTAAAATCAAAATGATTATTTATCTTTTTTTAATGTATTATTACTATATTATATATTGACTAACAACAGGAAGTTTCAGACTACCATTGAAAATGAGAAAATCCTGGAAGAGTAAATTTATTATCTTATTGTCGCACTCATAATAAAATTCATAAAATCCACAACTAAAAAAAAATCTTATATAAAATTAGTAAAATCTATTTTTATTATTATGACAATATTTAAAATCAACTTGGTAAAAACTCATATAAGGATCTATTTATGTATAGAAATGAATCTTTTTATATATAAAATATACATATAAAAAATTATATTTTCACTCTTACTATTAAATCTTTTATGCGTATTTTATATATTTTTTAAATTAAAAGAAATTCAAGAATAGAGGTGTATTTTGCACATAAGACAATTCATTCTCTTCTATCACTGTATCTCTCAAAATGAAGTGTACCAATCGACAACAACGTCCCCACCCAACAAGAAATCAGCCATATTCCTTTCCATAGAACAACTTAATATATTTTTGTTTTTTACTTTAATTTTAATATTTTATAAAATTTAATTTAGATTCAATCATAATATATTGCATTAGTATCAAAACATTTGTATAATTACACTATCATTCAATTAAATCCTATTATATACAAGACTTTTAAGCTAATTAGATGAGAGTCAAATATAATTTGTTGATGAGGCAACTTGTGGTTGATAACTATCAATATATTAAAATTAAACTCTATTTTATATTATTAATATATTAAAATTAGTTATTTATATTTTAAATAATAATATAATAAAATTTTGAATACCAATATAACTAAATATAATATACATAATGATGCTTCAATTTAATATATGAAATAATGATACATTAATTTATTAAAAGAGATTAATTTTGATGTATTATTAATGTAAAAGTTTTATACTGTCATTTAATCATATGCTTTTATTTGTGAGAATATTAAAGCTAAGAAGTGTAAATTGAGTTCAAATTGAATTTTAATCATATGGTGATTGAGTTCAAATTTTTTTATTGATGTATTAATACTTGATTGAATATTTATATAAATTTTTTTGACACTAATAATGTTTTGAAATTAAAATCTTATTAAAAAGCATTCTTGTATTGTATATAAATAAGATCTCGAAATAAAAAAGTATAAAGGCTAACTATTATATTTTGGGTTTTTGCATTACACTCATTAAGAAATCAAAATTAATGGTTTTTTTAAACATTTTGATGCATCTACTACATTAGAAATTTTAAAAACTCATTATTCAATATAAAATTTATCAATTTTTTATTCTTTTGGAAAAACTTTTATATTTTACATATACCACTATTTTCAATTGTCATCCTTAATTGTTTTTTAACATCAGGCTTCACCCCCACAACAGTTAAAACTCATCCTTATTTGCAAATCCTTCATCAATCCATCTATTAATTAATAATATAAATTTAAGAACTTATATTCTTCTTCAATTCTCAATTTAGATGACTTTTAATTTCAGAGGTCTATTGGATAGATAACCTCCTGTAGATCTGATCTACCGCGTGAAACGAAGGCCTTATAGTGATTGTGATACTTGGTACCACTGACGACCTTCACGAAGAAGAAGCCAAGGAGCGAGGTTTACTGTTTAAAGCTATCGGCAGAGTCAGTGAATGAAAGTGACAAGGGAGGTGAGAAGGAAACTCTCCTTCACTTACTGAGCAATCATGAGTCCATTTTTTAGATTTCTGTGTGGATGAAGTGGTTAAATTGACATCAAAATAAAAAATATAAATTAATATTTATTAAAAATATTAAAATTAAATTGATATAAAAATTATTTAAATTAAATTAAAAATATTAAAATCAAAATAATTATTTACTTTTTTAATATATTATTACTATATATTTTACTTTGACTAACAATACGAAGTTTTGGACTACCGTTGAAAATGAGAAAATCCTTAGAAGAGTATTAATTTATTATCTATTGTTACACTCATAATAAAATCGATAAAATTCACAACTAAGAAAATATATTTTATATAAAATTAGTAGAACCTATTTTAGTTATTATAAAATTATTTAAAATCAACTTGGTAAAAGCTTATATAAGAATCTATTTATATATGGAAATGAATAATTTTATGTGCAAAGCAGGCATATAAGAGGATTATATTTTTGTCCTCACTATTAAATCTTTTATGTGTAATTTTTTTTAAATTAAAAAGATTGAGAATGGAGGTGAAAATATGATCTTATGTGTATTTTACGCATAATAATCCATTCACATCTATCTATGTCTCTCTCAAAATGAAGTATATCCGCCGACAATAGCATCCCCACCCGATAAGAAATCAGCCATATTCCTTTCATAGGACAACTTAATATATTTTTGTTTTTGAGTTTAATTTTAATATTTTATAAAATTTAATTTAAATACAATCATAATCTATCACAGTAGTTTAGAAACATCTATATAATTATACTATCATTTAATCAAATCTTGTTATATACAAAACTTTAAAAGTAATTAGATGAGAGTCAAATATAATTTATTAATGAGTCCCTTTGTGATTTCCTTTGCAAATTAGATTAAAAGGGCACCTTTACAAATTAATAAAAACCCGTTTTAAAAATTACACGATGATTTTGTTATTTTTTATGATCAATGCTGGTCCCCAACAAATCCTTGGGCGACAAAGTAAAGTTTGTAAAGTCTTTTCTTCGAATTATATAATAAATATACGTAATATATTTTATCACTATTAGATGTGATATATGATTTTACGTATTTTATTTACTTATCACATCTAATTATAATAAAATGTATAGTATATATTTATTATATAATTTTATTATATACTAAATATTACTCTTAGAATTTGAATCCGGTGGAGATCACCGAAAGTTCCACCCACTGATACAGTCTTACGAGAAAAAGAAGACATTTAAAGTTGCCATAGATGAAGTTAACGGAGAAGACGCAAAGATAGAATTTGAATTCGGTGGAGATCACCGAAAGTTCCACCCACTGATGTGACAGAATGAACAAAAGAAAAAGTGTAAAACTAAATCAATTTAATCAAGCGTGTATTTGGATTAATTTATTTCTTTTTCTTCTTTTTTTCGTTATGATTTCCTATTGGGGAAAAGATTCTAATATTTCTAAAGTTATAAACATTGTACAAAGAAATAGACGTATACACATAGATATATTAGTTCTTAACAAAACCAAATTTTTGCATAAAAATAAAATTAAAAAATGGTGAAAAATTTGAAAATCAGAGCAACTTTTTTCGTCCAAAAAAAAAAATGAAAATCAGAGAGCAACTATGACTCTCGAACAACAATTTTTGGCTATACTTTGATGAAAGTAGCTGATTATCGATATCATCGTGCAGATAATAACTTACCCCCTTGTTGTAAATAGTGCACATAGTTACCTGGTTCGTGCCATGGAATTTCTCAAATCACTGTACAAAAAATGGGGCATCGACTGGTAACCCCATGATATTTTTTTGGTATTTTTCTGGTAACACCATGATATTATGTGCCGGAACGTAGAAAGCTTTGGGGTGTGCCGGGTACTTTCATTGAAGCTGCCGAAATAGGAATCCAAGCATTGTTGAGCAGGCAGCAACGTAGCATGCACGACGGAATATCTAGGGATAAAGTCAAAAGCAACATGACATGCTGCTCAACTTTTGTGAAAATGGTTTCACGCACATTAATAGTTTGTACTTTATATTTTTGTCATGATCTTTCTTGTATGGGGAATCTGGCATTCACATCATTCCTGCACCAACCTACCCCGCACCACAACAAGAAAATGGAGGTTCTTTTAGGCTCTGTTCCAAAATAATGTTTATCTAAATATCACTATTCTCAAACTATTTGAGTGCATTTCTTTTAGATTTTAAAAATAATGATCACAAAATGTAAATTTTACATGCGGTTATTTTAGATTTTAGAAAAAATATTATAAAATTTAAGTTTTATATATAATTGAAAAATTAAAAATAATTTTTTAAACATTTTTTCTAGCTTTAATAAAAAAATAAAAATTATTTTTTTTAGATTTTGATTAATTTAAATAAATTATTCAAATATATGAAAAATAATTTTTCTATAAAATGATTTCGGAAACTGAAAATTGATTTTTTTTCAAAAGCTACATTTTTAGCTCATATAAAAATTGAAAAACTAATTTTATAGAGATTCTAATTACTTTAAAAAAGTTATCCAAATATCCAAATATAAATTCTTATTAAAAAGTATTCTTGTATTGTATATAAATAAGATCTCGAAATAAAAAAAGTATAAAGGCTAACTATTATATTTTGGGTTTTTGCATTACACTCATTAAGAAATCAAAATTAATGATTTTTAAACATTTTGATGTATCTACTACTTTAGAAATTTTAAAAACTCATTATTCAATATAAAATTTATCATTTTTTATTCTTTTGAAAAAACTTTTATATTTTATATATACCACTATTTTCAATTGTCATCTGTAATTGCTTTATAAAATCAGGCTTCACCCCTACAACAGTTAAAACTCATCCATATTTGCAAATCCTTCATCAATCCATCTATTAATTAATAATATAAATTTAAGAACTTATATTCTTCTTCAATGCTCAATTTCGATGACTTTTAATTTTAGAGGCCTATGTGAATGAGTAAATCACCTCCCTGTCAGATCTAATTTGCCGCGTGAAGCGAAGGCCGTATAGTGATGATAACTTCACGAAGAAGGAGCGAAGCAGCGAGGGTTACTGTTTAAAGTTGTCGGTTGATTGAGTGAGTAAAGTAACAAGGGAAGCGACAAGGAAACTCCCGTTCACTTCTGGGCAATCATGAGTCCATTTTTAATCGAGTAAATAACTAATATCTTCAATTTCTCGTCAACTTAGTCATAATATAATTTTTATAACCATTTAGTTATAATATTTTTTAATTTTAAAATCAATTTAATTATTTTTTAGATTTTTGCGTGAATGAAATGATTAAATTAACATCAAAACAAAAAATATAAATTAATATTTAAATTAAAAATATTAAAACTAAATTGATATAAAAAATATTAAAATTAAATTAATATTAAATTAAAAATATTAAAATCAATATGATTATTTACTCTTTTTTAATGTATTATTGCTATATATTTTAATTTGACTAAAAATAGGAAGTTTTAGACTACCGTTGAAAATGAGAACATCCTTGGAAGAGCATTAATTTATTATCTTATTGTTACACTCGTAATAAAATCAATAAAATCCACAACTAAGAAAATATATCTTATATAAAATGAGTTTAATTCTAATGTATTGACAGTATAAAGAGTTTTATATTGTCATTCAATTAAAATTTTCCTTTTTATGAGTTTTAAAATGGTGGGATTGAAGGTAATAATATTTACTGATGTGTATTATATAATTAAATGAATATATAAAATTTTTTTATACTATAAATACATTCCAATTAAATCCATATAAAATTAGTAAAAGCTATTTTTATTAGGTGGTTGCTCCGGGCCTATGCCAGTCAACGCCTACGATGCCTATGGCATTGTTCAGTAGACACGCATAAATAAAGGATAACAGTGTTAACGCTTGAACATAGTGTTAAGTTTAAAATATTATAAAATAAATACTCTTGAAAACAAAAATGTCATTTATTCATATTTTAAAAGGCTACGTTGAGTTTGTTTGGATAAACTTCTAAGAGAAAGGTTAATAGAAGGTCATTTAATGGAATGCTCAGGTGAGAGTGATTTAATGAAATGTTATTTTTTATTTTTTCATAAAATTTGTGAAGATAATTTAAAATCATATAATTAAATTGAAATGTGATTGAAGTCACAGTTGGTAGCTGTGTCACTGGAGACTAATTGTATCTTAGACTTGGCAACAAGTTTTCACTTCACATTTCCATTCTCATTTCGTTATTTTCTTTGCCATACCTGTGTCTTTACTTTTTTGTAGATTTGTTTCTAAGTCTGTTGATTTGCTAATATGTTTTGTTTCAGTTTGGAACAACTTTATTTGGACAAGAATTGTTTGAATTCTCTCTTTTATCCCGATAATGGTTCGCCGCATGAATCAAAAGCTACATGCTATAAGCCCTTTCCAAATTTGCGCTGCCTTCTATTAGGTAATATAATACTATTCCTCTTGATATAGATCTTCATCCTACAATGAAATATGGATTCTGGATATAAACTGACATTGAGCCTTTCAATTCATCCTTCAGGTGATAACAACATTAGTGATTTGGCCTCTTTTGACTCATTAAACTTGTTTCCCAACTTGGTGGTAAGGGTTATACTGTGAAGTGTTTATTATGCTCACATATTTTAATTCTTGATTGTGCATGGCATGGTACTGATTCTGTCTTGTCTATATAGCAATGAGTCTAGGACCATTGACGTGTTATCAAACAATTCATTTGGAAATGGTACATTGGAATGCAATTTAATATTACTTTGCAGCTACAATTAATTACTCTGAGAATGTTATGTCTAGGTCTTCCATGTCTGATTTGCCCATTATTTGATAATGTTTTCTGCTTCTTGTAAATATAATTTTTGCTACTGTAACGCTTTGACATGGATATGTAATCAGGATAAGAATTTGTAACTTATCATTTTTTTTTCTTCCCGAACTTAACTTCTGCATGGAAGTCACCTTGTGGTTTAGAGATTGAATTGAGTCTTCGAAGGTTGTGGCTGTACCAATAAAAAATGATGGTTATGGATGGCTACACATAACTTTTTTCTACACTCTGTGCTAGAGAATAGTGAAGTGCAGGATAAGAGGATAGAATTTTGTCTAAAAACAAGAAAAATGGAAACCAGGGAGGTAGGATGAGATGGAAAGATATACAAACAAATCGAAGCTTGCTATTCTCTCAGCTGTGAAACATGGAAAACTCTTTGGAAAATCTATTTACTGAGCAAGATAGAGAAGCCACAAATGGAAAACGACCTGATGTCCGCCTACAAGAGCGGGTAAAACACCGCAAGTGCACGGGTCGTTCAAGTAATAAAATAGTGAGTGAAAGTGTGTCGTATCCACAGGGATTGGATAGAGGTATGCTAGCGATCAATTAAACTACCGTGTTCAGGCCTAAGCAATATCAATTTAATGGGAATTAAGTGAAAATGCTAGAAGAGCAAGTAACTAGAAAATACTAACACAACTAAAATGAGAGACAACCAAGATTAAAGGCCTAGGGGACCTTTTTCACCCTCTACTTCACTTGGATAAGCAAATTACTCAATTAAACATCAACAAGTTGGTTTTGTTAGCATGCCAATTATAGTTAAAAGCCTATGTCTAGGTCAATCAACCGTGTCTCCTTCACCTAAAACACTAAGTGTCCTTGTGAATTAGTGTGAAATCAACCTATTGAGAACTAACATCAAGCATCTACTATGCAAGGCCAATGGGTATGTTTCCATCCCATTGACTAATCCTCACACCTAAGCCAATTAAGTGTAAAAGAACAAGCATTACCCATAACTAAGGTCCAACATCCCTATTCCTATGTCTAGTTCAAGGGAATACCCCAAATCATCTTAAATGGTGGCCAAACATATAAAAGCATTAAGACAAGAAATGGGTAACCAAAACCAACATCATTAACATTTAAACAAGTAAATCTACAAACATCCAAGATCCATAGAGGGGTCCAAAGGATCCCCTAGCTACAAGTTTAGCTATCCATAATAATAAACAAAGCAATCACTAGTTCAAGAAGCATAATGAACATCAAAGACAAAAAGAGAAAGGAAGAGATGAACAAAATGAAGCTTCAATCCTCCTCCAAGCCTTTGGTCTTCAATCTCCAAGATGAGTCTCTCTCTAGTGTGAGCTTCCCTCAAAACCCAGAATTTTTCCCTGAAAAAATGTCCTCCAAGAGGCAGAAAAACATCCTCCTTCACCTGCCTAAGACTGGTTTAAATCATTACTAAAAAATGGGCCTGGGCCGCGTGGGTTGCAACCCGGAAACATCAGGTCGCGACCAACGCGAAAAATGATCAAATGTTGCGCGCCAGAGGTTGCAACCCAGATTTTAGGTCGCGACTCAAGGAGAACTTCTTCCTTCATTCCTTGCTTCCTTCATCTTGGCTTCCAATTGGATTCTTCAAGCTCCAAAAAGCTACAATTTCCACTGTCAAAAATCATTAAATGAGAATTTAATTTGGAATTTGCAATTCACCTCAATAATCATGATTTATGACATTGAATTTTCAACAAAAGTTCCAAGACAAAAGCAAGGCAATTCTTCTTATTTTAAAGTGTTTCACTTGAAAAACTAAGGACAAAGCATGCGATTTAAGCTAGATTAGAAGCTAAATAACTCCATAAACTGGAGTTATCACACCCCCAAACTTAAGCTTTTGCTAGTCCTCGAGCAAAATAATCCAAAACAAAGCAAAACACTTAGGGACTTTCAACCGAAAACAAGCAGTCCAAATATGAAAGCAACTCAAATTCAAGCATTGTCAGGGTTAAAACATCATATATATCCTCAAGAACTATTTCACAACCTCACAGAAAAGTACCACACATGCACTTCCAAGACTATGTTGTCACTCATATGCAACCTTCATGCACAAATGAATTTCCAACAAGCATGCATGCAAGATCTCTTCCTAATTTCGAAAGACAAGCTTGGATAGGTCCATGAGAAAGCACACACATATCTCATTACATCCAAAGAGTTGTTTTCATCTCTCTCTCCACTAATGTAGACAAATACACAATCAAGAATCAAAAGGGTCTTTCAAAGCTTGTAATGTGAAGCCAAGGGTGAGTGGTTAAGAAAGAAAGGGAAGGTTATAAATCAAAAGTTAAAATGCATAAACATGAAAATCCTAAGATTTGAGCCAATCCAAGACAAAATTCAAAGTTGCAATTTGTGAGATTCCATGCAAAGGAACCATGCACTTGATGATCCATATGTTTCTTTTCTTTCCCCCTTTTTTTTCAATAATTTTTGTTTTTTAGCTTTTTTTTTTTTTTTTTTTTTTTGGGGTTTACGATTGACAATTCTCCATTATTGTTTTAACTCACAAAATGCACAAAAAGACTAACAATTGGCTCCAATCAAAAGAATTTTACATGCCATACACTCAACAAGGGTAAGTGATTTTTTTCTTTATTTATTTTTATGAGAGGTTAATGGGAGGAAAAGTGGGGTTAAAAGAAGAAAATAAAGGCCAAACAATATTCAAGGCTTCAAAGGGGACCTAGGTATAATTACATATCAAGTTAGCTTCAAAGGCTCAAACGGTCCAAAGAATGCCTTAATCATTTTCTTAATCATGCATTGCCTAGGATTTTGCCTCAAGAGAGATTACAACAACACTTACAACAATACAAATCAACACACATGCCATTCATACACTTTCTCCAAAGATGTCAATCTACTCAAATTTCAAGGTCTCACACACATACAAATGGGAACTAGATTCATACACAATTGAAGCACAAAGCTAAACATCATCAAGAGAACTCATGTGTATTCCCAAATAGTGAGGTCAATCCATAATCCATGCAATCATTGGATATTCAATTTCAACAACCCACATGCCAAACTTAAGTTGCCATAAAGCATTCATTCCAAAAAGCACTTGGAAGGACTAAAATTCTTGCTCATAATTTGCCTCAAGTGGGTCGCAACCCAGAAATTATGACTGGTCGCCCCAGGCACTCGCATATGTGGTGCAACATACTAAAACCCGAGAAAGTGAGTCGCAACCCAGTTTAGGTTAGACCCACCTGCAAAATTATGCAGCAAAATTCAGCACTTCCAAACTCCTTTCTTCTCAACAAAACAACATCCAACACATCAAAAACACTCATTCACCACAATTAACACTAAGATTCATATGAAATCATCAAACCACAAGAATGAACCATGACAAGGAGTATAAGGCAAGTGAATTGAATAAACACTATGACAATAAAATTAAACACAAACACCACACAACAAAACAACTCAAAACACTAACATGCTTAGAACACTATGACCTATATGCAAAGAGCAAACCCAAGATTTAAGCATGACATAAGGCATAAGAATATGAGTTCAAGCAAACAAAGTGTGTGCTCACTTTAAACCAGAAAAACACAAGATAGGCAACCAAATTATGCATGAAAACAACAAAAACAACATGAACAAGATACTAGATCAAAAACACCAATACAAAAGACACAAGAAAGCATAAAACATGACTAAAACACACCTTGCTGCAAAATTCTCAGCAATAATGATGCCTATGAACCAAGCAACTAAACACAATACTACCAAGCAAAAAGAACTAGAAAAACAGTAAATTAAAAGGAAAGGATTAAGAACTTGGGTGTCCCAAGAAGTGCCTTAGTTATAGTCTTGGCTAGACTTTGTCAAAAAGTCAAGTTGTTGGAACCAATGCGAAAGAAGTTTTTGCACAATACTCCTTTCCTCCAAAGTGCATTTTTAACCATTCAATGTTGACTTTGTAAGTTGACTTTGAATCCAAACCTTCAATACTCACAACTCCTTGAGAAGACTCTTTTACCACAAAAATTGGACTTGACCATTGAAGTTTGAGCTTCATTGAGACGAGTTTGTGCCTAGTCCTGAAAATAAGGATTGGCTCATAGTTTTCATTTAACCAACAGTCATACCCTTTTCACCTAAGTTTAACTTAACCCAATGACTGTTGACTTTGTGAGTTGACTTTTGAATCGGACCACCATTAGTCACAGCTCCATGGGAGAACACTTTCTTCACCATAATTGGACTTGAGCACCTAAATTTGGGCCTCATTAGGGGGTGTTTGAGTCTAGTATTGCATATGAGGATAAATTCACTATTTTCACTAGACACAATGGTCATTCCTTCCATTTTAGGCACACACTCACTCAATATGGGGCTTAGACACCATTGGTGCTCAATAGAGGCTTTGTGGTCACCCTCTAACAAGATCTTTTTCATATTGATTGCTGGGTTAACACAACAAATGTCTTCTTTGATCCAATCCACACCCGTTTTTTATCTTTAAGCACATAGAGTAGCTTGTCTAATTGTGTCTCAGTTGGAATTGATGAAAGTATCAATGGAAAGGAGGAGCTCCAAGATGGGCACAATGCAAAGGGCTTGGCTGCTCTAAATCTACTTTTCGAAGCTCTCTAACTAAAGGCTTAATAGAAGCTTTAGATGAAGAAAACTCCAAGGGCTCAAATTGAGGTGACCTGAAAAACTTAGGAAACACGTCAAGCAATTTATCAAGATTATAAACATCATCATCAATGCTATGAATATGCTCACATGCAGGAGTTAATGACAATGCAAGGAGGTCTTGAGGGTGTTCCTCATGAAAAGACTCAGAATTGCCATTGTCCACAATACCTATATAAGAACACTCCTCATGCTCATGTGGGTAATTAATGGCCTTAAAAATATTAAATGTTACCTCCTGGTCTTGCACACGCATAGTCAACTCACCCTTTTGAACATCAATGAGAGTCCTACCCGTGGCTAGAAAAGGACGACCAAGAATCAATGGCACATTGCGGTCTTCCTCCATGTCCAAGATGATGAAATCCGCTGGGAATATGAACTTATCCACTTTGACTAAGACATCTTCAACAATTCCTCTAGGATAAGTGAAAGAACGATCTGCAAGTTGGAGAGTGACATTGGTTGGCTTGCATTCCCCCAAACCCAACTTTTGGAATATTGATAGGGGCATGAGATTTATGCCTGCCCCTAAGTCACACAAAGCTCTCCCAGAGAATTGAGTTCCAATATGGCAAGGGATAGTGAAGCTTCCAGGATCCTTCAATTTGGGAGGTAGCTTATTTTGCAAAATGGCACTACACTCCTCAGTCAAAGCAATAGTCTCAAAGTTTCCCAATTTGCGCTTCTTTGAAAGAATGTCCTTCATGAACTTCACATAACTTGGCATTTGTTCCAAGGCTTCAGCAAAGGGAATGTTTATGTGAAGTTTTTTGAAGACTTCCAAAAACTTTTGAAATTGTGTATCAAGCTTTTGTTTAGCAAAGCGATTGGGAAATGGGAGAGGAGGGGTAGGGGGCTTCTCATTCTTCTTCTTATTATCCTCTTCATTGGCCACTTCCTTTTTCTTGTCCACCATCACTTCTTCAACATCATTTTTTTTATGCTCCAACTCTTGATGCAAAAATTTAGTCTTTGGATTTCCTTCAATTTCCTTCCCACTCTTAAGAGTTATGGCCTTACATTGCTCATTGTTGCCACCCTTGGGATTATTGATTGTGTCACTAGGAAAGGTTCCCAAAGGGCGATTACTCATTGTTTGAGCAATTTGACCAATTTGAGTCTCCAAGTTCCTCAATGAAGCGGCTTGACTTTGCAAAAGAGCGTCTTGGCCAGCTAAGTGAGCATCCGTCTTGGCCATATAAGCATCGGTCTTATTAATGAAGGTCATGAACATGCTCTCAAGTGTTGAAGTTCGATCATGAAAATGCTCCTTAGGTGGGGTAGGTTGTGGTTGGAAGCCAGGTAGAAAATTTGGAGCTGACTTGGGTTGAGCGAAAGAAGAAGATGCTTGTTTATTATTCCCACAAGCATAGTTGCCTTGGCTTCGCCCTCCTTGGTTGTAGTTATTGTTGAATGGTCGGTTAGGTCCCGATTGGCGATGTTGAGCCAAAAATTGTACACTCTCCATAATGTGGGGACATTGATCACTAAAGTGTGGGTCTCCACACAAGTCACAAGCACTAGAAGAGCTTTCAACCGAATTCACATTCATATTATCCAACCTCTTAGCAATAGCCGCTACTTGAGCTGAGAGAGAAGTGAGGGCATCCACCTCATACATACCAGCTACCTTCTTTGTATTCATCCGTTCAGTTGGCCATTGATAATTGTTGGCTGCCATTTCTTCCAAGAGGTCAAGAGCATCCATCTGCCTAGCCATCAAAGCACCACCTAGGCATCAATAGTAGCTCTCTTGAGGGAGCAACCCATGTACACAGTCTGAACTTGGAGCCACTTAGGAATGCCATGGTGCGGACACTTCCTAAGCATCTCCTTGAACCTTTCCCATGCCTCATACAGATTTTCACCATCTATTTGCTTGAAAGAGGTGATGTTAGAGCGTAGCCTAGCTGTCTTGATTGGTGGGAAGAACTTGGCAAGAAATTTTTGGGCAAGGTCCTCCCATGTAGTGATAGAGTTGCAGGAAGTGAGGAGAGCCATGCCTTAGCCTTATCCCTTAGAGAGAATGGGAATAGGCGCAAACGAATACCTTCCTCCGAAATGCCATTGTGTCGGAAGGTATCACACACCTCCAAGAAGTTAGAGAGATGAGCACCAGGATCTTCACTAGGCAACCCACTAAACTGAACTGTGTTCTGCACCATTGAAATCAGTAGGCTTAAGCTCAAAGTTATGAGCTTGGATGGCAGGCCTGCAAATGCTAGAGTGGACATCCTGGAGTTGTGGAGAAGCATAATCCCGCACGGAGCGGTTTGGGTCCTCATGATCTGCCATGTCACGTCTAGTACGATGAGAACGAGGTTGGCGTGGAAATTGAAAAACTCTTTCTAAATCCACACGAACAGGACTATCTTCAAAGCTTCTAGAGCGTCGCATGCAAATATAGATGTACCTGAAAATAAAAGAAAATGAAGGCTCAAGTCAAGAACTAGTAATTTAAATCAAAAGTAGCACACAACTATAGCCAATCCCCGAACGGCGCCAAAACTTGATGTCCACCTACAAGAGCGGGTAAAACACCGCAAGTGCACGGGTCGTTCAAGTAATAAAATAGTGAGTGAAAGTGTGTCGTATCCATAGGGATTGGATAGAGGTATGCTAGCGATCAATTAAACTACCGTGTTCAGGCCTAAGCAATATCAATTTAATGGGAATTAAGTGAAAATGCTAGAAGAGCAAGTAACTAGAAAATACTAACACAACTAAAATGAGAGACAACCAAGATTAAAGGCCTAGGGGACCTTTTTCACCCTCTACTTCACTTGGATAAGCAAATTACTCAATTAAACATCAACAAGTTGGTTTTGTTAGCATGCCAATTATAGTTAAAAGCCTATGTCTAGGTCAATCAACCGTGTCTCCTTCACCTAAAACACTAAGTGTCCTTGTGAATTAGTGTGAAATCAACCTATTGAGAACTAACATCAAGCATCTACTATGCAAGGCCAATGGGTATGTTTCCATCCCATTGACTAATCCTCACACCTAAGCCAATTAAGTGTAAAAGAACAAGCATTACCCATAACTAAGGTCCAACATCCCTATTCCTATGTCTAGTTCAAGGGAATACCCCAAATCATCTTAAATGGTGGCCAAACATATAAAAGCATTAAGACAAGAAATGGGTAACCAAAACCAACATCATTAACATTTAAACAAGTAAATCTACAAACATCCAAGATCCATAGAGGGGTCCAAAGGATCCCTAGCTACAAGTTTAGCTATCCATAACAATAAACAAAGCAATCACTAGTTCAAGAAGCATAATGAACATCAAAGACAAAAAGAGAAAGGAAGAGATGAACAAAATGAAGCTTCAATCCTCCTCCAAGCCTTTGGTCTTCAATCTCCAAGATGAGTCTCTCTCTAGTGTGAGCTTCGCTCAAAACCCAGAATTTTCTCTCTAAAAAATGTCCTCCAAGAGGCAGAACGTCCTCCTTCACCTGCCCTAAGACCGGTTTAAATCATTACTAAAAAATGGGCCTGGGCCGCGTCGGGTTGCAACCCCGGAAACATCAGGTCGCGACCCAACGAAAAATGATCAAATGCGCGCGCCCAGGTTGCAACCCAGGATTTCAGGTCGCGACTTAAGCAGAAACTTCTTCCTTCATTCCTTGCTTCCTTCATCTTGGCTTCCAATTGGATTCTCTTCAAGCTCCAAAAAGCTACAATTTCCACTGTCAAAAATCATTAAATGAGAATTTAATTTGGAATTTGCAATTCACCTCAATAATCATGATTTATGACATTGAATTTTCAACAAAAGTTCCAAGACAAAAGCAAGGCAATTCTTCTTATTTTAAAGTGTTTCACTTGAAAAACTAAGGACAAAGCATGCGATTTAAGCTAGATTAGAAGCTAAATAACTCCATAAACTGGAGTTATCACGACCCATTTTAATTTTTTTTCCCCTGTTATGCCACATAAGCTTGAGCAGAGGGCCTTTGCAAGTTTAGTTAATCTGTTTTGTAATTGGTCTTTTTTCCTTATCACTATGAGGCTCGTTTCCGCACTTGTCATATATGCACTCATTTCAGGAATTGTTGGCTACACTTGCAACTTCTTTATTGTCAACTGGAGGGAGCAACTGGGTATTCACTTGTGAATTTACCCTGCAATATGGTCCAGTTACCATTAAACTGGCATTTTATTTTCTATCATAGGTCATTTATATACTCTTGATCTTTCTTTCATCTTGACAAGTTAGGAATCTTTACTGACTCGATGCTTCTTTTGTGGGCCTTTGTTTCACACATTCTGCTTTTTGAACACGTTGCAATTGCTTGCAATGCTACTACTGCCTTCCCATTTGGCACAATCGTTGTTATTGTTCTTCTATGGACACTTTTTACATCTCTTCTGCTTAAATTGGATGGGATTGCCAGGAAGAATAGCAAGACTTGGTTTCAAGCTCCCTGCCGCACAACTAAGTATCCAAGGGAGATTGTATTTTGGAATTATATTTTGTATGCACCATATTTACTTTATAGGAGCATAACATATCCACTTCTTTAGATTGATATGATTTTATTTCTTTGTAATATTGATAGCTATTACTTTAAGATTTGTTTTACTTTTAATATAATTGGAGTCTTTTTTTTATATGATTGTTATTCTTATATATATAAATTTAAATACATAAATTGAATTCCAAATTTTAATTTTTTATATAAAAAAAATCATTATAAACTATACCCACGGAAAATTAAAAATTTATAAAAGTGTGCCTATAAGCTATACCCATGGATAAAAAATCTTTGCTCTAAAGTATATAGTGACAGAATTGTTTTTGTAGGTAATTACTTGGTGATTATTTGTGACGGTTTTTAGTCCTCTCACTAAAACCTATAGGATAAAAGGCATATGTTATACCGACGGTAAAAAAAACCATGGGTAAAAGTATATTAAAAACGACGGAATTGGACATCCGTGGGTATAGGTTTTTGAGGCCTATACCCACGGTTTTTATGCTTTTACCTACAATTTTTTGCGGTGGGTATATGAAAATTTTCTTGTAGTGACCTCAATTTTTCAGTTGCTCATGATTTCCCTCAAACCATTAATGATTCACCATATATATACCAACTGTATTGGGCACATTTTCTAGTTAGAATTTCCATGCTCCCTAGCATCACTCTATATATAAACTGCTAGAATCAAGTGCTATGTAATGCAACATTAACTCATGGCTTGAACTCTATCATGTATAATAAGCCTAAACTAGTGACTGAATAGTGTATTTGTTTGACAAAATAACAAGACTAGTAATAGATCTAGAGAAAAGGTCAAAACTTAAAGCAGTGAAGTCCAAATATTCAGAAGAATATACACTAACCTAAAATTTGTGGAATGAAATCCTGAAAAATTGGCAACTTCATTCAGCACAATTCTCCATTTCTCTACATTCTTTATGTTTCCTTTGAACAATTTTTTATGTTTAACAAATGCTTTTTTGTAGCATCCTTTTCAATGTTGTACATCCGATGGATCTACATCATAGAAGATAGGTGCCACAATCTGCCCATTTTTCATCATGCACTCAGTTATTTTGACAAGTTCTTCCAGACACCATTTCCATAAAGCATAGTCTTTTGAGAATATGATCAGTGCAATTTGTGATTCCTCTAAAATTGATGAAGACATCATATTTTATCTTAGGAGTATGTGAGGAAGAAGGAGGAGGAGACAAAGAAGTCATCTGACATGAAGCGCACTGTTTGTGCAAATTTACTTTATCCACACAAGTCAATAATCTTGATCTTCTCCATAAACTATATAGTGTGTCCACAAAGACATTTTGAAAAGAACAAAAGCAGGATAAAAGAAGAGGTTATCATCATGATGACATAAGATCAAACTCATTAATACCTATTCATAAAAAGAGAGAGAAAAAAAAAACAGAGAATTGAAACTTAGTGTAAATAATCATTTTGGTATCCCATAAATATATCATATGATAAATTAGTCTCTCAAATTTAAAAGTATGATTTAAGATTGCAATATGGATTTGCATGTAGGGACCACCAATTTGTCCCATTTTTTAATTGTGATGGACTAATACAACTTTTAAAGTTTAGAGAGACTAATTTGTCCCTCAATATATTTCTAATCGACTAAAATGATGGCCAACTTAAGTGTCTAATCCATGACAATTTGTTAGCAAAATATATCTAATATTGTGGTAAAGAAAAAGGTGATTCTATTTTATGGAACAATACTCGTAAATGTCAAAAAATCATGGCTGGAAGAAGAATTAAGGATTCTTTTGATGTTGTGATATATATACTTTTAGTTAAAGGATATAAGCCCCAGGTTCACATACATAGCACCCAATTGTTTGTGTGTGATTATTTTGATAAAAAAATTATTAAAATATAATTTTTACTTTTCTAATATATATATAATTTTTTTTAATTAAATTAGAATGAGAAAGTGTAAAAATATATTTTTTTAGAGTTATAATTTTCATTTTATAGAAATTTTTTTTATATAACATAAAAAATATTTTAATATTTTATTTAAACATAAATTAATTTTAGATATCCAAAGATAAAATAAATTTTATTTTTTGAAAATATCTTATTTAAGAATATCAATTTTTTTTTGAAAAACTTATCAAGCCCGTCCATAGACTAATAAACTCAAGGGGAGAACCTAAAGAAGTTAAATTTCAGAGACTTGATTGCTTTTGAAAATGGATCAATTAATGTGGACACACAAAAAAAAAAAGAGTAAACTCCCAAATTAGTTCCTCAATAATTTTGCATTGGACAATTTGGTCTTCTAAAAAATAAACCCCTCATATGATCCCTTAAGAACTAAAACATAAGATAAGTTAGTCCCTTTATAAATTTATCTATTAAACCTTAACGGAATGATATGTGTGGACTGTTAAATAAATGATATGGCACGTCATGTTATAGGTGGGAACCACATCACATCCTTTGAGCAATACAATGTTGTTTCCGTGTTTATATTTTCCCTTAAAATTTAGAACAACACGATGTAAGAGAAGTGATTTCTTAAATATTCTTTCAAGATGACGTCATTTGGATGTCAATGTTTTAGTTCATGTGATGCATTAATATTGGAACACACCACATGTGTCATTCCATTAGTGGAGACTTAATGGAAAGACTAAATTGACTTATGTTTTAATTCTTAAGAGACCACAAGCAAGATTTATTTTCGTTGGGATCAAATTATTCGGCATAATATTCCTAAGGTACTAATTAGGGTATGTACTCAAAAAAAAAAAAAAAAAGGAGGAAAACACTTACAAAGATGGGATCGTGGTAGGCATCCTCTGAGTGTTTTCATTGACACCTCAAATTCTCCTATATACTCCAATGTTTTAGTTTCCCAATTTTTTTTGTCAATTTTACCACTTAGCATAAGGTTGTCCCTACACGTAGTTCCTTCAATGTACATATAGGTATCAGACCCGTGATAAAGAAAAGATCAACAGAAATGCTCGTTAGAGCTCTCGAGAGAAAATATGAGTGAGCTTAATATTTTCACTTCATTCAAGGTGATTGTAATGAGAGTTACAAGACTTACATACAACTTGAGGCTTGTGCTGTAAGCCATCAATACTGATTATGACAGAGAGCACATATCTTGAAGAGTTAGTTCTCAGATTAGTTTTCAGTTAATACTCTATGCTATAACAGTTAAGCACTAAAACTATTATAACGGAATATTGTTAACTTAGAAACTAGCTCATTTAACACATGCTATAATTGAAGATGTATATAAATACTTAAGTGTATGCTCTCTAATTTAATCAATAAAGTTGAAGTGATTCATTTGGTCTTTGTTTCCTTCTCTTCCTTGTTTACTCTCTCTCATTTTCTGCAAGTCACAAACCCTTTTTATATCTTTGATCATGAGACCTTCTTCTCTGTACATATAGCCAGAAATTGAACATCTAATTAGATATTTAAGGAGCCTAACAAATTATCAATTGTGCTAGATTTTATGGTTCCAATGCTCTTTTTATATTTGTCTTAATGCTGATTTGTTTTTTGTTTTTATTTTTTGGTTGCATTTTAATAGAGAGAGCAAGGCACTTAAACTTATTCTCAATGTCTAACATTGAATGAGAAGAAAACTAGCATCCATGAATCAAAGCAAATATCACACCATTAAGAAAACAAAGATCTGTATAACCAAGCATTGAAATAGTGAAATTGGAAGCTATGATAGGCAATAGAGTTTGCATGTAACCCAAACCCTACATCACCCCTTACCCTCACATAGAGCAGAGGTTTGATAATATAAATCTGAAAACCGTAAATGGAAGAAAGTAAGAAACACAACAGTTCAAAGCAATAGGATTAAGTAAAGATGCAATTACAGTTAACCCAAGGTAAAAGGGTTTGATCTTTGTAATAGAAACTGCAATAAGGACTTTTGAAAGAGCAATTACATAAAATTTGATGATGAAACAAATTTTGAAACTCCGTATTGGCGAACCTCATTCTCATTCTATATATGCACAATTTTGACAGTGGTGAATTCTTAAACCCACTTGCAGTTTTACATGATAACATAGATATGTAGAATCCTAAACTTCCTAATCACCACAGCAACGGATAGTGTCGTTCATGTTGGTAACAGGCTTGAACTCAAAAAAACTCATAAATTTTGCATGCATATTATTATATTACATTATCAGATGTAAAATTCAGCCTTAATCCCTCAAGGCCACAGTTAAACTTGAAAATGAATGACTAAAGTTGATACTACTTGCAGATACCCAAAGGATTTGCATTCTTGATTATCGAAGGATGCCCCATTATCGTGAGGAGTCTTTCACCAGGAATTGCACCAATTTACATATTGCAGTAAGAAGAACTAATTCTGTTGCTCAAAAGTATTTGCTTATTAAGAGTTTTGTTTATAAAGAATTAATGTGAACGACAATGTAACCACTCCCCATTTTACTCTTGCGACAAAGACAAATTGTTTTAACTTTTAAGGTTTTTAAGGGTTATTTATGCTTATTTAAAAAAAAATTAAGTAAGATTTTTTGAAATACTGAAAAAGTTCTATATTGTTATAAAAAAATGTTCAAGCCTAATACCATATTACATAAAAAAAATTATTAAAAGTGTTTTAAATACTTATGATGCTATCAAAAAGTAATTATTCTCAATGATAGTGAAAGTAACTATATTCTCAATGACAGTGAATTAGTGTCAGGAATTTAAATATAATAAGATTTAAATATCACTTGTGACTTTGGTAGAAAAACCTCCTAATGAGACTTCTAAAAAATATGAAATACAAAATAAAGGCATATAAGATAGGAAAAGAAAAATTAAAATAAGGAGCGTTTGAAACAAAAAAATGTCCTCAACTCTTAGAAATTCAATAATTAAATAATCCTATCTACAATCTGTTTGAAAAAAAAAAAGGATAGGTGAGTAAGGGATATGTTGCCAAATTCAATCCTCTAACACCATCTCTTCCCAAGCATACTTCTCAGCATATGTTGCTCTCTTTCTCTTATTGCAACATTTGGCATATTCCCAAATAGCATCAAGTGCATCTTTATCCAAATTGGGGCAATCATAAAATAAAAAACATGAGGTTGTAAAGTCACTATTTTCGGTTTCAAGTCTAATGTGTTCTTCCAGCAATTCAGGTGTTGGAGTGAACAGTCTCTCCAAGGATGTGCAACCATCGCCATCCAAGTAAGAGAGGGACCCTGGAAGCTCAGGTAGTGACTGGAGCCTCTTGCAATTTGTTAAGTAGAGATATTTCAAATATGGAAGATGTTTGATGCTTTCTGGCAAGCTTTTGACATTAGTTTCCTGAAGTGATAACTCCAACACCAATGACAACTTGTTGATATTCTCTGGAAGTTCATGTAGGTTGTGACGTTTATCCAAGTATAAGTATATTAATGATGATAAGCCATCCAATATTATTTGTTGGCTTGATGTGTCAACCTGTTTGCACTCCTCAACATAAAGACATGAAACAGATCTCAGCTTAGACAGGCTATGTGGTAGGTTCTTCAAACTCTTACATCCTTTCAGATTCAAGGAGTAAAGCATGCTGCAAAACCTATCTGATGAGGGCAAGGCTTCAACATCTGTAATGTTTAAGAACCCGCTATAATTTTCATTTGAAAATCAATGAAAACTCCTTGAGCTTAGAGCATTCATGACCAAAACCAAAACCAAACAAAAACCTAAAGAGGACATATGTAAATACTGCAAAAAAAAAAAAAAAGATCGTGTTACTTCAATTTATTTTATCAATTTCTCAAATCAGACGATGGAATGTGAAGTTTACTTCTTTTTTTATATGAGGACATTCGTCTGAGTTTTATTTTGATAAAGAATAGTGGGAAGGAGACAGATTTGAGAGGTTTTATTATGCTTGGGAGTTTTAATTTGAGGAAGAGAAAATATATGATGAGGGTTCTTGAGTATTTTCATCATTAACCCCTCAAGTCCTCTTATAGTGATTTGTCACATCAATGAAATTTTATTGATTAACAATGTGAAACAATTTTACATTGTTAATTTATAATTTTTTTTTCAAAATGGGTAACTTAAGGTGTGTTTATGAGTTACCAAGTAAAGAAGATGAAATATGTGTTTGAAGGATTTGTTTTACCCTGTATTGGAGTATAAAAAGAATCCACGGAAGAAAATGGAGGATATACAATATATTTTTACAATTTAGGCGTTATTAAAATAAATATATCTATTTAATGTGTTTCATAATGACACGTGGTCAAAATGAAGATCATCATGGTAGGATCAGTTAGTTTTTCTGTTATTATTACTTGGTTAGTTTACTCGTCGTATTAACTTACATAGTTTGTGTTTAGTTATATTAACCATTCTCAGTAGTTGACAAAGTGGCTTAGTACGTATATATTGTAGCTACTTTACCGTAAACTACTAGATTCATTCTCTCCATCATCAAGTAATATTCAGTTGATTGATTCTCATCTTTCTCTCTCAAACTTGCTTTCTTGTTCTTGAGTTTACCAATTTTCTTCATAGTTGTGAATTTCTTTACGGTAACGTTTTTTATTTTTTTTAAATATAGTATATATTTCGAAGTAAAAAAATATTTCCCTTTTCAAAATATTTTTGTTGTCTAAATTTTCTCAAAAATATTAATTTTCTCCGGAAATTTAATCTCATGATTGTTTTATATCTAAAAACATTTTTCGTCAATATTTTTCTAAAAGTTCCTCAAAGTTTTTTCTATATAAAAAGTTACGTGCATTGAGTGTACTACGTGCAGGGACAACCTTGTTTGGTAAGGGGTAAAAGCAATTGGAGAACTTAAAAATGGGAGTATATTTCACAGTACATCCATATACCCTCATCATAGTAGCACTTTATTTGTTCTCTCTAATCTGTTTTAGTTAGTTAACCCAGTTAGTTATGGCTGTCTTAGTTTCATCAACTATAAATCCTATAAGATAATTCTGCTCTAAACACTCAGATTGTAGTAGTATTTTCAGTTACATGAAATGAGAAAGTTCTCTCTAGAATTCCCTTCTATTTTCTCTCTGATCTTGAATCAAGCTCCATTTTCTTGTTGAGATTGTGCATCTGAAGGAATTTCATATATATCAGATGATATAAACAACAGATGAAATCCCTATATCGCATAGATCAATTTAATCCTAATATGACATGTTCAACAACAATCAAAAGATTGAATTAGAGTTACCTGGAAAGGGAGGAGAAGAGAACAGATTCATAAGCTTCTCCTAACCTGACATACAAAATACAAATGCAAGAGATTAGAGAGAAATCTAATAGAGAAAATAAGATTTACTCCTCCTATTCTATAATAGGTTTTCTGTGTCATAGTGTCAATGGGGCAACCAAGCACCCTATATATTGGCTAGGAGGAGGGCCTCTCCTTGTGTCAGGTAAAGTTGGGCTAAGCCACCCATCATAGTAAAGCCCATGCACAAGGACCCATAAACACACCCACAATAAACAGTGCTTAACAATAATTAGCCCAATAGCAACAATGGTCACAAATCATTGGGTTTAAACAACAAATTATAATTGTTTGACATCAAATTAATTTGGGTCCAAAATTAAATTCATCATTGATTTATGTTAATCCACAAAATTATTCCAACAATCTCCCACTTGGATAACATAAATCAAAACATTATAAAACAATACCCAAATTAATTTACAATATGTGGGAGTAATAAGATGTCAAAACCATATAAGCACTTTCAACCAAATGGTCCAGAATAGGATAACAAATATCTCAACAATGTAGAAAATCATACTGAAGGAGTACTGATATCATACATGCAAGATACTTATTTCCCGTGACCCAACAAAATGTGGTACATGGGTAAATGGGAATGCACAACAAAATTATACATCAATATGTGATTAAAAACAATTCCCAACAAAATGGCCCAGCATCCGCCCAAGATACTAAATAAGATCTAACAAATCAGCACAATAACAAAATGAGACTTGGTCCAAAATGTCTCATAATGTGCTACATTAATATAAGAGTGTGTACAACACTAGCAACAATAAATAATATCATCACAACAACAACAGTAATATCATCAATAGCAACAATAACAACAAAATATGACAACATAAGCATCCAGCTAAGATACTTTGAGATTTAACAAAATATTTCAGGATGACAACAAATTGAAAAATGTGTCCAAAATATTTCAATAACTTGCCATTATACTAATTATATCAATAACTCTGCGCAGGCTTAAATGGCAATAACATATGAGGTCACAATAAACATACAGAACTAGCTCCCACTAACCCAAAATACCAAAAAGACCTCAATATGTCCATACGGGTTATGTAACCCACAATAAACTTTAATGGCTAGCCTTTGGTTAGGGGATCAATAACAATAAGTTCTGCAATAACTCGAGAATAGTTTATCACAACTTGTCAAATTAATCTCAAGGCAACAACATAATGATAATAATAGTGCACACTTCTCTCACTAATCTAACATATCAAAATATTATAAATATTTCCATTAGAGGTCACAAAATTTCAAAATACTCTAATGGTACAATAAATAGTAGTGGGATCAATGATAACTCTATAGTAGAGTACTCAATATAAGTTTGAACTTATCATTATTCTCTCTAGCAACAAAAGTACAAAATAGAGAGACACAAGAGTGCAGAGTCATTTCTGTTTATAATAGAATCTCACAAAATTGTTAAACATACTCTGCCAAAATAATCTGAGGAGATCATCAATGTCCAATTGACATTGTACAACAAATATCTCCTCTCTGTCATCACAAACTAATAATTAGATGCTCATTGAGCACAAAGTAAGTTGCCAGCGGAAGCATTTTAGACCTACAAACCAACAGTAAGGACATAACAAAACATAAAGTCTCTAACTCCCATAATAACAAAATTTTAACATTAATGGGAGCAACATCATGAGATAATCTAAGAGACTCAACAATGTCCTTTATATAGGTCTTACACAATACAGCGATGACAGAACAACAAAGGAAAGAGAAAACCATATAACAGAATATTATAATGATTATAAAATTAATTTGGTTTTCTCACGTTCAATTAATTGAGCGATTAATTGAACTAGAGTTCTTGTATCATTGCAATTCCGTGAAGGGTCCGAATCACAATATACAAGACTCTCTAACATGATAGAGAAAATTAATAACAATAATATAAAATTATTAAACAATTTAATTCAAATTATTTTCTCTATCATCCAATGATTATGTCAAATAATGCCACACCGAAGGGTATGTTCATTATCTACATAACCCAACAATATTTGCAATCCAACACAAAATTATATCAGATAATGTCATACCGAAAGGTATGTCCACTGTCTATATAATCCAACAATATTTGTAAAAGGCTTATAAATATTGGATTGCTACCAAATTGCCCAACGAATAAGTAATTACTCCTAATATTATTCAGGAGCTAATGCTCATACACAATAAAATCATGCCGTTAGAGCTAGTATCGAGAGGATACTGAAAACTCTAAAACCATGATTATCAACTCATTAAGAATTATATCAATAAAGACAAACCGAAGGGAAAGTTTATTATCAATATAATTTTAATGCCACAATAGTTACAATATTATTCAAAAAATAATAATCTTAAATTAGCCATCACAAGTAAAATAATACAGCCAAAATGAGAGGAAAATAAAAAATTTAAATATATCCAAGAAAATACTCACAATATTTAAAAGAGGACAAAATAAATAATAAGTATAAGATTGTGAGCTAAATCCCCTCAAAATAAAACAACATTGGCTTAAAATAAAACATAAATAGATTTTCAAACTCATAATTATTTTCTTATTTGATAATGGTGTATAACGCCACCTCAAAACAACTTTCTCTTTATGTCAAGTGGAATTTTAGTCAAAATCAAATAATATTAAGACCATAACAAATTTTACAAGGCGGAAACAACCAAAACTCAATATTTTCGGAATCACAATGTGTTATAATATTTTTACACATAATAATTTTGAATTTTCAAATTAAATCCAATACTAATTTATGCAAGTTCATACAATCCATACAAAATCTAATATTCTCCCACTTGGACTGCATAAATTATATGACAACATTTTACAAAAGAATTATTCAATATAATATGGGAGAAAAGACTATAATCATGTTCCTAAACTTTATACAAGGGAAAATTTAAAACAATATTAAACTAAATCAAACAATTGTAGTTTCCCATAAAAACTACAATACATAATTATATTTTTCCATATGGAACACGATATAAAATATTGGATAAGATACTTCATAATTTTCAAAATTATATAATACACAATTATATTTATATATATATATATATGTGTGTGTGTGTGTGTGTGTGTATTTTGATAGTAGCTCTCAAAGTAATATTGCACAGTATTTCATAATAATAACACTTCACAATTTGATGTGCAATATACTGAATACAAATACAACAAAATTATCTCAATGAGTAAATCAAAATAAACTTTGAGAGTATATTTCAAACAAAGTTTCCAATAATTTATATTCAATTGTTTAAGCTTAAAAAAAAACACTTATAGAGCACTTGTCGCTCCGACAATAATGACATATTCGTATACACCATGATCATCATCTATTAAGATAGACCCCAATATTACTATCACATTGCTCGAAACAATGCCAAATTAGGAATAGAAACTTGCTTTACATGAGGGCATACGATATCAAAAGGTTTTAAAGAAAATCTCAAAATAATATTGTGCAATTTGATAGCAACAAAATTTTATAATTATCATGCATAATATTAATTACAAAAGGAGAGCCAAAATTAATTTAATAACAAAAGATATTGGCTCTAAGAGTACTCAAGACAATATGCCCAATATATATATATGGAGCAAAGTTTTCACAATCTGCAACTGTCATAATAAAATTATATAATAGCAGCATTGATAACTTTCAAAATTAATATTGACATCAATATAAAAGGTGTGCCAATATTATTTCAATAGCTAAAAGATATCGCCTTCAAGAATATACACCTTATAGCATGACCAGAAATTTCATAAATATTCCTAATTGACAACACTAGTATATTAGACAACATTACTACCTTATTGTGATTGGGTCTCCTAGACCCAATCTTATTCACATAAACTTATGAAGGAAATTTGTTTTGGGCACTAGATATGTCAAAGATTATAAATATGATGAGTTTAAATAACAATATAAGGTTAAATGTATATCTCATAAAGGATCATAATTGTAACCACGTTTGACCTACCTCATCATTTAGCAAAGGTGTCCTCTCATTATTTCAAAATTAATAACAATAATTTCCATATAATAGTATTTTCTAACAATCCGTCTCACGAAGGCGAGCTCACAATTGTGAAAAATACCCAATAACAGTACAAAATGGTCTAAAGTAGCATATTTCAGAAATATATATCACAATTTTATAATAGCAATGTGATATAATCACAATAATCAATAATATGCACATAATAGAGCACAAAATTATTTAATTAACAAACAGGACCAAATATGAGAGTGTGCTAAATATAATATGCCCAATAATATCAGAAATATGCACAAAAAATTTTAGATCAAAATTAGGAGAGTATCAAATATTTTTAAGCAATTTATACAATAGAAAATTAACAATAATTATTTTTGATACCCAAAAAAATAAATAAAAATCACCAATAATTTTAAAATAAAAAAAATTAAAATTAAAAAAAAGGGCCAAAACGGGCCCCGGATGGCCCGCACGCGCCCACGCGCTTGGGCCAGCGAGTGGGCAAAGGAGGATACCTGTTCATCGTCTCCTGCCTTGAGACGGGTTGCACGCGACCCATGGATACCGAAACGGGTCGAGAGCGATTTCTCGCTCAATTCTCAACCAAATCGAGTGATTTTGGTGTCTATGGATTCCTCTTTCAATTCTCTACAAAACCCATATAACTTTGTCTTGAATAATAGCCTATAACATTTCAGAAAATTCCGCGAAAAAATAAGTGGGTAGCCTGGGTTTTTCGTGTTTTCTCTCAATACTCAATGAAATTTCATGATTTTGGTGTCAATAGGTTCGAAATTTCATACTCTATAAAAGCCCTATGATAATCAAAACAATTTCACACATATATGGCTAGAGGGTTTTCAAATTCGAAATCGGGGTTTATGTTTGAGTTCATATTTTTTCAAAACGAAATTATCTCTATACACTAATCCGTTCCATATGATCTTTATGTTGATTTTCTCAGAACATCATCAGGAACAAAACCCCTCAATAAATTTTGAAATTAATCGGCAAAATCACAAAATCCTAAATTGGTATATTATGCTTCACACAAATACGAAATTCATCATTATAAACACCTAACCTGAAATATACCATCACAGCCATATCAGAATTAAACTTGGCTCTGATACCACTTGAAGGAATTTCATATATATTAGATGATATAAACAACAGATGAAATCCCTATATCGCATAGATCAATTTAATCCTAAATATGGCATGTTCAACAACAATCAAAAGATTGAATTAGAGTTACCTGGAAAGGTTGAGGAAGAAGATAACAGATTCATAAGCTTCTCCTAACCTGACATACAAAATACAAATGCAAGAGATCAGAGAGAAATCTAATAGAGAAAATAAGGAGATTTACTCCTCCTATTCCATAATAGGTTTTCTGTGTTATAGTGTCAATGGGGCAACCAAGCACCCTATATATTGGCTAGGAGGAGGGCCTCTCCTTGTGTCAGTAAAGTGTTGGGCTAAGCCACCCATCATAGTAAAGCCCATGCACAAGGACCCATAAACATACCCACAATAAACAGTGCTTAACAATAATTAGCCCAATAGCAACAATGGTCACAAATCATTGGGTTTAAACAACAAATTATAATTGTTTGACATCAAATTAATTTGGGTCCAAAATTAAATTCATCATTGATTTATGTTAATCCACAAAATTATTCCAAAGCATCTTCACATGGTATCAGCTTTAATCGATCCTTCTAGTCTCTGGGTCTCTCTACATTTCGCACAAATCAACTTCGTCGCCATCAATTTTCAACCATTCAATCATGGCGAATGTTAATCTAGATCCCCCAAGCCCTTTTTTCATTCATCCAAAATTCCGAATGAAAACCTAGACATTTCCATCATTTCTTCAACCTTGCTAGGTCAATCCAACTATCACATTAGGTCCCGCGAAGTTTTGATGGCTCGGTTTGGAAATCCAATCCCATCCAATCTTTGATGCTTGGTGATCTGGATGCAACACTCTAGTTCTATCTTGGATCACTTGATCTTTAAGCAACGAGATTGCACTGAGTATGCTCTAGCGCATGGTAGCACTTGATGTGTGGAATGCTCTCGTTGATGATACTATCAAGGTGATGATCATCACATCTCACCTCTTCTGGAAGATTTTTACTCTCTCAAACAAAGTGAGAGATTCATCCAATAAAATTTTCTGCAAGGTATTACGTTTATTACATGTTGAATAAATAAAGTCCAAAAGAACCAGGAGCTTTGCAACCTCCAATATCTGAAAATGAACAAGAATAGTAATGCCAGCTGCAAGTAGCAGGTGGTGGCAAGTAATATGAGTTTGAAACATATGGAACATCCCAGTTATTCTTTTTATTCATTATCACTTTTCCATAAACATATGGTACTTCCAAGTTAAGAGATGTTATAATTTCAACATGTGACCAAAAGCACTAGTTGTGGCTAAATGATCTATCGATTTCGAGATATGAGGGTATCATGAATCCTCATGGCAAGAGATGTTATAATTTCAACATATGGTACTCCCTCCTTCCCTCCTTCCCTCCTAACAGATTATTGCCAACAGATTGAACTAAATTTCAAATATATTGGCAGTGGCCTAGATGTGAATTATAAAATCATTTTTTCATTTAAAAATTCTTATAAAGAAAGATATCGCTATCACTTAAAATGAATGTGCAAATCATCAGCAAATAAGAATAATTAAGTTTGAACTGTTACATATATTTAGTCATCATCAAATAAACCTAGTCCAACTAGATGGGTCAGTTACATGGATCAAACAATACCATATTTTCTTTAATATATCATATTTATGTTTAAATCATTAACCTTTAAATCTCCTTTAATTGTTTCACCAATAGTTTTTCTAGACTTTCCTTTACCTCTAGTTACAAGATTATCTCTATACGATCCACTTTCATTATTAGGGCCTCTACAAATGTTCTCCATATATACCTAAACCACCTAAGGTGAGATTCCACCATAGGCGCCACCCCAACTCTATCTCTCTAACGTACTCATTCCTAATCCTATTATGCTTAGAGTGTCCACTCAACCATCGCAACATCTTCATCTTTGCAACATTTAGTTTATTTTCTTGTTGACTTTTTATTACCCAACATTTAGTCCTGACACAATACCGATCATATAGGTATGCACTAATATTTACTTTTAAACTTTAGAGGCACATATATTCAGTAGTCTAATAAAATCAGAAGCATGTCAAAATCAGTCTTAAGATAAATCATTAGCAATCCACAAAGAACTTGGAAGAAATTCACCCACAACCATTGCAAATAGGCACATAGTGCCATTAACAATTATGCCTGTCAAAGAGAAAACATTTAGGTAACCTTCATAAATATTAAATTTGCCAACTTTCCTCACCATTCACCAATGTCTTGGTACCTCCTTTTTAATAAAAGAAGAGTCAAAGAGTCAAAGAGCAATGTACCCAACAGAAAGAAAAATTGATGGAATTTTTGAAAGAATTCAGCTAGATTCAAGGGTGATTGTTTAGATGGAATAAGGTGATAGCAATCACTCACACATTCAACAATTCTAGCAAGCATGCCGAAATCATTCTAGCACAACAGTTATGACTACATAGGATTTTTCAAATAATAGTATGCAGAATGAATGCCTCACGACTTACTAGTTAAGGTTTGATGTACAGAAAAATTCCAATAAATGGTCCAAAATATACAAAAAATGGAGCCGTAGCTCAGCAGACAAATAGAAACAATGAGGGGTCAACAAAGTAAGTCCATGACATCTGATCTTGGTGCAAGAGTAGCAATATCTTGAACTTGAACTTGAATAAGATCTTGAACTTGAATATAACTTCAGGTATGCTACTAGCATACTTAATTTCTTTACCCAAAAAACAAAAGAGAACTCTATATCATGCCCTTAGCTGATGATGATAACCAATCATCCAATGAATTGAGAGACTTGTGTTGTTTTGGATAAAAATAGGTGTGAAAGTAGATTTACTATCATAATTCCCTCTTCTCAAATATGACAACACATCCTACAACCTAACTAGTTTGTTATTGATGTCATAACAGAAGCAACACAATAACTTCGGTTTCAATACAGAAATGCTCTCATTGCTACTCTAGCCACCACTATTTTCTCAAGCCAAATAAAACACATTGGAAATGAAGGAACCATTCACCATTTCAAAATCAAAACAAAAAAAAATCTAATAAATAAATCGAAACAAGCTTTCATTTCATCCCCTCTTTTCCCAAGCATTTGCTCATATACAAAACAAAATTCAATGAAAAATCAGAAAAGTAATATTTTTTCACTGGAAAATAAATGAAAAAAAGAAAAGAAAAAACGAAATCTCACAGGCCAAGGACACAGCGTAACATCAGCCTTTATCGAGCCACTTTTCAGGGTTTTGATCTTTCTTCTTGCATTTAAGGAACTCCACGTTCTCCGCGTGGCACCTTACCCTAATGTGCTTCGACGCTGACATCAGGACCGATGTTGAGATTGGATTCCCCAGCATCCACCGCACTCGCCATCTCAGAAACTTCCTTTTGGTTCCGAGAAAATTAACGGGAAACAAATATATTTTGGTGTTTTTGAGGGAAAAAATATATTTATTTTGTTTTATTTATTAATTGACATATCAGTTATTATTTTAAAAATACAAGAAAAATAAGAGATTATAATAACCCACAAAATTAGTGTATCAGTTAATAAATGAATCAGAGAAAATAATTTCTCTTATTCTTGGAGTATCTAAGTATTTCTCATGTTTCTATTGGTGGTAAGTAAGAGTGGAATTAAACCGAGTGGAGAAGAGTCAAGTTGAGTGATATAATTATTCTACTTTGTTGTTTAGATATTTTAATAATGGAATGGAGTAAAATTATGATAATTTTATGAGTAAAAAATAGAAAAACAAGAGAGTTTCCTTCCCATTCCACCCAAATTGGAAAGGAAGAAAGACAATAAAAAAATTATTAGGGTGTTTGAAATATTTTAATAAGATGAATTGAATTAAAATATTTTAATAAGATGGAATTAAATTGAATTCTTATATTATAAATAAATTAGTAAATTAAAGAATTAAATTTATTTTATTAATTTAAAATGTGTCTAAAATGAATTGATTTAATTATTTTTATTATTTTGTCATTCCCACACCAAATTAGAGTTTTTATCCTTCTAAATTCTGCTCCTCAAACCATTTTCATCACATTAATGATTTACCTTGATGGATACGTGAAGGAAAGGTATAAAAGCGATAGACATGGCGTTGCAGGACTCGAACATGAGACCTTCGTGTGTTAGACTGACGCGATAACCAACTACACCATGACACCACACATGATTGAGTTTCTGTCTATTATTGCCCTTTATACATTATATGGCTGTCATTTTCTTTCTAGGATATAAAATAGCTACAAGCTAGCAGCAATAATGAGAACAAAACGATGACCATACTATCCTTAGTTGAAATCGATTAATAGTGCCATTGAACTATTATCCTATATAGTATTTAAAGCAATAAGAATTTTTTCTATTATGCGGCAACGATACCCATACAAACTTAGGACATCTCACAATCACTCTACTATAAAGCATTTCAAAAATTCAACATTGGTCACACTTGGTGAAGTCTAGTTGATGAGTTTTTTTATTTTCTTAATAAATCATCAATGAGTCTATATAAAGGGTTCTAGCTAATCTAATTTAAGTAGAGACATCTTTACTTTAGAGATCGCATTCTACCAACACTATTTTTTCTTTTTTCATTATAATACTTATCTTTAGAATCTTACCAAGGGAAATAAATATCGAATCAGAATTAACCAAGTTTGGATATTGATGATGACACTATTTGTATGTTCCGTAGACAAATTTAGTTCTTCTTCTTCATGACTATTGCAGTTTGCAGCCAAGACCTCTTGTTAGCGAAAGTGACCAATTAACTAGATCAAATCAAGTTAGTTAGATTTGTTGTGACTAAATTGGCTTGATTAGATAGTTACTTATGCCGACTCAGCATTACAGGATTAGTGATGGCACTATATAAATGTGTATTAACCATGTGAATCTAATCATTCTCTCCATTTTCTTTAGTTTTCTTTCATTTTTTTTTCTTTCTGGCTTTGATTCCACAACCTCTATTGCATTCATGTTCTATGCACATATTTATAATAATAATAATAATATCTTATTAACAAACTAGTAAGGAGTAAGTGTTTGCATACTTGAATGGAATGTTTCCACCTTAGCTGATCACAAATAAGTAATCTACTAATCTTTGTTCCACTAGAGTATATTTGATTGTAAGGTAAAATGAAAACACAATTTTCATATAATAAACATGCCTCATTTTTACCCCTCAACTAAACACACCTTAAGGGACTGACCAAGCTACCTCTTGGATACATGTAACAAAAATGTAAGTTTACACCAAAATATGATATCAAAATCTGACTTGTATAGTTGTCACCAGGGGCAGAGCTAGGAATTTTAAAGGAAGGGGCCAAATTAATTAACATATATAATATAAACTAAAATTAAAATTAATTATCACATAGAAATATATATATATATATATATATATATATATATATATAATATAAAATCACTAACAGTTATAAGTCATCCACATATATTTAAGATCAACATAAACAATTATATACACATAAGGTTAAGTATGTACCTGATACATTTACTTTTTTAATTGTGCTTAGCGATGCTTCATGGTATAAAAATCATCAATTATCATATCTGAATTGAACTTTGCAGCAATCTCCATTTCAATGTAAACAATCATGTAATCTGCAAAAAATCATCTCCATCTTACTCTGAAGCCTTGTTTTAATAATCTTCATAGCTGAAAATGCCCATTCTGTTGTGGCCGTGGACATAGGAAGAGTCAAAATGAGTCGAATTAATTGATCAACCAAAGGATATATATCTGATTTGCCACTCCATTAATTTCTGACACAACTCGGCAATAGTAGACAAATTCTGAAAATCTGGAACTTTAGGCACATCAAATTCATAATGTTATAATTCATATGCCAATTGGATCTTCTCTTGCTCAGAAAAATCTGAAGAATAGAATTTCTCAACCAACTTACAAATGTTACAAGCATTAAATCTTTTGTAACTATCTTTAGGATCTAAAGCGGTGCTCAATATGAGAAGCTTGGTTTTTTGTTCACTAAATCTATTATTTAGCTTTTTCAATTGATGATCTATAATAGCAGTACAAATATCAACACGATAGTGGTGCTCAACTGTGACATCATCTTTTTGACAATGGGATTGGATTATGTCCAAGAAAGAAGCACTCATATCAGGAACTTCAATTGCTTGTTTGTGACAAAAAATGCTAACTTTCTCAAAAAGTGTTTCCTAACGACAATCTCTTAACTTCTGAATTAATGATTTTGTGCTAGAAACCAAATGCATAGCATTCAAAATATCTTGAGATTTTGCTGCAATGCTTGACAAAGTTGTCAATGATTCCCATAATTTCTTTCATCACATGTAAAATGGAAACAAAATCAAATGACATCGAAGATTTAAGAGCATAAGTAGTATCACCTCGTTGAGAGTATGTAGATCCTTTAATAGCTAAATCTTCAAGAACTGAATTTGTTGCCCAAACATGCACAAAAGGCTACATATCGAATTGAAATAAGAACTCCATCTAGTGTTTCCAGGCCTCTGCAATGTGCCAATTTGATTAGCTCCCCTCCCTATCTCAATCTCATTATTTGCAACTAAATGAGTTATTTCATTTGCATAAGCAGCTTGTAACTCATCATTGCGTTTGCAAGAAGAACACACAACATTGACAATATTAGTCAAGTTTTGAAAAAAAGCATGAACATCTACAACGTTTTAGCCTAGCAACAAGAGCTAATTGTAATTAATGAGCAAAACAATGTACATAATATGCATAAGGGCATTCTTGAATAATTAAAGCTTGTAACCCCTTCCACTCTCTACACATATTACTAGCACCATCATATCCTTGGCCTCAAACATTTTAAATGTTGAGATTATGATGAGACAATATAGAACAAATCTCTTATTTAAGAGTGACTGTAGTAGTATCTCTTACATGTACCATATCTATTAGGCGCTCCTTAACATATCCTTGTTTATCAATAAATCTAAGAACAAGAGCCATTTGTTCTCTTTTAGATTCATCTCGAGCCTCATCAATTATCAAACAAAATTTTCCATTATCAATCTCACTACAAATTTCATTTTGAACCTTTCTAGCAAAGAGATGTAAAATTTCCTTTTGAATAGCAGGTGATGTGTATTTTGCATTTTGAGGGTATTCTCCAAAACAACTGCATCCACTTCTTTATTGTAAGAAGCCAAAAGTTTCAACATTTCAAGAAAATTGCCTCGATTCTTAGATTCCAAATTTTCATCATGTCCTCTAAAAGCACAAGATTGAAATGTTAACCATTTGACAACATCAATAGAAACTTTAAGACACAACTGATTAGTTAAAGTTTGTTGTGAAGTCTGCTAGATAGCACTTTGTCAATATGACATGATTGGTTCTTCAAGTCTTCGCAGCACTTAAGCAACATTGTGAGGAGAATTAGGAGATTTTCCCATATGAGATAAAAGTACACAATCTTTCCCATTATTCACTTTTTTCCAGTTTCTAAATCCTTCCAGAGTGAATGGAGTAGATTTTCTAGAAAATAAATAGCATGGAAGACAATATGCAACACCTACTTCTGGTGAATTCTCTAACTAAAGAAAAATTTTGAACCAATTAGCTTGAAATCGACAATGATGACTATTTGGACCAGAAAGGGGATTCACATCCATAAAAAAATGTTCAAAATTCATATATACCCTACGAATTTCATCTTGTTGATTGATAGGATAATCCCAAATTTGTGGACGCTTTCCAGGATCACGTATCTAAGTATCAATATCAATTTTTTCTTGTTCAATCCTCATAATTTTGGAAGGAGCTTGTTGAATAGGTTGCTCAGTGGTTTGCATTGTAGGTTGCTCAAATTTTCAACATTACTCACTGAATTTAAATTTGGTAGACTAGAGTTTATTTCATCATCTACCCCATCTTTTCTCTTGAAAAATAAGTCTATAGTTTTTTTCTTAGACATCTCTTAAAAAAATTGCATATTTTAACATCAAAATAGAGCATAATAAAACAACTAACTAATTGATAGCAAATAAGAAATTTGTATCTATATTTCATATTTCTACACTATACATGCTATACTAGTGAACAAAACTAATAAAGAAAGAAATTGTCTTATATTGTGTCTTTTATTTCAACAAGAATGTCATTGGGCATCTCCTTTTGTCTTAGAACATTTTGTCTTTTAACTTCAAATGCTCCATGTCTCCATCAATGATATTCTCAGGTGTTGTGCTTAAAAGAAATTAAAAAAGAAAGCTAGCGGCAATGTCACAACGTGCAAAATGCTGGAGAAGTAAAGAGAGAAAATGTCATGTGTGTGTGTTATGCTGTTACTTTTAGCTTCCAATATCGTGAGAGAGAAGAGTAAAAGAAGCTTTTAGAAGAAGCTACTAAAAGTGAGTTGTATTTATATTTTAATCATTTTTTTTTTGTAAGACTTCTTGGTCACACCTCAATTTGCTATTTGCATAGTTGCTACTATAGAAGGGGTCAAGGGATAGCTTGTACTTTCAATAGCGTTTTTCTTGGCCAAGAGCATCCGTCACTTCTTCAGAACAATGGAGCCATGGGGGAGGCACTCCTCTACATATATATAATAATAAAAAAGAAAATTAAAAATTTTGGCGGGGGGCCATGGCAACCCCTGGCCCCCCCTTGGTTCCACCTCTAGTTGTTGCATATTATTGTCAAATTTTGATGTTCAAATAAAGAGATTGTAACTATAAGGCACTAGAAAACATTCTTTTCATGCACAAATATCAAATCATGAGCATGTATCAACTTCAAAAATTCTTGTAAGTAAATGTCTTTGAAGGGGATTATTTTGTCCTTCTTGGATGTGTTTCTCTAGAAAAATTTAGATGACCAACTGTAAACATAGTCAAAGAAAAAAGCTTCATATAAGGTTGGGGTTAGTTGGTCCTCCCTATCTTGAGAATCAATCTTAGTCCACTATTAAATATCATTGGATTTAATATTAAAATAAATGAATGGTGAAGATTAAAATAATGAAATAAATAAATTTAATTTTAAAAAATAAATGAGTATGTGAATTCTCTAATCCATCCCTCCTTCTTCTCTCTTAATCTCACTCCTACACACCTCTCCTAGCTACCACCTCCTCCCTATCTTCACCTGTAACCTCCACCAACACTTCTCTTCTCCACCCACATTTTTCCTGAAAACTACCCACCTCTTGACTTGCAAATACATGTGTCTTTGTTTTATTTCCTTCACAGCTCTCTCTCCCCAGATTGAGGAGTCTAGAATGGAAAACATCATCTCATCATCACCACCATTGTTTTCTATTGGACTTGTGCACTTTAAAAAAGAAAAGAAAAGAAAAGAAAACAATAAAAGTGTTCTAAAGCAAAAAGAAATTCTATTCACTTCATAGCGATCTATTAAAATGTGATTTTGCAGTTAAATATATAGCAAAGTTTCAAGCTTTGTACAGTTTGAAAAGGAGAAAAAAAAGTTTCAAGCTTTGTAACAAAATATGACAAAAAATTTGTGGGTGATGCTCTTTCCAACCCAATCTTTCTTTTGTCACAGTGAATGTTAAACTGAAAAAAATCATGGGTAGTCTTTGTTCCATTTGCCTTTTCGTTACACCATTATCATTCACATGTCTTATCTTCATCATTCTAATCTCAAAGAAAAATGGCAATAACGAAAGAAAACAACTTTTGTACATGAGTCCAAACTCGACAAAGTTGCCAGTATCCAATTTATTTATCCTTTCTAAAAGCTCCAATATTTCACATAATAAATTTCCTTTTAAAAGTTCCAACCATTTCACCATGTTTCTACTACTTTCTGGAATAACACATTTACAGTACCAAGATTTATTAATTGTTGCAGTGGTCAAATATTGTTGTCTAGTGGTTGTCCATTCCTTCGCATTGTTAGAGAAAGAGATATTGAGGATAAGAGGAACTAACTAACTAAGGAATGGTGATGAAATACAATAATGTTAGGGATAAATGATGATGGTGGCAAAGTGCTGAGAGTAGAGGTTAAGGAACAGTGACAAAATGAAATATTAAGAGAGGACTATTTTTTTTTTTTTTTTGCCAGAAGAAGGATGAGATGTTCCAGTGTGAAATTGAAAATTAAAAAAGGCCAAATTGATAATTTTGAATAATTTTAAAAGAGGACTATTGTTAGTACATAACATGGGAGGACCAAGGAATCTGTGGCCTTCCTACAAACACACGATCAATGAATACTTGTGACACAAGCACATTTGCTCACTCCAAATTGCTCGGTGTTATTTTCAACAAGTGCAGGACATCTTTTCATTCCAAGAAACATTTTCTCGAATGCTTCCTGCTTTTTTGGACATAAGTCGAATTCATTTGTATGGTAGTACATGCAACCAACATAGTCATCCATCTCTTTTGTGCCCTCTTGGTGTAGATCCTTCAGACTATAGAACATGCATTTAATTAGTATCACTCAAAAATTCTTGAGAAAAAAATCCGAAAGGCAATGATAGGAAGACATATACTTAAGGAGTCATCAGACTACAAATTGTTGGTAAGGTGTATATAAGATGCCAAATGAAAAATAAAAGTGGTTTGAATTTTCAGTTTTCAGTTTTCATTTTTAGTTTTCCAATTTTTTAGATTTTGTGAAAGAAATACTAAAAATTTTGAAAACTACAAATTTCAGTTTTCAATTTTTATTTCCAGTTTTAGAATTTTCTTCACAAAATTTTGAAAATTGAAACCAAAGAGCCTTAATGTGTATGTGAGAACAAACATTTAATAAGTTGGAAATGAAAATTGTGTAATTACTTTTCTTATATCAGAATGTATCAAGCAGTGATAACTCATAATGACCATAAAGGTTTCCTCCATTCAGCAAAATACAAAAATCTCCTTGCAAAAGCCAAGGATTCATCCAATAAAATTTTTAGTAAGGTATTACTGTTTATCACATGTCAAATTAGCAAAGTCTAGAAGGACCAGGAGCTTAGCAACGTCCTATATGAAAATACACAACAATAATAATGCCAAGCTACATCCTAGTTATTGTTATTATTATCACTTTTCCATAACATATGGCACTAGCAAGCTAAGGGAGGTTATCATCTAAACATGTGATCAAAGGCACTTGTTGTGAACACCAAACAAAATTGCATGATCTATGGATTTGCTGATACCAGGGTCAAAACTTCAATAAACAAAGATCATGAATCCTCATGATTGCTAAATTTGCAAACAACCACTAGAGACTTTTGTGTAATGTAGCAGTCCAACTGCCTACACAACCTGTAAGTTGTAATACAATATCAAAGAGAGGCAAAAAGGCCACATTCCATCTGCTTCTATTTTCAACAAAAGACCCCATATTGTATATTCATTTACCAAGTCAACAAATAGAAGCGAGGAGGAAACTATAAAGGAAATATGAACACTTTTATGACCTAAAAGGAAAGGATATGAATGAATAAAAGATGTCAATTCTACTCAATCCACTAAAAAACTTTGACAATTATTGGTAATCTTTGTATGTGTCAGAAAGATCAACATGAGTTGCATATGCACTTTTCCGTTCTTTGGTCCCTTAATGAAGGTTACACAAAGGTAGTCCACGACTTCTGATCTTCACATGTACAATACCAATTCAGTAACAATCACCCCCTCTCTTTCTCCTCCAAACCACGAAACAAACACACAAACAAAGTCAAAAACCAAAAAGAGGAAAAATAAGAACTTAAATATAACTTCACTAATGTACTAGCATACTTAATTTCTTTACAAAAAGTATTAACAAGAAAAAAAAACTAATTGCATGCCCATGAGCTGAATCCAGATGATAAACACATTCAACAAATCATCCAATGGCTAGTAAAGGAAATCGTGTTGTTTTGTAATACAAATGGGTGTGAAAGTAGTTTTACTATCATAATTCCAATATTCTCAAACATCATAACACATCCTATAATCTAACTACAGTTTGTTATCGATATTAAAAAAAAAACACAATAACTTCAGTTCTCGATACCAAAAATTGCTCTCACTGACTCTAGCCACCTATATTTTCTCCAAGCCAAATAAAACACACTGGAATCGAAAGAATCATTTACCATTTCAAAGTAAAAAAAAATGCTTTCATTTAATTTTTTTATTTTATTTCCAAACATTTACTCGTATATACACCAAACAAAAAACAATGAGAAATTAAAAAAACTCACAAGCCAAGGACACAACGTGTAACTTCATGCCCCTTATCGGGGCAATTTTTTAGGGTTATAATCCTTCTTCTTGCATTTGAGGAACTCCATGCTCTCTGCATGGCACCTTACCCAATGTGCTTTAATGCTGACATTAGGCATTGCGATGTTGGAATTGAGTTCCTTGCAACAACCACCATGCTCACCATCTCATAAATTTTTTTTGGTCCCCGAGAAAAATGAGAGAAAACTACCAAGGAAAAGGGGAAAATAGAAGAAAATAAAAAGATTGAAACTTTAAAATGGTGAGCTTAGAAAAGTGATAATTGAGTTGAAATTAAAGGACCCTTTACCTTGAATTTTATTGTTTTTGTCAATTGAGAAAGAAATAATGAAGAGTTGAAGACTAGGGAAATGCTTGTTGTGAGTACGGAGAATTGAGAAAGAAGAGAAGAGAGAGAAATGCTAAAATGCACCGTGGCATGGATAAGTCACTGATGAGCATTCTCCTACTTGCATTGAAAATCACTACTATTTGATAATTGTTTTCAAATACCAGTTTTACTTTTCAAATAGGTTTTTTTTATTAGCTTCATTTAATTGATGATTGTAATTTGATAGATATAAAAAAATTTAGATTAGTAGGATATGTATTTTATTCTTAATCACAAATAATTAAGAGATATCAGTATCCTTTGATTTTATAAAGGTATTGAAGAAACCCCTTTCAAATATTAAAAAAAATTGTTATAAAGGCCAAAAAAAGGAGGCATATTTTAAAACAAGAAATAGAAAACAAGTTAAAAATGTTTTTGGTTGTTTGTTTAATATATATATATAACCATCCTAAACTTTTACTTTTTTACAAATCACTACCACAAATTTTAAATCCTCCTCAATTTGTCCCTAGATTTTGACTAATACTTAAATAGATCCATTTGTTTTAAATTTGTTCATACAATAATAGTATAATAATACATTTAAAAAAACTTATTAACCATTTATTTTACATTCAATTTAGACCCTTTACTAATTTATTTATTGTTCAATTTTATTGTTTTCAAATAGTTAAATATATTTTTTTTAAGAAAATGATCTATTTAAGCAATAATAATAGTTTAAAGAGTAATTGGGGTGAAATTAAAATTCTAAGTATCTATTTGCAAAAATCATAAAACTCCCATGGGGGATTGATAGAAAAACATCCAATGAGACTTTTAAAAAGTCTTTAATGAAATACAAAAGAAAGCCATATAGGATGGGAAAAGAAACATTAAAATAAAGTGCGTTTGAAAAGAAAAATAAATAAATAGAGGTTGTGTACTCAACTCTTACAAATTAAACCATTCTATCTACAATATGAGGGGAAAAAAAGAAAAGGGAAAGTATAGCTGAGTGAGAGATGTGTTGTTGAATTCAGTTCTTTGACAACCCCTTTTAAGCATAATTTTTCAAGATAAGTTGCTCTCTCTTTCTCTCATTGCAATATTTGACATATTCCAAAACAGCATCAAGTGCATCTTTATCCAAATTTGGGCAATCATTAAATGAAAATCTAAACCATGACAATTTTCTTTCACTATTGATTCTGAGGTGTTCTTCCACTAATTCAGGTGTTGGAGTGAACAGTCTCTCTAGGGATGTGCAACCATCGACATCCAACATATAGAGGGATGCTGGAAGTGCTCAGGTAGTGATTGGAGCCTCCTACAATTTCTTAAGTAAAGATATTCCAAGTGTGTAAGATGTTTGATGCTTTTTGGCAAGTTTTTGATATTAGTTCCCTCAAGCCATAACTGCTCTAACGATGACAACTTGCTGATACTGGGAGTTCAAACAGGTTACGACAATTATTCAAAATAAGGTCTCTAAAGACGATAAGCCATCCAATATGATTTGTAGGTTTGAGGTGTCAAGCTGTATACAACCGCTAAGATCAAGGAAGTCAAGAGATCTCAGCTTAGACAAGCTATCTGGTAGGTGTTTCAAACTCTCACATCCTTTCAAGTCCAAGGAGTTAAGTGTACTGCAAAACCTATCTGATGAGGGCAATGCTTCAATATCTGTAATGTTTACGAACACACGATGATTTTTATTTGAAATCAGTAAAAACTCCATGAGGTTAGAGCATTCAACACCAAAACTAGGCAAAAACTTAAAAGAGTACTTAAAGTGTAAATATTGCAAAAAGAAAAATTAAAATTTAGATCAAGTTACTTCAATTTGTTTTATCAAATCCTCAAAACAAACTATGATGGAATGTGAAATTTAATTTTGTTGTAAACAAGGGCAAATGTCTATGAGTTTTTTTATTTATAAGGAAGAAAGGAAGGGGACAGATTTGAAGGGTTTTATTATGTTTGAGAATTTTAATTTGAGTTGTGGGTTTTTATTAACCCATCAATTCCCTCTAAACTCCCATTTTTTAAGTTTTCCAAATAATTTTTTACCCCTATACTAAACAAGGTTGTCCTTGCATGTAGTCGACTCAATGCACATAGTCCATATGCAATTGTCAGAGTGTCAATTCGAAACAGTTGCCTGATTTGTACCAAAGTCAAATGGATATTTTATATTTGCATTGCTTTCATTCCCATCAATCAAGTTTTTGTTTCATGATTTTTTTTTGTTGGAAACCGCAATGAACAGACCGTATGTAATATTTAAAAAAAAAGAGAAAATGGAAAATTATGAAAAATATTGATGAGAAAAAATGTTTTTGGAGATAAAACAATTATGAGATTAATATCTTTGAGAAATTTTAGATGATAAAAATAATTTTCAAAGGGGAAATACTTTTTTACTTCATAAAAATATATATATATATATATATATATATATATATATACACTATACTTCAAAATTTCTAAATAATATTATTATGAAAAACATTAAATATATATAATTATTTTAATAAAAGATAAAATTATAAAATATAGTAAATATCCTTCATTTTATATCCAAAATAAGGGTAGAATAAATCCTTTAAACACATTTCATCTTCTTTTCTGCATAACTCCTAAAATCCCCCTAAGTTACTCATTTTGGAAAAAAGAATTTAACTTTTATCTACTTATAGAATAAAATTATTTCATATTGTCAAAAATAAAATTTCACTAAAGTGATAAATCATAGAAAATAACTACTCATTAACACAACCATCAATCATGATTAGTAATTTCAATAAAATTTTATTGAATTCACGGTGAACAAACAGATGAGAGAACTTGAATGAGACTCTTTTTTTTTTTGACGTGTGAGACATCCTTCATGTATCAGGAATAAACCGTACTTTTATTTTTGAGTAAGGTTAATAATGGAACATCAAAACCAAAGCGTGATAGACAAAATGAAATCACAATATTCATTGCCCTAAGTGTGCATTTGAATGAAACAATTACAAGGGGAATGTAATTTTTGAAAGGATTTAAAATTTATTATGATAAAATATCCTATTTAAATATTAACTTAGAAGAAATTATAGAATTCAAAAGATTTTAAAGAGGGGTTTATCTACCTAAAATAGTGGATTTTAATTTCTAAGAAAATTTTAAAAATTCCTACACGTATAAGTATACATTTTTCTTCTCATTTTAGTAAGTCCCACTTTTATTATATTCCATTACAATTTCTTTATATTTATGAGATTTTTATTTAATATTATTTTTAATTCATTTTGTTGCATTTAAAATTTTTTAATATTCAGTTTATATTACATGATGTTATATTTATGTAATATTTCATTTTATTTATATAATAATTAAATTTTATAATTTAAATTTAAAATATTTTGTGAATGAAATTTAAGATAATTTATGAAATATGAACCCATTATAATTGATTTTATATCGGTTATATTTTAATTATTAATAAAAAATCTTATTTTAAAAAAAAACTATCTTATTATTTATCTTTCTCTTCTTTAATTTTAAGATGAAGACTATTTCAATAATCTTCTTAATTTCAGTATATATTTATAACTGGACAAATATTTCCAATCAGAAAGTATATTATGAAAGATCAAAACAATATAGGAAGGAACCATTTAAATTCTTGCAAATCTTTCCACACTTAATTTCGGCATTTATTGGAATTGTATATAGGAAATTACCTGGAAGTTCCTCAAGCCTTACACAATGGTCTAGGTTGAGCCATTCAAGACGTTGGAGACAGAAAATAGATGGATGAATGGAAAGTAAATTTACACACCGCTCCAGAATTATAAGTTCAAGACTTGAGGCTTTAGAGAAATCCGGAAGCTCAACCAATTCAGATTCCTCAAGGTCAATAGTCTTCATATTTGCTAGATTCTGTGTCAATTAAAAGAGTTGTACGTGCAATCATCAAAGTTTATACTTCATACTATTTAAATTCAGACAAACTAAATAAAACATATAATGGTATCCACATTCAAAGACAAATAATAGTATAGACAAATTATAAGGTGAATCTCATATATTTAAGTTACCATGGATCCTATATTATTAGCTATTAGATGAATATAATTTTTGTTGGATAGTTTGATCCAATGATCAATAAATAGAAGGTCCACCATAAAATCCACCGTATATTTTTGCCTATTAGATATTGTTTTGATGGTTCAAATATGTAGATTTAATAGTTAAGTAAAATTAAAAATAAAATAACAATTTTTAAAATAAAAAAATTTGAATTTTTTAAAAGATAAAAATACTCATTCGTCACCACTCAACTCTTCACCTCACTCCACCACCATCCCCATCCATCATTCACTCAACCACCACCACCATCACCATCACCTTTGATCTCTTCGTAATAATTATCCAAAATGCACACAACATCACGATATCAGTTTCCACAACTTTAGCTTTCCCAATATGTGTACATGCAGAAAAAGGGAGCTCCACAATTTATTCAAACACACCCACAAAGGCAAGGAATAGCAAGTGGGGACAAACAGTAAAATGTACAAAATCAAAGCTAGAAGCAAACTGAAAAACCCAACACAACTCGACGGAGACCAAAGAAAAAAAAAGTATACAAACCCCTTGAGTTTATATTCTTTTATAAAGTATCGTCATAATCTTTAAAATCTTACTAATTAATCCTCATATTTTAACTTATAATTCAATAGATTTTTCAATGAAAGAATTTGCTAAATTACCAATAGTTATTACTGTAAATAGTAAGATTTTTCCATTCATTGACATAAACTATTGATTGGTTTATGTTATTATTAAATAAATTGTTTATACTTACCAAATTTTTATTGCAAGTGAACCCATAGTTTAGTATAGACTCATGTATATCTCAATCAGCTAAAGGAGGTCTGAGTTTAACTTCTTCTCTATTTCCTAATATTTTGGTTTTGAAAAATAGCAATTGTTTATTATAATATATTTATATTTTAATTTTATTTTTAAAGTTTTTATCTATTAGTTCAGCTATTTGAATAAAAAGTACATGAACAACAAATAATTAATCAATAGTCAAAATTTAATGTAACATGAATGGTTAATATGTTTTGCGTGTTACTATACTAGTATTATATGAATAAATTTAAAACAAAAAAGTAATACAAAAAAATTAAAATAAGGGTCTATTGAAGTATTAATTAAAGTTTATGGATTAATTAAAAAGATTTTAAAGTTCGCATTAGTGATTTGTGAAAAGGTAAAAGTTTAGAGTGATTTTATAATATTTTCCCAATATTATATTCAAGAGAAAATTCTGAATCGATTTCAGTACTTGACAACGTGTAATTTAACCTTGTCATATAAAAAAAATTCGTTTTTACGTATCTTAATTTAAAAGTAATTTTCAATCCAACTAAAATATCATAGAATCATTTATAAATTTTCTAACACTGATAAAAGTAGATTAATTGTTCTTTTTAAATGATCGTCCACCAAAAAACTACTTGCACTTAAACATTCTTAAATTAAAGTCTTTATTTATTAGTAATCTAGAAATTTAATTGTAAATACTTTTTCTATTATTTTATAATTATTGTTTAATTAATTTACAATTTTATATTATAATGTTAAACTGTGCAACTTACCACCACATGAGTACAATAACAAGCGAATATCACTCAATGACTAGACGAATAGACTGTTTTGTTAATGACTATTTTAAATAATTAATCATTTTCTGGCGTAGCTTTTTTTTTTTTAGATAAGTATTATTGGCTCAACCTTAAAAAGAAGAGCAAGAAGAAACAAAGACGATTTACACTCGACAAGATTATCAAATTCGAGAATTTGTCTAAATTTGTAAAACTTAGGTAAACACTTTAACTCATAAAACTCAACTCATAAACTCATTAAGGGAACATAACTCATAAATTTGTAAGGAGTTTACAAGTTAACTCAAGAGCTTCATAACTTTGTACATGATAAGCTTATTCCAACTGTAGATACAATAATACAAGAAGAACCATGAGTTATGACAAAGCAAGCCTCATGATGTAATATTCTTTTTTTATAAGATAATTTGTGTAATAGTAATTTTAGTTTCTATATCTAAATTAAATATTTTATTTTTTTATACATGGTTATTTTGTATCAACATCTATTTTAAAGAATAAATCAAAAAGCTTAATATAAATAATAACTATTTAAAATATGACTATAAATTAATAAAAATAAGGTCAAAATATGTTATATTATGTTAGAAATAATATTTATTAGGATAATAAGAAGTATTAAATTGAGTGGTAATAATTAATGTGTAATTTTATACAAAAAGAATAACAACAAAAAGCTAACAAAAGATAAAATAAATCAAAAATAAATAAAAAGGTAGGTTGTTGAGGATTGCATTAATGCACCTCCAGCTACCTATTAGTCATAAACACAACCGGTAGGGAAAATACGAAGGTGATAGAAAGTGAAATAATAGTTGTTTCTGTGTTATTGCAAAGAGAAGCAGGGTTAGCGCCCCCAAAAAAAAACGGGAGACAGGAAAAAAAGGCCAAAAAACGGCCACATGTCGCCTATTTTTTCGTGCTCTTCTGTGTGAATAGAGAGAGAGAGAGACAGAGACAGAGACAGAGAGAGGGGGGAGGGGGGGTACAGAATCAATGTAGAAACAAAGAACTGAAGATGAGTTTAGCAGTGCACATTATTTTTATCTTTACATAGATTCAGATGTAGAAAATAAATTTACTTTTATGTAAAATAAAATTATGACTGCATCTATTAATTATCTATCATCTTTTTATATTGAAGTTACTCACTATAATTATGATTGCTATTCTTTTATATTATGGATGATAATGAATCTAAATATTAATTAAAATAATATTAATCACTTAATGAAAAATATTTTTTTACTCTACTCGTTTGTCTTGTTGGTTTATTATACTTCGATTTCTTTATTTTATTTTCTCACTTGATCAAAAGATTTTCTTGTCTTTTTAACTTAATGCGAAATATTGCGCTCCGATTTCTTCTTTTTATTTTACCTTTTTCTTTGTATTTATGCTACCCACTATTTAACTCGAGTCAATTTATATTTTGTGCATTTATTTCAGTTTATTGTTTGATTTTATGTTTAACTATTTAATTTCTTATTACTATTATTGATCATTTTATGAGTTTTTATTTAAGATTTATTTATAGATTAATTTTATGCATATTTGTTAATATGAATTATGCACAATAACAATTAATTAATTGAAAAAAAAGATACTCGATCAAAATTAAATTTACTTCTAACTGTCGATAATGCAGAGGGATAGAAAATTGTCACAAAGAATGTTTTTAATGTACTTCTCACAGTAAACGGTGGAAATTTCACTTTTTCTTTTAAAATAGGCATACATAGCTAACATTTAACAATTTCTTCATTATGAGTATGTTTGGTTTAGAGGTAAAAATGGGTGTAAAAATTACTTGAATAAATTTTATGTGTAAAATAACACATGAAACTCATTCATTTTCATTTAGATAACACATGTAAAATGGGTGTGGATTATAAATGGTCGGTTATAATTTGAATTCACATACCAGGCTGCGTGGTAGGATTACAGGAATCCAGATTATTTGACATATTTTATTGAAGTTCTATAACAAACATGATGTGTAAGCGTTATATTTATCTTGCTAATTATTTTTTTGTATTATTCTTTGTTTTGTATATATCTTCTATATCCTTATAATAGTTTTGAGAGATTTTATCATACGCAGTATATATATGTATTTGCTTTGATATAACTAATCATACCGTGAATTTTATAGACCTCATATATTTGGATTTATCATAGATCACTTATTTATTGATCATTGGATTAAATTATTTAATAAAAATAATAATTATTCAATGACTAGTAATAAAAGATCCATAATAGATCAAAACATAAAGGTCTGGCTTATAATTTATCCTAATCATACACACACACATATCCATAATTTCACGTACCTGTACACCATCCCAAAGTTTTGCAAGACGACTTCCTGGCATACGGAGTTCAACAAGGTTTTCTGCATTGAATGTTGCTGGCAAGGATTTCGATGGGTATCCATCCCAATGAAAAAGTATTATTTTATCTGACAGCATATTAAGGCCTTCTGGAAGATGCACCCTGCTATGTCTATCTGATAAATATGTGTATAGTCTCAAAAACTTTAAATTGACCATTCCAGCAAAGGATTGAGGACTTAGGATTAGGTCACTAAGTCTTGACATGTTCAAGGTTATACTTTCAATATGTTCAGTCCTGTCCAATAAAAATAAAAGACAAAAATAAAAGGTGACTAACTCATCAAAAAGAAAACTATTGTCCTTGAGGCACATATATATTACCTAAAGAGATTAATTTTACTATATAATTGGTGTAAATAATTTATCACTACATCTAACCATGCCTGGCCAAAAACAAAAAAAAATTCTAACCATGTGTTATTATATGAGTAATTTTTGAAAACGTATCAAAATTAAAACTTTAAATTAAGTAAATGCAATTGATGAATTGATAATACAATGTTAAAGACCTTATATTATCAAATAATCTTTCCATTTCTATCAAGAAAAATAAATTGTTTGGAAATTTGGAAAATACTACTACAATTATGAGTTTTTATATTTAATTATTGCATGATTTAAAATAGACTAAATACCCATTTTTAAGGGGACATACAGAGTTTTTTAAGGGAAAATTGCCGTTTACCCCTGAACGATAAGTCATGTGCACTTCACCTCTTAAATTTTAAAAATATGTAAATCAACATCCTAAACCTTCACAAATATTCATTTTAGCCAAAGTAATTATACTATGACCCACGAATTTTGGAACATATACGAATTGACCACTGAACTTTTCTAAATGTGCAATCCGATACCCTAAAGTGTTTGGTTCTAGCTTCTAATTTTCAGGATTTTGTAAAGGAAATACTCAAAATTATGAAAACTACAAAGAAATACTGAAAATGAAAACTGAAAACTAAAATAAATGAAATTTGTAGTTTTAAAAATTTTCAGTATTTTCTTCACAAAATTTGAAAAATTAGAAACTTAAGCCAAACAGACCCTAAAATTTATTAAATTTGTGATTTTTTTTGTTTGCAATTAATGAAAAATTAATGGAAGGATCAATTTATACATTCAAGAAAGTTAAAAGATTAAAAAAATTGCTTCTTCCGTACAATTCTGTACAATGAAAAATCGGGAAAAGTAGTCCCTTCATATATTTTGTGGAACTGTACGGAGGACAAAGTATATTGTGCGGAACTATACGAATGCCAATTTGTCCTTCATTTTTGAAATGTGAGGGGTCAATTTGGGACTTTCAAATTTTGATGGACTAATTTGTCCCCTAATATGTTTCTTGATAGACCAATTTGGATATTTAGTCAAAGAATAAATTTTACAGCAATGTGGCTTTTAATTTTAGTGATAGTATGCATGAAATAGTACACTAATAACAATTTAAATTTAAATTGAAGCATGACATTATAATGGAAATTTTCTCATAGTTTCTTACCTCATTATGCTTCAGGACACGATAAATGTCATTCGGTCCCATAAATGACTTCGTTCCCTGGTCTTTCAATATTTTGTTGACGAACAATTTCTCGACCCATTTCTCGAATCAAGTCATGCATAGATACATCTCAAATGCTAGAAACTTCTATAAGAGCTTTATCTTGGAGATTTCTCAAAGCAATAGAAGTTGAGTAACCACTTGCATCAAGGAAAATTTCTACATCATCTTTTGAAACAAATTCATGGAAGAAACAAGCAATATTTAAAAATATACTCCTTTCTTCTTGATCTAACACTTCATAACTCAGTCTTAAAACAGCTTGAATTTGTGGATATGGCATTTTTTGAAGCTTCTGCAACTGACTTTCCCATTCTTTAGCATTTTTGCCATAAAGAAAGGAACCCAAAACTTTCAAAGCTAATGGGAGGCCTTTAGCATATTCAACCACCTTCATCATGAGTTTATGCCAATCCATTTGGGGGTGATTTCCATTTTTAAAGGCATACAAATTAAGAAGCTTTAGAGCATCATCATATCCTAATGCCTTAACTTTATATATATCATCAGCTTCTTTAAGAATCACGTGCTTATTTCTAGTTGTCACAATGATTATGCTACCTGAACCCAACCAATCATGTCCTCCGATCAAATTTGTAACTTGATCTGACTCATCGACATCATCAAGAACAATAAGAGCCTTTGTGCGACGAAGTCTACTCAAAATATTACCTGGTACTCCATCAGGAATGTCAATGTTTAGATCCTTTTCCTCCAATAATATGGAAATAAGTTTATTTTTCAACTGAATTATTCCAGACTTCTCTAATCCTACCCTTACATTTGCTAAAAAACAGCAAGCTTCATATTCAGAGCACAATATGTTAAACAATGCACCAGCAATAGTTGTCTTACCAATACCTCCTATGCCCCAAATCCCTATGATACGAACATTTGATCCGGGACAAGATATTAGGGGCTTAAGATCTGCAATTGGTTTATCAATTCCAATAAGATCGTTGGAGTTAACTTGGTAATTCCTTCAACCTTGTCAACACGCACCAGACAACTTTTTCAATGAGCTTAGCTTCAGTCCTGAACAGAGAAATGGAAGCTAATTACACTACTATTTAATTATTTATCATCCAAGAAAAATGAAACATTTTCCCATTAAACATAAAAGATTTTCCGGTGATCATTTCATTTATGATTGACTATCACTTCGATTCTCAGTCACACGTCCCATCAATAGACGATGTTAGAAATCTCTAACTATTGATGGTTTTGGCTTATGTATTGTGGCAAATGAAAACCATTTGCAACCATATATTTGCATAAACTACTAGCATCAAGTCATGGCTTACACTGTCATGTATTATAAGCCAGAACTAATGAGTAAAGAAGGTTATTTGTTTGGCAAAATAACATAGTGAGAGAAAAATTCGGAAGAAAAAGTTGAAATTTAAAGAATGCAATCAAAAGAAGATACACCAACCCAAAATTTATGGAATGAAATCCTGAAAAATTGGCAACTTTATTCAATGTAGTTTTCCATTTCTTTATAGTGTTGCCCTTGAACAATTTCTCGTGTTTAGCAAATGCATTTTCGTAGCAACCCTTTTGATGTCGTACATCTGATGGATCTACATTATAGAAGATAGGTACCACAATCTGCCCATTTTTCATCATGCATTCAGTTATTTTGACAAGCTCTTCCAGGCACCATTTTGATGAGGCATAGTTTTTCGAGAATATGATCAGGGCAATCTGTGACTCTTCAATTGCTGTAGAAAGTGCTGGTGATAACTCATCTCCTTCCCTAAGCTTGTCATCCACAAATACTTGAATTTTTGCACGACTTAATGCCTCAAGCAAATGGCTAAGAAAACCACTTCGGGTGTCTAAACCTCTAAAACTGACAAAGACATCATATTTTATCCGAGGAGCAAGTGAGGAAGAAGAAGGAGGAGACAGAGAAGAAATCATTTGACATGAAGTGCTCTGATTGTGCGAATTTACTTCATCCACACCAGTCAGTCTTGGTCTTTTCCGTGAACTCCACAAAGACATTCTGAAAAGAACAAAATAAGGATAAAAGAAGAGATTATCATTGATGACATACAACGAAACTCAATAACACTGGTTCACAAAAGGATAGAAGAAAAAAGAGGGGAAAAATTGAAACTAGGCGTCTAAGCCACGACAATTTTGTCAATAAAATATCAAATATTGAGGTAAAACAAAATGTTACATTTTTTTATTGATCAGTACTCAAAAATCATGGGTGGAAGAATTAAGGATTCTTCGGTGGTGTGATAAAAAAAATCATGCTTTAATAAAGGGATATAAGCCCCATAATTACTTATAGACGAATAAACTTAAGGGATAGATACACAACTCCTTTTATATACACTAGTTGTCAATTCACTTTTTTTTTTCATATTTTGTATTTCTTTTGAAGTTAGTTTTTTATGTTTATAAATTTTTAACTTCCTTTATTTTTTTCTGTGACTCCCTTGACTTCCTTGGCATTGTGCTATCTTCTCCTGCTGTAAAGCTTGAGTTCTGATACTGATATCTAAGGAAGCAAAAGCACAGAAGATGGGTGGGATCCGTGCAACTGACATTTAGTTGTTTATACGGTCGTAGCGGTCTGGAGGTAAGGATTTAAAGCAGTGTGGTGGAAATTCAGGAAATTTTGTTGATCTTGGATGATGTTTCTGTACAAGTCTCATCAAAATTTTGCAGATTGTGTAGGGGCTATCTTTGGAAGTAATTCTAGGTGTTCAAAGTGGGGTCGTTTTAAGGTGGTCCAACACATCTTTTGGACCATATCATGATCTCACACTTTAATTGCAAACTAACCCTCGCACCACTTAAACGAATAAAAATCATACATTGCAAGTCAGTCCTCCTCTAAATTTATTTGCAGGGAAAGTTGAGGACTTGACTGTTCACACCGATCGTGCACAAAACGACGCCATCTTCCACGGAGAACAACTCACAAGGAAACTCCACCTCAAGAGTTCCGGCACCGGCGACGTATCTGAGGAGTCATTATCGATGATCTCATCACAAACATTGGTTGTGAAAATATGCGACGACCCCGAAACGACTTCGGCATGTAGCACCTGAACGTGGTCCTGTTGGTGTAAGGCAAGATGCCAGTCGCCAGGTAATGTCGCCGGAGTCTGGTCATTGTTGCGGAAAAGGAAGTGGTGTTGGTCGCCGGAATCGGGAGGATGAGATGAGGGCGTGTTCGGCGAGACGATGAGGAGGATCTCGGAAATTAGGAAGGAGAATGGAGACGGTGGATATGGAGCCTTCATGGAGGAGACGCGGTGCGCTGGATGGGGGAACTGGCCATTGACAATATTGTTTTGGCGGTTGAGGAGGCAAAGTGGTTTTTGTTGACAAAGTTTCAATTTTTTTTATTTTTTGTAAAATGCTAAAAATCTGTAGCAACCCAAATCAGCACGACACTCCATTTCTTTAATGCCGTTTGTATAATCCTAATGATATTTTAATTGATAAGATTGTCATGAGAAATTCTATTATTGTTCCAGTACTTTTATTTGTTTGTTCATAATGGCTTTTCAATTAATGTGAGGCACCACAAATCCCACCCTTCTTTTTGTTGAATGTATTGATAGTTAGAGATGTGATTTGATGGAGGGTTGGGAATGCATGATGGAGGCGATGGTGGGGAGTCAATGGAAGAGAAGAGGGAGAGGGTTGAGGTGAGCAAGGTTTTGAGCTGCATAAAGAAAAGCCAGGAGAGAGAAAACGGTGGAAGGAGATGAACAATATGAGAACTGGGGGAAAGGGAGGGGCTTTCTAGAAAAACTAAATAGTTGGTGTCTTTAATATCAATTTTCAAATAAAATCATGTGAGCTGCGTTTTAGCCATAGGATTTCACTAAGCCATGATCTAATGACTATAAGGGGCGGACTATCACATGGTCCAAAACAACGGTTGGACCACTTTAAAAACAACCCTTCAAAGTCCTGAGGTGTTGTAATGTGCTTGAAGTGTTTCTTTTGATCTATAACCAGCTTTGTTTCCTTTTGGTTGTATTCTGTTCTGATGCGGCTCCTCCATATTTTGGGAGTTTTATTTGAGCCAATCTTACTTATCTAGGACAAAAAAAAAAGAAATAAAAAAGAAAACGGAGAGTAAAAGTCCTTCATTTCTCGTGAATTTTGTGAGACTTAAACTGGATCATTTCATGTAACAGTCAACTCTAATTCTGTGGATCAGGATATTTTGAATTCATAAGCAAATTTGAACCAACAACAAAATTGCATTTTAAATTTCTAATCAAACAACACATGCTAACGTGCCAAAGTAGAAACACACACAAAAGGAAGAAGAAGGAAAACTTACAAAGATGGGATCCGGGAAGGCATCAGGTAGTCTTGAATAAATTGGTGTAGCAGGCGCTTCATTCTCTTCTCTTTTTTTTTTCCACCTATCGCTTCTTCAATGCACAGTTGGATGAGTTTTCAGAGGTCTGTCTGAACTCTGTTATCTGGTTGACCTCTCTCAGCAAAGGAAAGTGAGCACGAAGCTGCCTATCATTCACCTCTCAGCCAGCATGGTTCATGAGTCATTTTCTAATGTAGTAATATATTTTATTTTGACTAGCAAAAGCAAGACTAGCAAACATGAACCTACATCAAAATTCTATTTTAATCCGGCCTCAACATATGTTAATGTGCCGGCGAAAGTAGCACACGAAGTAGTACAACAGTCAACAAACGTGGTTTCATGCGAAACAAGCAAAAAATAATAATAAGTGAATAAAAGAAGGGAAACTCACAGATATGATCGAGGTCGTGGAAGGCATATACCTGTGAAATACCCAAACCTATTCCGATGCTTTACCCTCTGCCATTAAAATAATAAAAGCAAAAACAAAGACGAGAAACGAACAATTGCGCACGCTGTGCTCAGATGTTGAGGATCAAGGCCATATGATATTAAAATCAATCTAGTCATAATATAATTTTTTATAACAATTTAATTATAACATTTCTTAATTTTAAAATCAATTTAATTATTATTTTTAATTCATGTTTGAATGAAATGATTAAATTAACATTAAAATAAAAATATGAAATGATATTAAACTTAAAAAATTAACACTAAATTAATGTAAAAAATTTATTAAAATTAAATTAATATCAAATTGAAAATATTAAAATTAAAAAGATGATTTATCATTTTTTAAATGTATTATTACTATATTATATATTGACTAACAACAGGAAGTTTCGGACTACTGTTGAAAATTAGAAAATCCTTGGAAGAGTAAATTTATTATCTTATTGTTGCACTCATAATAAAATTGATAAAATCCACAACTAAAAAAAATATCTTATATAAAATTAGTAAAACCTATTTTTATTATTATGACAATATTTAAAATCAACTTGGTAAAAACTCATATAAGGATCTATTTATGTATAGAAATGAATCTTTTTATATACAAAATAGACATATAAAAAATTATATTTTCACTCTTACTGTTAAATCTTTTATGTGTATTTTGTATCTTTTTTAAATTAAAAGAAATTCAAGAATACAGGTGTATTTTGCACATAAGATAATTCATTCTCTTCTATCATTGTATCTCTCAAAATGAAGTATACCAACCGACAACAACGTCCCCACCCAACAAGAAATCAGCCATGTTCCTTTCCATAGAACAACTTAATATATTTTTATTTTTAAGTTTAATTTTAATATTTTGTAAAATTTAATTTAAATTCAATCATAATATATTACATTAGTATCAAAACATCTATATAATTACACTATCATTCAATTAAATCCTATTATATACAAGACTTTTAAACTAGTTAGATGAGAGTCAAATATAATTTGTTAAAGAGACAACTTGTAATTGCATAACTACCGTATATTAAAATTAAACTCTATTTTATATTATTAATACATTAACATTAATTATTTATATTTTAATAATAATATAATAAAAATTTTGAATACCAATATAACTAAATATAATATACTTAATGATGCTTCAATTTAATATATGAAACAATGATACATTAATTTATTGAAAGAGATTAATTTCGATACACTATTAATATAAAAGTTTTATACTGTTATTTAATCATATGCTTTTATTTGTGAGAATTTTAAAGTTAGGAAGTTGGTAATTGAGTTCAACTTTTTTATTGATGCATTAATACTTGATTAAATATCTCTGTAAATTTTTTTTACACTAATAATGTATTGAAATTAAATTCTTATTAAAAAGCGTTCTTGTATTGTATATAAATAAGATCTGGAAATAAAAAATTATAAAGGCTAACTATTATATTTTGGGATTTTGCATTACACTCATTAAGAAATCAAAATTAATGATTTTTTAAACATTTTGATGCATCTACTACTTTAGAAATTTTAAAAACTCATTATTCAATATAAAATTTATCATTTTTTATTCTTTTGGAAAAAACTTTTATATTTTATGTATACCACTATTTTCAATTGTCATCTTTAATTGCTGTATAACATCAGGCTTCACCCCTTCAACAGTTAAAACTCATCCATATTTGCAAATCCTTCATCAATCCATCTATTAATTAACAATATAAATTTAAGAATTTATATTGTTCTTCAATGCTCAATTTCGATGACTTTTAATTTCAGAGGCCTATGTGAATGAGTAAATCACCTCCCTGTCAGATCTGATTTGCCGTGTGAAACGAAGGCCGTATAGTGATGATACCTTCACGAAGAAGGAGCGAAGGAGCGAGGCTTACTGTTTAAAGTTGTCGGTTGATTGAGTGAGTAAAGTAACAAGGGAAGGGACAAGGAAACTCTCGTTCACTTCTGGGCAATCATGAGTCCATTTTTAATCGAGTAAATAACTAATATCTTCAATTTCTCGTCAACCTAGTCATAATATAATTTTTATAACCATTTAGTTATAATATTTTTTAATTTTAAAATCAATTTAATTATTTTTTAGATTTTTGCGTGAATGAAATGATTAAATTAACATCAAAACAAAAAATATAAATTAATATTTAAATTAAAAATATTAAAACTAAATGGATATAAAAAAATTATTAAAATTAAATTAATATTAAATTAAAAATATTAAAATTAAAATGATTATTTACTATTTTTTAATGTATTATTACTATATATTTTAATTTGACTAAAAATAGGAAGTTTCAAACTACCGTTGAAAATGAGAACATCCTTGGAAGAGCATTAATTTATTATCTTATTGTTACTCTCGTAATAAAATCAATAAAATCCACAACTAAGAAAATATATCTTATATAAAATGAGTTTAATTCTAATGTATTGATAGTATAAAAGAGTTTTATATTGTCATTCAATTAAAATTTTTCTTTTTATGAGTTTTAAAATGGTGGGATTGAAAATAATAATATTTACTGATGTGTATTATATAATTAAATGAATATATAAAATTTTTTTACACCATAAATACATTCCAATTAAATCCATATAAAATTAGTAAAAGCTATTTTTATTAGGTGGTTGCTCCGGTACCTATGTCAGTCAACACCTACGGTGCCTATGGCACTGTTCAGTAGACACGCATAAACAAAAGATAATAGTGTTAATGCTTGAACATAGTGTTAAGTTTAAAATATTATAAAATAAAGACTTTTGAAAACAAAAATATCATTTATTCATATTTTAAAAGGCTACGTTGAGTTTGTTTGGATAAATTTCTAAGAGGAAGGTTAATAGAAGGTCATTTAATGAAATGCTCGGGTGAGAGTGATTTAATGAAATATTATTTTTTATTTTTTCATAAAATTTGTGAAGATAATTTAAAATCATATAATTAAATTGAAATGTGATTGAAGTCACAGTTGGTAGCAGTGTCACTGGAGACTAATTGTATCTTAGACCTGGCAACAAGTTTTCACTTCACATTTCCATTCTCATTTCTTTATTTTCTTTGCCATAACTGTGCCTTTACTTTTTGGTAGATTTGTTTCTAAGTTTGTTGATTTGCTAATATGTTTTGTTTCAGTTTAGAACAAGTTTATTTGAACAAGAATTGTTTGAATTCTCTCTTTTATCCTGATAATGGTTTGCAGCATGAATCAGAAGTTACATGCTATAAGCCCTTTCCAAATTTGCGCTGCCTTCTATTAGGTAATATAATACTATTCCTCTTGATATAGATCTTCATCCTACAATGAAATATGGATTCTGGATATAAACTGACATTGAGCCTTTCAATTCATCCTTCAGGTGATAACAACATTAGTGATTTGGCCTCTTTGGACTCATTAAACTTGTTTCCCAACTTGGTGGTAAGGGTTATACTGTGAAGTGTTTATTATGCTCACATATTTTAATTCTTGATTGTGCATGGCATGGTACCGATGCTGTCTTGTCTATATAGCAATGAGTCTAGGACCATTGACTGTGTTATCAAATAATTCATTTGGAAACGGTACATTGGAATGCAATTTAATATTACTTTGCAGCTACAATTAATTACTCTGAGAATTTTATGTCTAGGTCTTCCATGTCTGATTCTGCCCATTATTTGATAATGTTTTCTGCTTCTTGTAAATATAATTTTTGCTACCGTAACTGCTTTGACATGGATATGTAATCAGGATAAGAATTTGTAACTTATCATTTTTTTGTCTTCCCGAACTTAACTTCTGCATGGAAGTCACCTTGTGGTTTAGAGATTGAATTTGAGTCTTCGAAGGTTGTGGCTGTACCAATAAAAAATGATGGTTATGGATGGCTACACATAACTTTTTTCTGCACTCTGTGCTAGAGAATAGTGAAGTACAGGATAAGAGGATAGAATTTTGTTTAAAAACAAGAAAAATGGAAACCAGGGAGGTAGGTTGAGATGGAAAGATATACAAACAAATTGCTTATGAAACATGGAAACCTCTTTGGAAAATCTATTACTGAGCAAGATAGAGAAGCCACAAATGGTAAACAACCCATTTTAATCTTTTTTCCCCCTGTTATGCCACATAAGCTTGAGCAGAGGGCCTTTGCAAGTTTAGTTAATCTGTTTTGTAATTGGTCTTCTTTCCTTATCACTATGAGGCTCTTCTACTGCACTTGTCATATATGCACTCATTTCAGGAATTGCTGGCTACACTGCAACTTCCTTATTGTCAACTGGAGGGAACAACTGGGTATTCACTTTTGAATTTACCCTGCAATATGGTCCAGTTACCATTAAACTTGCATCTTATTTTCTGTCATGGGTCATTTATATATTCTTGTTCTTTCTTTCATCTTGACAAGTTAGGAATCTTTACTGACTAGATGCTTCGTTTGTGGGCCTTTGTTTCACACATTCTACTTTCTGAACACTGTTGCAATTGCTTGCAATGCTACTACTGCCCTTCCATTTGGCACAATCGTCGTTATTGTTCTTCTATGGACACTTGTTACATCTCCTCTGCTTGTATTGGATGGGATTGCAGGAAGAAGAGCAAGGCTTGGTTTCAAGCTCCCTGTCGCACAACCAAGTATCCAAGGGAGATTGTATTTTGGAATTATATTTTGTATGCACCATATTTACTTTATGGGAGCATAACATATGCACTTCTTTAGATTGATATGATTTTATTTCTTTGTAATATTGATAGCTATCACTTTAAGATTTGTTTTACTTTTAATATAATTGGAGTCTTTTTTTTATATGATTGTTATTCTTATATATATAAATTTAAATACATAAATTGAATTCCAAATTTTAATTTTTTATATAAAAAAAATCATTATAAACTATACCCACAAAAAATTAAAAATCCATAAAAGTGTGGCTATAAGCTATACCCATGGATAAAAAACGTTTGCTTTAAAGTATATAGTGACAGAATTGTTTCTGTAGGTAATTACTTGATGATTATTTGTGACGGTTTTTAGTTCTGGCACTAAAACCTATAGGGTAGAGGCATATGTTATACCAATGGTAAAAAAACCATGGGTAAAAGCATATTAAAAATGACGGATTTGGACATCCGTGGGTATAGGTTTTTGAGGCCTATATCCACGGTTTTTATGCTTTTACCTACGATTTTTTACCGTGGGTATGTGGAAATTTTCTTGTAGTGACCTCAATTTTTCAGTTGCTCATGATTTCCCTCAAACCATTAATGATTCACCATATATATACCAACTGTATTGGGCACATTTTCTAGTTAGAATTTCCATGCTCCCTAGCATCACTCTATATATAAACTACTAGAATCAAGTGCTATGTAATGCAACATTAACTCATGGCTTGAACTCTATCATGTATAATAAGCCTAAACTAGTGACTGAATAGTGTATTTGTTTGACAAAATAACAAGACTAGTAATAGATCTAGAGAAAAGGTCAAAACTTAAAGCAGTGAAGTCCAGATATTCAGAAGAATATACACTAACCTAAAATTTGTGGAATGAAATCATGATAAATTGGCAACTTCATTCAGCACAATTCTCCATTTCTCTACATTCTTTATGTTTCCTTTGAACAATTTTTTATGTTTAACAAATGATTTTTTGTAGCATCCTTTTCAATGTCGTACATCCGATGGATCTACATCATAGAAGATAGGTACCACAATCTGCCCATTTTTCATCATGCACTCAGTTATTTTGACAAGTTCTTCCAGACTCCATTTCCATAAAGCATAGTCTTTTGAGAATATGATCAGTGCAATTTGTGATTCCTCTAAAATTGATGAAGACATCATATTTTATCTTAGGAGTATGTGAGGAAGAAGGAGGAGGAGACAAAGAAGTCATCTGACATGAAGCGCACTGTTTGTGCAAATTTACTTCATCCACACAAGTCAGTCTTGATCTTCTCCATAAACTATATAGTGTGTCCACAAAGACATTTTGAAAAGAACAAAAGAAGGATAAAAGAAGAGGTTATCATCATGATGACATAAGATCAAACTCATTAATACCTATTCATAAAAAGAGAGAAGAAAAAAAAACAGAGAATTGAAAGTTAGTGTAAATAGTCATTTTGGTATCCCATAAATATATCATATGATAAATTAGTCTTAGAATTTAAAAGTATGATTTAAGACTTCAATATGGATTTGCATGTAGGGACCACCAATTTGTCCCTTTTTTAATTGTGATGGACTAATACAACTTTTAAAGTTTGAGAGACTAATTTATCCCTCAATATATTTCTAATCGACCAAAATGATGGTCAACTTAGGTGTCTAATCCATGACAATTTGTTAGCAAAATATATCTAATATTGTGGTAAAGAAAAAGGTGATTCTATTTTATGGAACAGTACTCATAAATGTCAAAAAATCATGGCTAGAAGAAGAATTAAGGATTCTTTTGATGTTGTGATATATATACTTTTAGTTAAAGGATATAAGCCCTAGGTTCACATACATAGCACCCGATTGTTTGTGTGTGATTATTTTGATAAAAAAATTATTAAAATATACTTTTTACTTTTCTAATATATATATATAATTTTTTAATTAAATTAGAATGAGAAAGTGTAAAAATATATTTTTTTAGAGTTATAATTTTCATTTTATAGAAATTTTTTTTATATAACATAAAAATATTTTAATATTTTATTTAAACATTAATTAATTTTAGATATCCAAAGATAAAATAAATTTTATTTTTTGAAAATATCTTATTTAAAAATATCAATTTTTTTTTTGAAAAACTTATCAAGCCCGTCCATAGACTAATAAACTCAGGGGAGAACCTAAAGAAGTTAAATTTCAGAGACTTGATTGCTTTTGAAAATGGATCAATTAATGTGAACACAAAAAAAGAGTAAACTCCCAAGTTAGTTCCTCAATAATTTTGCATTGGACAATTTGGTCTTCTAAAAAAATAAACCCCTCATACAATTCCTTAAGAACTAAACGTAAGATAAGTTAGTCCTTTTATAAATTTATCTATTAAACCTTAATGGAATGATATGTGTGGACTAAATCAATGATATGGCACGTCATGTTATAGGTGGGAACCACATCACATTCTTTGAGCAATACAATGTTGTTTCCGTGTTTATTTTTTCCCTTAAAATTTAGAACAACACGATGTAAGAGAAGTGATTTCTTAAATATTCTTTCAAGATGACGTCATTTGGATGTCAATGTTTTAGTTCATGTGATGCATTAATATTGGAACACACCACATGTGTCATTCCATTATGACGACTTAATGGAAAGACTAAATTGACTTATGTTTTAATTCTTAAGAGACCACAAGCAAGATTTATTTTCGTTGGATCAATTATTGGCATAAGAATGTATTAATTAGGGTATGTACTCAAAAAAAAAAAAGAGGAAAACACTTACAAAGATGGGATCGTGGTACATCCTCTGAGTGTTTTCATTGACACCTCAAATCCTCCTATATACTCCAATATTTAGTTTCCCAATTTTTTTTTTAATTTTACCACTTAGCATAAGGTTGTCCCTACACGTAGTTCCTTCAATGTACAAATAGGTATCAGACCAAATGTCACGACCTGCCATGAACGTGACCCACGAGGGGCTAATCCCAGAAGCCTCTAGTAACGTAACTGACTAATATGCATAATTATATCAAATATATTTCAAATATCTCTAGTTTAACTATAATTCTATAATCTGAAAATATTTTTAAAACATAAATCCTGAATATAAAGCTCATAAATCCATAATCTGGGCCCAAGCCAAACATAATTAAATAAATGGCTAAAACTGAAAATAATTAAAATAATATAATGCATGTCCTGATCTTACACAATTCTTGGAGCACTACTAAACTAACATAACCTATATAAGCTTCACTCAGAAGCGAAGCTCACCAAAGAAGCTAGCACTATTGGGAAGGATCCTGTGCAACTGAACCTAGCATCTCTAGGAGGAAAAGAGAGGGGTGAGTTCATCAAAATTCATAAGTGAGCCTCCACTCACAACCCACATGGGACAACAATCAAAATACATAATATATACATGCAACTGGTGTAAAACATTTTATATATAATTATAGATAATTGCACTAAAAACAATAATTTAATTAATCCATGGCAATAACTAGTAGGAAACAGGAATTATTCTATATATAATTATTGAGCTTATTGAATCTGAGCCAATGGCTAATCTATGGACACCTAACTAGGTCCCATAAATGGACACCTTACTAGGTTCCTTATGTGAGCTAGTCCTATAGACCACTTGGTACCAAGGTTAACGATAAATGTCGTTAACTCTGTTTCTCACTATTTATTGGCTAAAACTAATAGCAACAAAATTAACTGTTCATATAAAATTGGGATTCATAAAGTTTTCTAGATGATAAAATAAATCCATAATCATATATACTACAAGTATGGTCCCATGAGTTTTCTAAAATAATAATTTGTCATGATAGCTTTAAAATAATAATTTTCTAAAATTTCTATAATTCATAAAGGCATATTTCTTGACATAAATTATTCTAAAATTTCATAAATAATTCATATAATATAGGAAAATAATAATAATGACCAAAAGTATGGCCATGAGCTTAAACCCACTCACCGTTGATAGGAGTGTACTTCCACTGACAACTTGACCTTGAGGGAGTAAACTGTCAAACGATATAATGAAAATATAAACAATTTGATTTAATCGCCCAAACTGAGTTTGGGATGATAGGGAGGAAGAATGATGAGAGAAAATCATGTTAACAGGACCCAAACTCACAGACTAGATAAAAAGGAGAAGGAATTGGCTAAATTCCATGAAGATTGCTGAAGAGATTAATTGGAGAAAATTGAGAGAACCACGTTTTCTCTTTGGAGAAAAATCCTTTAGTGGCTAGGGTTTTTAGAAGATTGTTTAGGAGTATTATGATGTGTCAAATATATACTAGGATTGTGAAAAAAAAATCCCAATAATGTCCAAGCCACGCGACGTTACACGGAACGTGTTCTCATTGCATAATAACAAGTTTGCTTTTATATATATATATATATTGTTAACACCACAACACATCCATGTACATGCTTGTTCTCGTTTTACTATTTAAGGTTTTAGAATAATAATAATAATAATAATAATGATATATTTATATTGTTACTTATAGTATCATTAATAATAGTAATATTAGTTCATATACCAATAAATTTTATATTTGGGATGTTACACCCGAGATATAGAAAAGATCAACAGAAATGCTCGTTAGAGCTCTCAAGAGAAAATATGAGTGAGCTTAATATTTTCACTTCATTCAAGGTGATTGTAATGAGAGTTACAAGACTTACATACAACTTGAGGCTTGTGCTATAAGCCATCAATACTGATTAGTTCAAAACTAACAAATTCTAACTATTACAACAATCTCACAAACTGTTTTAACCAACTTTTGTTCCTATCTTCTTTTCTGAGCTAGTCATATCCCTTACACCTCCCCCTCAAAATAAGGACTGTGAGATACACAAGCCTAGTTTGTCACGAAACTTAAGAAAGGAGAGTGCAGCCAAGGGTTTTGTCAAAACATCTACAATTTAAGCATGGGAAGGAATGTGTTGCACTTGAACCAACTTCTGTACAACTTTTTCCCGCACAAAGTGTAAATCAATTTCAAAGTGTTTGGAGCAACTGTGCAAGATGGGATTGGTTCTTGACTTTTTGGAGAGCATGGCAAGTGCAATTGGAGCCGCATGTGTAGATAGGAACATGCATGAGAACATCGAATTCATCAAACATACACTTGAGACCATTAAAGTAGGCGATAACAGATGAATCACCTTGCCTAAAATTGAAGATGTCCTCTTGAAGATCTGAGACCCAAAACATATCAGATTGGGAGAACCTTTCTTGGAGTTCATTCCAGAGAATTTGGGCATTTTCGATTATGAGAACACTTTGAGCAATTGCTGGAGATAAAGAACGATGAATCCATGCAAGAACCATGGTATTGCATCTACTCCAAAAGGGATGAATTGGATCAGAATTTGCAGGTTCTGTGATTCTACCATCGACAAAACCTACTTTGTTCGTGGTGAGCAAGCTTATCTTCATGCTTCTTTGCCAGCACGAAAGTTAGTTTCATTAATGGGCAGAAACAAGAATAAGAGATGGTGTTGTAGAAATTTTAACCATTGGTCTAATCCTTAATATGACATATGATAAACAAATACTACAATTGAGATTATGTGCTAGAATTACCTAGAATTATGCTATAATTACCTGGAATTGTAGAGATTGATGAGTCCATGGCTATATGATTCCTTTTGCCTAAGAGAAGCCAAGCAGAGAGAGCTCCTCCTATCACCACGGGTTCCTGCAATTTGGATTGGATTGATTTTGAAAGTGAGATTGGAAATCCAATCCAATCCACATGGTTTGTACAAAATAAGATCCAATCCAATCCAAATTTTGACAGTTTTGATCGGTTTTTGGTTTAGATTGGTTTAGTAGTTCAGATTGAGTTGGATTGGATTTGAACACTCCAATCTTAGGAAATATGTTATACTTAAAAGGCATAGTAGAAAATATTATAAAGTTTGAATAAACTAAATCATGTATTCGGATTAATTTATTTCATATTTTTTTGTCGTTATGATTTCTCCACAAGCATTATTAGAGCCTTTGGGGAAAATATTCTATCATTTCTCTCAAGTTATAAACATTATAAAAAGAAATATATGATACATTAGTTCTTTAAAAAACCAAATTTCCGTATAAATAAATCAATAAAATAAAAAGTTGTTACGATCATAACAAGAAAATTAAAACATTTATATTAGCCTAGAACTCATGTATTGTCATGTCGGTAAAAATATTTAACTCAACTACCCATTATTTTAAAAGTCTTATAAATAAAAGTATATGATAAAATGACAATGTAACTCTTTTACACTAATAGTGCTTCAAAATCAAAATTAATCTCATGAAAAATTATATCAAAAGTCAAAACTTAAGGCAAGAGTTTCACAATTTTCAAAACAACGTATAATCCTTCGCAGGCAGAAGGGTGAGATTTGCAGCAAAAAGGATAGATATGAACTGTGATATTGTATCGATAATATCATATAGATAACTCGATTTCTTCTGCTTGTATTGCCACACATTGACACAAAGTGAGGAGAAATACACATTTTAAGCCCAAGAAAAGGAAGGCACAAACAGGGGAAGGAATACCTCATGGTCAAGCAACAAATTTTGATATCGCTATAAATAACATGCTTCTCATGACAATAAGCCAATGCCTTTGTGAGGCTCAAAATATACTAAAATTTTCAGAATAAACAAAAGTAAGAGTCAACATAATACAAAAAACACACATCGAAAAGGAGTTTGAAGGTAAGGATAGAATATAATATACTTTCTGCTAAGTAGTTTCAAATGGTTTTTTGAGTTTCTAACCCATTTTCACTTAAATTCTCATAGTTTTGCTATTTAGTTTACACCCGATTTTTATACCCATCACCGCATGATATAACTCTCGGCCCCACACAGTGTATGGTAATCATCACATAATACATATATAGATCACTGCATAATGGTAATCAGTTACCATCCATGATCGCCATATAATACACGTTGATCACAGGTTATTAGTGATCCATTTCTTGTACTCAGTTGATTCTCTTTAATTTGTGGGGCTTGATCTTGAGTTGAATCGAATTTTGGTGGAAGCTTGTCCTTTTCCAAGTGCTCTTCTAAATTGTAGCCCACAATTGTTGCAACAGCCTGCTGCTGCCATAGCAGGTATCAATCTTCAACAAGCTTGGAGGAAACAGGTGTGAGAGTGTAGGGCGCAGCTTTTCCTGAAGCATTCTCCGATTGCATGTTGAGATCCCTTTGGAACCACTAAACTCTGATACCATGAAAGGTATCAGTCTCAAAATCCAAGACAGAAAAGGGAAGAACAAGCAAGAGAGAGAGAGAGAGAGAGAGAGAGAATGTGTTTGAGTTTCACTGAGATTTCATTGAATGACGAATGAGTTAGAGATACCCTTTTATGATGAGTTTATATATACACGAGGTGTTATACACAATTCACAGTACCAGACTAACTAACTTGATAACAGTGAGCTTAACAGAAACTTAACAGCTCTAACAGCTTAACAGAAGCTGGTTATTCTAACTAATTTGGTTTACTACTATCAATTAGCACAGTGATTACCAGCGTAAATATGTCTAGGTGTCTTCTTCCTTTCTCCATGTTATTCCATATATTTCACAGCATGTAAGCACAACAATTGGTTTAATTGCAGCAAGTCAAACACACACTCAAACTAAGGAAGGATTACCATGGTGAGCATATTCAAGGATCAAGAAAACAGCTCCGCATCATGAAACTAACCATATAGACGCAGTATGTTTGGGTGGTGAAGATTGTATTATTGTATTTCCATCTTCCTCCTTAGCTGATGGTGAACTCTGTACTTTTCAAGTTTTTCCTTAAATATAACCTTCAGTGTAACCACATATTTGCTCTAAACAAATCTCACACCCAAACATGCTACTAGCCAAATCAGCACGTTGATGAATTGCGCACTAAGCAAAAAACAGCTCCCAGTTACATTTATTAAACAATTCTATCTACATTCTGTTGAAAAAAGAAAAACAAAAAGGATAGGTGAGTAAGGGATATGCAGCCAAATTCAGTACTTTAACAACCTCTTTGCCCAAGCATACTTTTCAGGATGTGTTGCTTTCTTTCTCCTGCATATTTTTCAGGAAGTGTTGCTTTCTTTCTTCCATTGCAGCATACTTTTCAGGAAGTATTCCTCTCTTTCTCTCATTGCAGCATTCAGCATATTCCAAAATAGCATCAAGTACATCTTCATCCAAATTTGGGCAATCATCAAATGAAAAATCTGAGATTGTAAAGTAATTGCTTTCATTTGCATAATATCTGATGTGTTCTTCCAGAAGTTCGGGTGTTGGACTGAACAGTCTCTCCTGGGATATGCAACCATCAGCATACAAGATAGAGAGGGATGCTGGAAGCTCAGGTAGTGACTGGAGCCTCCTGCAAGATGCTAAGTAGAGATATTTCAAGTGTGTAAGATGTTTGATGCTTTCTGGCAAGCTTTTGACATTGGTTCCCTTAAGTGAAAACTCCGATAACCATGACAACTTGCTGATATTCTCTGGGAGTTCAAACAAGTTATGACATTCCTCCAAATATAAGCACGTTAAAGACGATAAGGCATCCAATATGATTTGTAGGCTTGATGTGTCAAGCTGTTTGCACCCATCAAGAGAAGAAATGAAAGAGATCTTAGCTTAGACAAGCTATCCGGTTGGTTCTTCAAACTCTTACATCCTTTCAAGTTCAAGGAGCCAAGCTTGCTGCAAAACCTGTCTGATGAGTGCAATGCTTCAACAACTGTAATGTTTAAGAATAATTTTCATTTGAAATCAGTGAAAACTCCTTGAGGTTAGAGCATTCAAAACCAAAACCAGTTAAAGTGTAAATGCTGCGAAAGAAAAAAAATTAGATTACTTTACTCAGCACTTATTTGGTCAAATTTAAATCATTCATTATTTTATTTTATAAAAATCAAATTAATATAACAAGATTAATTTAATTTTTCACAAATCTTTCAACAATTAATTTGAGCATTTATTGGAATTGGATAAGATAATCACCTGGGAGTTTCAAGCTTTTGACAATCTTGTAGACCCACCATTTCGAGACTTTGGAGAGAAAATAGATGGATGAATAGAGAGTAAATTTATGCACCTATTTAGAAATAAACACTCAACACTTGAGGCTTTTGAGAAATCCGGAAGCTCCATCAATTGCTCAGATCCACAGAGGTCAACCCTTTTCAAATTTGTAAATTCTGCATCATTTAAAAGAGTTTCATATGCAATAATTAAAGTTAACATATCACACTATTTAAATTAAGAAGAAAAAAACAAGGGAACCTATTCTTAAAGACACAAATTTGGGATATTCTAATACATGTCTTCATTTTTATGAATTTTGGTATCAGTTATCTAATATATTTAAAAAACAACTTGAATTGATTTGTTATGTGTAATTTAACTCTTTCATATAAAATTTTTACGCATTTGTTCTTAGACAAAACATTCTATTTTGTTTCCTCTAAAATTTTAGTTTTAAAATCATTTAAAAAAAAAAACTTCAATTGGTCCATGCAAAATTGAAAGTCAAACAATTTGGTCCTGAAAAATAAGTCTTTTAAATTGGTCCCTGCAAAATTTCAAATAAATTATAAATTGGCCTCTACAAAATTGAATAGTTATCAAATTAATCCTTTGATAAGTTGGGCAAGGAGGACTAATTTTCTGATTAATTTCACTTTTAACTAATTTGAGAGTTTTTTTATAGGAACTAATTTGTTTGACTATTCAATTTTACATGAACTAATTTGAGCATTTTTTTATAGGAATTAATTTGTCCAACTTGAAATTTTAAAACCAATGGGTGTTTTATCTTGTTCTTAATTTGAAAATAACTAAAACACTACTTTTATTTTTAAATGATTGTCCACTTTTAAAATTTTATTTTTTCACAAATAGCTACTCCGTTTTAAAAAAAAGATAATATTAATTATTTTTTCTAGTCGTACCTTTATGAAATAAATAAAAAGGAAGAAAACAAAAGAGAGTTGTGGAAGAAAGATTAACTAAATTTAATTAAGTAATGAGAATTAGTTTTATAAAATACACAAATTTTTCTAATATTTGAGACTTTACGGTTATTTCCTAAATACATATGCACATTTAAAATTGCACAGTTATTTGAGAACATAGATATATCATATTACATATTATCTTTCATTTATATCTATACACTAATATAAAGGGCATTCCCTCCTCTGGTGTCCAATATTTGTTTCCACTTTAATCATCCTACCTAATGAATTAAATGAGTTTTCATGGGGTCATATTTGTAATTTCATCCCACGCTTAAATAATTTCTTTCCTTATAAGACAATTTTTCAATTTAGTTTTATATCAACTGTCTCACATACATAATTTGTTGAGGAGCAAGAAGAGAATAATGAAATTGCATTAAACGACTTTCTTCATGCCTCAATTGCATATGAAGATATCAAGCACTCCATTACCCTGTTTGTAGACTACACTGTGGAGCGGAAATTAAAGCACTCCATGCCTCAATTTTTCTTTGATCTTGAAGGTATAATTTGAAAGGCTGCCATTTATCCTTACAATCAATTACTTTTGGGGATGAAAATGTAATTGACATTTATTCTACTCTTCTTGTACATGTATTTTTCAAAAGAATTGTGTTATTTATACTTATTATTTATACAATGTTAACTTATCACATCCACTATTAGATGAGGTGTGAACCCTATATCCTATTCAAATAGGGTCCACATAAACCTAATGATAAATGAAATGTAAGTTAAACGATGTTAATATACAATGAAATAAATAAATTTTTTTGAAAATCAGTTACTTAACCGCAAATAATAGTGTTTGAATGTCCCAATATCCATTTCTCACTTTACCCGCTTTCTATTCAACTCCCATAACCTTTCATCTTCTTTCCCTTCTACAATAAAGGCTTGGCATTTATTCCCTTCCCTCCATTATTATTCAGTCAAGTTAAGGGTCTGTTATGAATTCTCTCAATTCTCTATTATTCTGAATTTTTATACATTTTATCTCTTATGCATCATGCAAACACTAGTGTACATGTGAAAGGACGTATCTTAGTGTTTTTGCCAATATTGTGCTTTCACATACAATTTCTAATAGTAAAAAACAATATATTAATTATTTTTTCTAGTTATACCTTTATGAAATAAATAAAAGAGGAAGAAAACAAAAGAGAAAAAGAGAGTTGTGGAAGAAAGATTAACTAAATTTAATTAAGTAATGAGAATTAGTTTTATAAAATACACCGTAAATTTTTCTAATATTTGAGACTTTTTCAGTTATTTCCTAAATACATTTGCACATTTAAAATTGCATAATTATTTGAGAACATAGATATATCATATTACATATTATCTTTCATTTATATCTATACACTAATATAAAGGGCATTCCCTCCTCCTGGTGTCCAATATTTGTTTCCACTTTAATCATCCTACCTAATGTATTAAATGAGTTTTCATGGGGTCATATTTGTAATTTCATCCCACGCTTAAATAATTTCTTTCCTTATAAGACAATTTTTCAATTTAGTTTTATATCAACTGTGCCACATACATAATTTGTTGAGGACAGCAAGAAGAGAATAAGGAAGTTGCATTAAACGACTTTCTTCATGCCTCAATTGCCTATGAAGATATCAAGCACTCCATTACCCTGATTGTAGACTACACTGTGAAGCGGAAATTAAAGCACTCCATGCCTCAATTTTTCTTTGATCGTGAAGGTATAATTTGAAAGGCTGCCATTTATCCTTGCAATCAATCACTTTTGGGGATGAAAATGTAATTGACATTCTATTCTACTCTTCTTGTACATGTATTTTTTTTTGAAAGAGTTGTGCTATTTATACTCATTATTTATGATGTTAACTCATATCATATCCACTATTAGATGATATGTGGATCCTAGATCCTATTTAAGTAAGGTCCACACCTCATCCAATAGTAGATAAAGTATAAGTTAATACGATATTACACATAATGAGTACGAATAATATTTTCCTTTTCGAAATCAGTTACTTAACTGCAAATAATAGTGTTTGAATGTCCCAATATCCATTTCTCATTTTACCCGCTTTCTATTCAACTCCCATAACCTTTCATCTTCTTTCCCTTTTACAATAAAGGCTTGGCATTTATTCCTTTCCCTTCATTATTATTCAGTCAAGTTAAGGGTCTGTTATGAATTCTCTCAATTCTCTATTATTCTGAATTTTTATACATTTTATCTCTTATGCATCATGCAAACACTAGTGTACATGTGAAAGGACGTATCTTAGTGTTTTTGCCAATATTGTGCTTTCGCATACAATCGATAATATCTACATATAGTGATATAAAACTATTTTACCCTCTACTTTACATAGGTATGAAACAATGGAAGAGCTTTCACAATAAGGTATTAACAACTGGCCAGGTACAAACCGGATATCATTTGCATTACTCTTTTTGATAGACTCTTATTTTAATTGATTTCATTATATTAAGAAAATATAGGTAGAAGTCCTACATAATTTATGATTTTTAACTCAAAAAAGAAATCTATAAATTTTCTAACACAGAGAGAAGTAAATTATTATACCCATTTGGATGATCTTCTACCACATACCACCTGTAATCTGAATTCAAACTTTAAAATTTATAAAAAACAAAATTAACAATAAAAAATTATTTAACCTTTTTGTATTTATATTATATTAATTTTTAAAAATTTTATCAATGCGTATAGTATTTACATCGATATAAATATTCAGACACTTACTAATACGGCGATTTATGAAGAAAATTAAATATAATTTCCGCTTACCGGTGCACCATCCCAAAGTTTTTCAACACGACTTCCTTGCATACGAAGTTCAACAAGATTCTCTGCATTCAATATCGTTGGCAAGGACTTCGAAGGGTATCTGTCCCAATGGAAAAGTTTTATATTATTTGACAGTAGTCCAAGGCCTCCTGGAAGATGCACCCCGCTATGTGTACCATCTGAGTAATTATGAAATCGCAAAAAATTTAGATTGACCATTCTAGCAAAGGAATGAGGCTTTAAGCTAAGATCACTTATTCTTGACACGTCCAAGGTTATGCTTTTAATATGTTCAGTCCCCTGCTCAACAAAAAACAAAAGGTAAGTAATTCAAAAAGAAGAACAATTTATACGAGGACAATATATTAATTAAGAATTTAAGTTGAATATATTGTTAGTGTAAAAATATTTTACATAAACTTTTAATAATGTTTTATCACGTTATTATATGTTTGAGTTTTACACTCATTAAAAAATGTATAAAGTTATTTTAAACTAATAACAAATCAGAATTAATCTTTAAATTAAGAGTAAATTTCCAAACAAGTCCCTTGCAATTTACGTTTCAGACAATTTAGTCCCAGGCACTAAAAAAAAAAAATCATCTTCTGGTCCTTGACATTTTAAATTTCTGACAAAACTTACTCCATGATTATAAAATCACCCAAATAAAGCACCAAAATAGGACATTTTATTCCATACCTCCATCTCCGATTCTTCACCCTCCACTGGCACCACCCCCACCTCCACTGCCACCTTCATTTCAACCTCCCATTACTAATTGTTGCAATGTCTTCAAACGTATAAATACTACACCAACATTATATAATTAAACTCTAGGTAAAACATGAAACACTGCCCTCAAAGAAATCATCCCCAATCATAATAGTCAGATTTTTTTTTTCGAATAAGTGATCCAAAAATAGCGACTCAACTGACTAAAATAAGAAAAGAGTATAGTGTGGTACAAGTTAGCTAGCCATGAACAATCAAGATTACATCTAATATGTGTAGAGACACTTGAATCTACAATCACCACCAGCAACATCCACGCATCAAATTAAATGTGTCAGCATATGATGGCTTCCACCTATAATTTTGATCCTATTTTCATCATTTAAAGGCTAGTGTTTTCAACCCCACTGTAATCCACATTTTGGAACCTAAATTCGAAAATGTATTATCACCCCTTTTCTCTCAGAACTCCACAGTCAGCACTCCAATGGAAAAAACAATAAAGCTAAAACTGTGAATTCATTGTTAGAATTTCGAAACCCAAAAATAGAAAAAAAATTTGTACAAACATCTCAAACCCAAAAACAAATTCGGCTTTGAATAGCTAAGATTCCCCATTAATATCACTCAAGGGACTCACATTGGTGCGAAATTGAAATAAATTTGAAGAAATAAAAGGAAATAATAATAAGCATATTCACTGATTTTCAGATTTATAGAAGAAGACACATACTCGCTTTGAACTTCTCAGATTTTTGGGATGAGTGGGGCTAGAGGTAAAGGTAAAGGCGTAAAGCTTGGCTTGGTGAAAGCAGGGGTGGCGACAAAACTGTCCTATTTGGGTGATTTTATTACCAAAAATCATCAGGACTAAATTTTGTTCAAAATTTGAAATGTAAGGGACTGCGAGATACGGTTTTTTTTTTTTTTTTTGTGTCTGGGCCTAAATTATCCAAATGATAAATTATGAGGGATTAATTTAAAGGTTTACTCTTAGACTAAAGGAATTGAATTTAAAAATGAAACAAAAATTTTTGTTGTGTTGATGATATATACATCGTGAAAGGTTTTGTATTGTCACATAACCATATAATGTCATATCTATTAAGAAAGAAATTGTTTATGGTAAAAGCAAAAAAAAAAAATCAATGATATGGTTTTCGATATTGACAAGATGGTGATAATTTATTTATAATTTCATACCTCATCATGCTTCAGGACATAATAAATGTCATTCGGATCCCATAAATGACTTCGTTCCCAGGCCTTTCAATATTTTGTTCACGAACAATTTCACGACCCATTTCTCGAATCAAGTCATGTATAGATACATTTCCATATCTACAAACTTTTATAAGAGCTCTATCTTGAAGATTTCTCAAAGCAATAGATGTTGAGTAACCGCATGCATCAAGTAAAACTTTTACCTTATAATCCCAATTATCACCTCCTTTATATTCTATATCACCTCCATTGAAGAAACAAGCAATATATAATAATACACTCCTCTCTTCCCGGTCCAACCCTTCATAACTCAATCTCAAAACATTTTGAATTTTCGCAAATGGCATTTTCTGAAGCTTATGCAATTGACTTTCCCATTCTTCACCACTTTTGCCATAAAGAAAAGAACCCAAGACTTTAAGAGCTAGTGGGATCCCTTTAGCATATTCAACCACTTTCAACATAAGATTTTGCCAATTCATTTGGAGGCACTTTCCATTAAAGGCATGCAAATTTAGAAGTTGTAGAGCTTCATGAAATCCTAATAACTCAACTTCGTATATATCATGAGCTTTACAAATCACTTGCTTATCTCTAGTTGTGATGATGATTCTACTACCTGGACCTAGCCAATCATGTCCACCAATTAAGTCTATAACTTCATCCCGATTATTGACATCATCAAGAACAACAAGAATCTTTTTGCGACGAAGTCTCCTCAATACATGGGTTGGTATTCCACTAGTGCCAATGTTTAGATCTTTTTCCTCTAACAATATGGAAAGAAGTTTATCTCTTAATTGAATCATTCCATATTTTTCTGATTGTTCTCTTACATTTGATAGAAAACAACATCCTTCAAATTCAGAACACACTATATTAAACAATACACTAGCAATAGTTGTCTTACCAATACCACCAATGCCCCAAATTCCTATAACACGAACATCTTCTGATCCATTGCAAGATATTAGTGATTGAAGATCTGCAATTGGTTTATCAATTCCAACAAGGCCTTTTAAATCAACTTCGGGCATATGATTCAACCTTGTCAACACTCGTTGGACAACTTCTTCAATAAGCTTAGCTTCAGTCCTATAACAAAGCAAAGAAAAGAAATATAGTTATATTATTTATCATCGGTGAAAAATGAAACATTGCCCGATAAAGCATTGAACACTAATCTTCGGTTACCATTTCACATATGATGTTGGAAATCTTTAACCAGTGGCAAAGTATATTAATGGATTCTGGTTTGTGGATTGAGGAAAATGCCACTATTTGCAATTGTATATATAAGCTATATTGGAATCAAGTTCCAAACTGTCATCTGTAATAATAATAAGTCGTGGCTCACATTTTGTCATGTAGAATAACCCAGTGAGTAAACTAGTGTAATTGTTTGACAAAATAAACAAGCATTGTGATTGACAAAAATCTAGAAGAAAAAGTTAAAAGTTAAAACTGAAGTCCTAGTGTTCAAAGGAATACACTAACCCAAAATTTGCGGAATGAAATCCTGATAGACTGGAAACTTTCTTCAATGTAGTTCTCCATTTCTCTACATTCATAATTTTGCCCTTGAACAATTTCTCATGTTTAGCAAATGCACTTTTGTAGCAACCCTTTTGATGTCGAACATCTGAAGGATCTACATTATAGAATATAGGAACCACAATTTGTCCATTTTTCATCATGCATTCAGTTATTTTGACGAGCTCTTCTAGACACCATTTTGATGAAGCATAGTCTTTTGAGAATATGATTAGTGCAATTTGTGATTCCTCAATTGCTGTAAAAAGAGCTGGTAATAACTCATTTCCTTCTCTAAGTTTGTAATCTACATATGCTTCAATTTTTGCATGACTTAATGCCTTGAGCAAATGGCTAAGAAAACCACGACGAGTGTCTGAGCCTCTAAAACTGATGAAGACATCATATTTTATTTTAGGTGTATGAGAGGAAGAAGAAGGAAGAGACAAAGAAGAAGTCATTTGATATGAAGTGCATTGATTGTGCAAATTTACTTCATCCACACAAGTCAATCTCGGTCTTCTTCGTAAACTACAACGTGTCCACAAAGACATTCTGAAAAGAGGAAAAACGAAAAGATAAAAGAAGAGGTTACTGTTAATGACATAAAATCAAACTCATTAACACCTATCCAACAAAAAAAAAAAAAGATAGAGAATCTAAACTACATGTCTAAGCCATGACAATTAGTTGTGTGAGGAGTGATACAGGGGAGGTTCATGTACTGTCTGATTATATATTAACTGGGTGTGTGTACTAGTGCTTTTGTGTTTTTTGCAGGCGTAACATTTAAGGCTATGAAGTGCTGCAAGATAAGAAGAGAGTGAAAAAGTGAAACACTTAGTGAGGAATGAGATAAACACTGAGTGATTGCAGTGAGATATTATGAGCTATGAGGATCTTGTTCTTGTAGGATCCATTCGGCTGTGTGTGTGAAGAATTTTGATTGTTGTGTGCGTGTGAGTTTGTCGGGTACATATGAGTGTGTGGATTAGTGTGTGTGTGTGTGCTGTGAATTTTGTGTGAGTGTGAATGTATGATGGGAAGTGTTGGGGGGGGGGGTTGGGAGGGAGGATCTCTCTTGTCGGGTATACACAGGTGTGTGGGTCAATGGAAGTCTGATACTGATTATATGTGCTTGTGGAATGTCATAAAACTGGATATCTGAAGTTTTGAATTTTGCTGAGTCAATTGCAGCACCAGAATTTCCCTGTACTGAATCTTGGAAGCGGGTGTGGTAAAGCAGATGTTGTCTATGATAAATGCCTGCTGGTTTTGCTATGAATTGGTATAATACTCTTTGGCAATACTCTTCCTTGACCTTGATGGCAATGCAAAGGGGTCTAAGGGAGTAGTAGAACAGATATGTAGACTCAAAGATGGCAAATACTAACTCAAAACAATGAAAAGGAAAATGATGATGATGAAGAGGAGTCCACATTCTATTATTAAATAAGACATGATAGCAAGCTAATGTTACTCTTAGCTTCTTTTTGGGCATGGCTACAGTCTTTTGGAATCATAAGCATGGAGTGTTGATTTGGAACTTTTTCTTCAAACAGATTGAGGACCTCATGGTGATAGGCCGTAGAAAGATGTGGATTTACTTTTGTTTGTTTTCTTTTTGAAGTACTTAGATCTTCTCTAACCACTACTGTGGGTTGGAGACTTTATTACTAAACTCAACTATAAAAAAAAAAAAGCCATGACCATTTGTTAGTAAAACATACCTATATTGTGGTAAAACAAAACGTGATCCTTTTTTATGGATCAATAATGGGGAACGTCAAAAATCATGGTCAAAGAATTAAGGATTTTTTTTATGCTTCCATAAAACAAAAATTTGGATATATATGCTTTAATCAACATGGGCTTATATCTTTTTTTTCCAAGGGATATAAGTCCAAAAAAAATTAATAAAAAAGGGTTCATGCTTTATATATGCTTGTATAATCTTTTTTAATAAAAATAAAATCACTAGAAAAGTATATTTTTTAGAATTTATAATTTTCATCTTTTAGAAAAAAAATCTTTCTTATAACATAAAAACAGTTTAAGAATAAATAAAAATATTTTTTATTATATCCAAGTATAAATTGATTTTACATCCTATGGTAAAACAACATTTAATTTTTTCTAAAATATCTTATTTAAAAAATCAATTAAATTTTTTTTTTCAGAATCCAAATTAGTCCGTACACGAATAAACCAAAGGGAGAACTCTAAAGAAGTAAAAACTTCCCTTATTTCTTGTGAATTCTTGTAAGTGAAATTCATGAGACTTAATTGCTTTTGAAAATGGATTATTTCTGATGTAAAAATCTCACATAATTGTCAACTCAAATTCTATCGATCTAGATATACTGAATACATGGAAAATTGCACTATACCCTCCTTCAATTTTCAAAATTTAAGATCTAAAATGTACATAATCTATTATTCAAGAGATAAAGTGTAATTTTCTCTTGAATTGATGATTAAATTTGAACCTACAACAAAATTCTATTTTAATCCAACAACATACACTAACGTGCGAAAGTACCAGCTGAAATTAGTACACATCAAGCCTGATTTTATGCGAACACACACACACGCACAAAATGAAGAGGAAAACTCACAAAGATGAGATCGTGAAAGGCATCCCTGTGAAATACTCAAAGCTACTCCGAAGCTTTACCCTCTGCCAACAATAAAACAATAAAGCAAAAAGAAGAACGAGGAGCAAACAAGTGCTCAGAGTGCTCATCAGGCAGTATTGATGAATAAACTGGTGTAGGAAGCGCTCCATTCTCATATATATTTTCTTCTCTACCTATCGCTCGCTTCTTCAATGCTCAATAATTTGGATGACTTTATTTTCAGAGATCTCTATGTCTGAATAAAATCTATGACATCTGATCTACCGCGTGAGAGATATATATATATATATACCAGAAAGCAAGATCCTCTTTTTCTTTCGGTGGTGTGGGGGCAGGTTGGTGGGGAATGCAGGGAAGATGTGAATGCAAGATTCCCCACATATATATACCAGATAGCAAGATCCCATTTTCGAAGTGTGTGAAACCATTCTCACTCGTTACAAAAGTTGAGCAGCATGTTATTATTATATGTTGATTTCAAAAAGCATATATCCAGATTTGCCTTTTGACTTTGTCACAATATTTATCAACAATCTTTGGATTCCTATTTTGTCAGCTTCAATGAAAGTACCCAAGGTGTTTCGGCACACCCCCAAAGCCTCGCTTAATAATTAAAGTGGACAAAGCTTTCTCTTTTTTAGATTAAATTGTTTTATAACTTTTTTAAGCAAGGACACCGCATATATCACGGTGTTACCGGTCGATACACCATTATTGTACGAGAAATTCTTCTCTTGTAGTATGAACAATATAACTATGTGCACTATATGCAACAAGGGGTAAGTTGTTAACTGCATGATGATATCCATTATCAGTTACTTTCATCAAAATCTAAACAAAAAGTTGTTGTCCCAGAGAAGATATGTCTTCATAGCTGCTCTGATTTTCAACTTTTTGTTTCTAAGTTAACATAAATGTTTTGATTTTCTTCGTATGATTGTAGTTGTTACAATTTTTTATTTTATTGATTTATTTATACGAAAATTTGGACTTTTTAAGAACTGATATATCATATATTTCTTTTTATAATGTTTATAACTTGAGAGAAATAATCGAATTTTTTCCGCCAAAGGCTTTGGTAATGCTTATAGAGAAATTATCATAACGACAAAAAAAATGAAATAAATTAACCCAAATAAATGCTTTAGTTTATTGACTTTATTCAAATATTATAATTTTTTCTACACATGCCTTTTAAGTAAAACATATTTCGTTTTTCTTAAAAAGAGTTTTAAGAAAGAAGCCCCGAATGAAGACAGAGAATTAATGTGCTATCACGTTAGTAAGTAAAAATATCTAATTATATAAACATCTAATTATATTACAACATTTAATTAGATGTTAGTGTAAAACTATTTTACACTGAAAGTAATAAAAATTAAACTCTATTTTAAATACATCAAAATTAAATTGAGTTTGATTTTGATGCAGTATATAAAAAAGTTTTATATTATTATTTAATTGCATGCTTTTATTTATATAGAATATCTCAAATTGTGAGTGGTTGGGTTAAATACTTTTACTTTGATAATATATAATTAGATGTTTATATAAAAAAAATTTACACTAAGGATTTATTTGGTTAAGGGGTAAAAATAGCATAAATTTTTTTATGAATGAATTCATGCACAATATTCCATACATAACTCATGCATAAAAATTTTCACATCTCTTTTATCCCTAATCAAACATAGCCTAAAAATGCATACAAATTAAGTCAAATTAAATTTAATAGAAAATGTATTAAGTTGTTTTATTAGATGTAATGAGTATGTTTATATTAAAAAAAGACTATGGTTACTTTCTCATCATATAGGATGGGTATACTTCATTTTCAAAAGTAGTCAAACCTGCTATTGCTAGTCAAAATAAAATATAGCAATACGTTACAAAATGGGCAAATTATATCGTACTCTAACCACCAAAAAAAAAAAAAAATCTGTCTTACTCCATGGAGCAAACCATTTCTTCCTCCACAGTATATAATCTCTACATTTGATTTATTTTCTCCGTTTTACTTTCTCTTTTTCCCACATGAATCAATGGTCAACATGTTATGGCAATTAACAGCTAGCTAACTAATACATATTTTCTAAGTTTACATATTTGATGTTTACATTCCCGTAGAAACAAAATCACAACAGCATTCTGATGTTTCTAAAATGAAGCATATTCATTAAAAGGGATTTTCAAACTGATTTGAAAAAATAAAGAAAATAGTTTTACAAAATACAATGAGGGTCCAATTGACGCTTGACGTTGGAATCGAAATTTAGAATTTTAAATTCAATTTAAATTCTTTTAGAATTGGAATTATTTTATAATATTAAATTTTATGTGTTGCTATTACGAAGAATTAGATCCATAATTAAAATTCTAAATTCAATTCAATTCTAAATTCACTGTCAACCCCATGTAAAAAGGGTTTGATCTTTGTAATAGAAATTGCAATAAGGAATTCTGAAAGAATAATAATTACACCAAAATTGATAATGAAACAAATTTTGAAACTCTGTATGGACGAACTTCATGCTCATTGTATTACGCACAAGCACAATTTTGACGCCACAATGGTGAATGGTGAATTTTTAAAGCCACTAACAGTTTTGCGTGATAGCATACATATGTATAAACTTCCTAATTACCACTGCAATTGGCAGTGTCGTTCAAGTTGATAGCATACCTGAACTACGAAAAACTAATACATTTTGCATGCATATTATATTACATTATTAGATGTAGAATTCAACTTTAATCCCTTAAGGCCACAGTTAAACTTGAAAAGTATTAGAGTGGAACTTTGTGAATTGCATCATTGTATTAACTTTGGTAAAGAAGTTGGTATATATACAGAGATACCAGAAAGAAGAATATTAAGTTAACTAACCTGAAACTCTAACTACAGTATATCAAACTAACTAACTCTAGCATATCAATTATGACAGTGTAACTAACTTGGCTATTTTGGTTACAATAAAGGATAAACTAACTATATACTAATACTCCCTCAAGATGGGGTGAAAATAGTCTGAACACCCATCTTGGACAATAGCTTGTTGAGCTAGGGTTTGGGACAGCCTGGTGAATGTAACTTGAATTTTTCGTGTACAAATGAAATGCCCTGAAGTCATTTTCCAGGAAAATGAGGATCGGTCCCGGCCAACCTCAAGGGGATGTTTTGATGTTAATAGGGGATTATATGTGTTATGTGTGATAATAAGTAGAAGAATCTCATTTTGAGTTCCAACGCGAAATTACCAAAACGCCCATGTGGTTGTTTGTCATCGTTTTGTGGTGAGCCGGACTTTACTCAAAGATTTTAAATGATGTTTATGAGTGATATTTGTTATCTAGTCGGCCCGGTTGGTCCCGGGCAGTTTTAGTGCAAAATTACCATTTTGCCCCTAGAACAGTGTACAGTGAGCCTAATGACGCAATTAAGCAAACCTAAGCAATATTAGGCTCTAATCGAAGATTAATTTATTTTGATAATTAATCTAGAGTCAAAATAATTTATTAAGGTTAATTAGAACTTAAGATTGCTTAGTTAAACTTTAAATTGCATTCTTTAATTCAAGATTCCTAGTCATGGAATCTTGAATAGTATTTTCTCTCTCCAATTCCTTAAATTAAAGAATTGTGTCATACCTCATTTGACTAAGAAAATGAATTTAATTTGTTAATCTAGTATGATCACTCCCTAATCAAGTCTTGACACTCCTAATTACCCAATTACCTCACCTAAACACTTTCTTACAACTCCTAACTAAAACCTTAATCAAAGAAACACTTAAACACATCACTAAAACACAATTACATGAGCAAATTAATTCCCCTTTTTGCTGCCCAATCTGGAATACATGGCCTAGAAAGAGTGCCACATGTTGTTTGATTTCTCACTTAAGAGCCATGCCTAGACCATACCTCACCATGCTTTGTAAGAGATATTTTCCTTCCTTTTCCCTCCCATTTAGCCGTCGGCCTTCTTCCTCTTGGCAGCCTCATTGTGCAAAATTTTCTATAAATACCAAGCCTTGAAGAACCTTGTTACACTTTAGAAGCTTTGCTAAGTTTAGTTCTCTTACTTTTTCTTGCAATTTCTCTCTAAGTTCTCTTCATCTTCTTCATTTTCTTCTACCTCTTGAAGAATCCTTCCACCACCACAAACAACCATAAACCACCACTACCTCACCTTAAACCATCTCCTAAACACTTAAACTTTCCATTTCCAAGCTTAGAAACTCAAGGAAAAATCATCTCCTTTGAGTTCCCCTTTAGCCGAATCCATCATCACAATCCAAAAGGAGATTTTGTCTTCTCAACTCTTCAAGAACCAAGCTTTCTTTCTTCCATTCAAAGACTTCCTTAGGTAGGGGTTTTGTTTTCAAGTTTTGCTTGTTTTCCTTAAAGAAAGTTCTAGTTTTCTCTTGGTTCAAACTCCTTTCTTTCTTTCCTTTTCATTTTCGGCCAAGAGGCCATTTTATGAAAATAACATGAGCTTGATGATGAGGTTTCAAGATAATGACTTGTTGTTGTCATGTGAGAAACCTCTAAAGCTTGAAACAACTTGGTCTTGGACCATACATGCTTGTGTTTCTTTCTTTTTCTTGAGTTTCATTTCGGTTCCTTTCCTTTCTTTCTTAAATGATTTCGGTTTTCTTTGCCTTGGTTTGAACAAAGTTTGCTAAAATGTAAAGTAGATCACAAAAGTTTTGTTAAAGAAAATTAATTACATGATTTCAAAGAGCTCTAAGCTTACCCTTGCCAACCTTAAAGTTGGTCGGCCGTTCTAAGAGTTTTACTCTAGATTGAAGCCCATGAGCAATAAAATAAAGAATATGACTTAGTTCTTGTATTTTGTTTAGACAAAGTGTTGAATTTTGTGTCTATTTTCTTAAGCTTGATGATGAAGTTCAAACCTTAAGACTTCTTTGAAGTCTAGGTGCTAAGAACTCTAAAGCTTGCCTTATGATACATAATGGGTTGAGGTTTTTGTTCCTTTAAAGTCTTACAAGAGCTCTAGCTAAGATCTAAAATAAGATGCATTCATGTTTACTTTAATGCTTTGCATAGCATGTTTATTTTCAAGTCATCACTAAACAACTTAAAGATTAAAACAAGAATGTGCATCCTCACTTAATAAATCTCAAAGCCTACCTATTTTAACCTTAAAGTTGATTGTTGATTTGGGTAAATACCTCAAGGGTCCTAGAGCACTAAAATAAAGAATTGAACCTTGCATCTCATGTTTACTTTCTTGCCTAGCATGTTTATATTCTATGCCATCACTTAAACTCCAAAGATAATAAAAAGGTGCATCTTATGTTTACTTTATGTCTTCACTTTATTTTCTAATGAAGAATAAAAATAAGGTGCATAGCATGTTTAAGTTTATGCCATCACTTAAATGTCCTAGAGCTCAAAGACTTGCCCAAGTATCTTGCATAAAGTTTTAGAAAATGGAGGCATTTCAAGGAATGCCATTCTGGCCTTGTGATGATGATGATGGACTTGGATGAGTTCATTTAATCATAAGTGTCCATAGTCTAAGTCTTGGAATTTTTCTAAGCTTAGATGTACTCAAGGAACTTTATGAACAAAGTTTTATGTTTTAAATTCATTCCTTGAGCTAAATAATTTAGCTACTGACCTAGCATACATTTTTATGATTTCAATGAGATTTATTGGTTTCTAAATGAGTTTTGAGTTATTAAAATGATTCCAAGAGAAACTAGCAACTTATATGTTTTTAAATCATGAAATTATGTGATTACATGAGCTTATGTTTTTTGGTCCTGCATGATGCAATTGGCCACTGTATAAATTCTGTTTTATGGTGTTAAAATGTGTAAAATTATGTTTGAGTGAAGCAAGGATCGATTTAGAGAAGTTAGAAAAGAATAAGTAACTTGAAAGGATCAAAAATGAGAATTCTAGAACACTTAAATGCACAAGATATGCATTCTGTTACAGCATGCTTAAAACTAAGGAAAGTGGTTTATAATTAGTGAAAATGTGTAGGAAATCCCTCATAATTGGTTTAGGAGTTAATTATAAAGCCGTAGGCGAAGACGGATCTTAAAAAGGGTCTAAAACGGAAATTCTAGAAACATCTAATCATAAGATAATTTTCTGCCCAAAATGCATAATGTTGTATGGAATTTTAGTAAGCCTAAATCTTAGTGAGAAATATAAGTAATGATCTCTTAGGTGTAGTAAAGATGTAATATGGGTATTAGGATAGTTGGAACATAAGTTTAAGACCCGTAAGGCTAAGCATAAGACACCATAAGATAGGAGGTGTGATGTGAGTATGAGGGCGAGTGAGCATATTCTTAATGATGTGTCTATGTTAATATCTTAAGTATGAAATGTTATGTGGCATGATGATGTGATGATGTGGTATGTCACATTTAAAATGCATGAGAATATGAAATGTGAATGAAGAATATGTTATATGAGGTTCTAAGGTTGTATGTTCATGTTGCATCCATAAAAGATATGATAATATGGAAATGATCCCATTATGACTTCCGAGTTAAGGGTTGTACGGGGTGATCCAAGAAAGAAATATGATTCCCCCTCTTTTCCAGGTATAAATCTAGCGACGGCTAGTTAGGATGAGCTCATTCATAGGTGATAGGTGATTAGGAGTTTTGGTGACCATGATAAAATCGCTAGGGCCGGCATGTTGGGTGGATTTTGGTGACCATGATGAGGGTGGAAAAATGAAAAAGTTATGAAAGGAACTCACGGAGTTCAAGTATGAAAAAGTAAAAGACGTACATGCATATGTTTCATTGATGCTTTGATTAAGTGATATGTGTTATCTACGTGTACTGTCATGCTCAAGTATTGCCATGCATACATAAAATATCTGCTGCATTCATACCATCAAGACTCATGCTAAAAGGAACCCACTTCGGATAATAGGATTTGAGAAACTAAAATTGAACTTATGCATGTATACCTCTTTCATAATGAAACCCAAAGTGGCTGGGCGCGACGATGACACTTGTGTTAAAGTTGGAGCCTCCTGAGAATCTTGTATAAGTATTCTCACCCCTTTTGTCTTTCCTTCCCGTGTCGTCTAGATGGAATTGATGCGGATGTTCGTGATCTTCCTTGAAGCGCGAGCATAGGAGTTACGTACATCGTAGAGAGGGTGCAATGGAAGCTTGAAGACTAGTCTAGCCCGTTACAATTATGTTTAGCGGTAGTTAACCTTGCTTGATGTATCTAGTATCTTGAGGTGTCCTTATATTTATAAGGGCATCATTGTTTTGTTATGATTATAATATAATACTACAAGTTATGTTGTGTTTATTCTATGGTTTATTTATGATTGTTATGGTAATGTATACTTGGATGTATGTTTCTTGTTTAGTAGTCGATCCCTATGCGCATGCGCGGCTCGCATTTTAAGTCTTAAGTTCAAAAAGAAAAATTTAGTCGTATTTTTAGTACTCGTATTTTAAAGAAAGCCAAGTCAAATTCTAAAACGAAGACATAACCGCTAATAACTAGCCGAATGCGACTCGAGCGTATTAGGTGAAAGTTAGGGTGTTGTAAAGATGTCTGCAAGTTGATGTTTGGTTGGAGCATGGACAAGTCGAATCAGGCCTTGTTGCACCTTTTCCCAAATGAAATGTAAGTCTATTCGATGTGTTTAGTTCTCTCATGGAAGCTAGGATTGGATGCAATGTACATTGCTGATTGGTTGTGAGTAGACCCTGGAGCTTGGTATATTAATCTGGAAGTCTTTGAGGAGACTATGAAGCCAAGTGAGTTCACTAGTGACTGAAGCTAGGATCGATATTTTGTTTCTCAGAACAAAGCAACAGTTTGTTGCTTTTTTTATTTCCATGACACCATCGAGTCTCCAATGAATACACATGTAAGAGATGGATTTTCTTGTGAGGAAAGTTTCCTAATTTGCATGAGCATATGCATTAAGCTTTAGTTGTGAGCTTGAAAGAAAATAATGTCCTCTCAGAGTGGCCTTTAAGTATCTCAATAAGTGATGGATGGCATGAAGGTGGGGGTGTGTGGTTTGGACATGTATTGGCTGAGTTTATTCACTGCAAATGTTATGTAACCTCTGATTGTTAAGTACACCAGGCTGCCAATTATTCTCCGATAGAAAGAATTATCTTCAAGGGGTTCTCCTTCATCAGCCTTGAGTTTTATATTTGGGTCCATAGGTAGAGTGGCTGGCTTTGCTTCAAGGAATCCGTGTCTTTTAGTAAAGAAAGGGTGTATTTTCTTTGTGAGAGAAAAATTCCCTTTGAAGAACGAGCCAACTCCAATCCAAGAAAGTATTTTAAGTTGCCAAGGTGTTTGAGTTTGAAAGCCTTCTCCAAGTTCTTCTTTGACTTAAGATTGCAAATGATGATGAGGATGCTATAATGATGTCATCTACATAAACCAAGAAAACAAGACCAGAATTAGTATTTTTAGAAAAAAGAGAATAATCATTTTTAGATTGAGAGAATCCTAAGGAGATGAGGGTGGTGGAAAACTTCATGAACTCGTCTTGAAGCTTGTTTGAGTCCATATATGGATTTATTTAGTTTGCACACTAAATTCTCCCCCTTAATTAGATAGCCAAGAGGTAGGTCCATGTAAACCTCTTCAAATAAATCTCCATTCAAGAATGCATTGTTGACATCTAATTGAACCAAATGCTAATTTTGTGAGGCTACAAGTGATAAGAGAACTCTAATAGTAGTGAGCTTGGCAGACTGGAGAATGTGTCCATGAAATCTATTCCAACTTGTTGAGTATACCTTACCTACTAGTCTAGCTTTGTGTCTATTGATTGTGCCATCAAAGTTGTATTTTATTTTATACACCCATTTGCAGCCAATGGTATGTTTCCCTTTGGGTAGAGTAGTTCCATGTGTGATTTGCTTCCATTGCATCCAATTCTTCTTTCATTGCTCTTCTCCATTTTTCATGGGGAAAGCTTGGTGGTAAAATTGAGGCTCAAATGCTGTCCTGACCTACATAATATATCTAAAGTAATCTAGAGCTAAAGTATTATATCCAATGAAATGAGAAATTGGGTAAGGTTTATAGTAAGTGATAATAAATAAGTATCAGGGGGTCTAGGTATCCTAGAGGATCTTCTAGGTGGCAAGGTAGCTTCAGATATAGTGGACTGGCTTCATTGTCATTTGATCTGATCAGTAGTAGTTTTAGGTTCAGAAGTTGCATTTTCTGAATTATTTTGAGTCAAATGTGGTTGAGTATGTTGATTTTGGGTTGGCAGCTCAATGCTATTGGTAAGGTGCTGTTCCAAGTTTCAGCAATAGTTTTAACAGGTTTTGGTAAGGCCATGGGAACACATCTTAACCTCTGTTGTTGTTGAAAAGCTAGCATGGAAGGGGTATGTGTCTTCATGAAAGACAACATCTCTTGAGATAAAAAATTGTCTTGTAGTAAGGTTATACAGCTTGTAACCTTTGTATCCAGGAGGATAGCCAAGGAAAACACAAGGGACAACCCTTGGAGAAAATTTGTTTCTTTGTGAAGGTAAAGTTGAAGCAAAAGCAAGACATCCAAAATTCCTTAGAGCAGTATAGTTAGGTAATTTATTATGTAAGCTGATAAAGTGACTTAGCATGGGGTAAATTGGGAAGGGGTTCTGTTTATGAGAAATGTAGTAGAGAGACAATCACCCCAAAAAGATAAAGGTACTTTTGATTGAAAATATAAGGATCTAGCTACATTGAGAAGGTGTTGATGTTTCCTTTCAACTATGGAATTTTGTTCAGGCCTCTCAACATATGAAAATTGGTGTAATGTTCCTTGCTTTGCTAAAAATCTGTTAATGCCAACTCTTTAGCACTATTAGATCTCAATGCTTTAATGGTTAAACCAAATTGTGTTTTAACCATTTCAAAGAACTAACTTATGAGTTGAGGAGCTTGAGACTTAGTCTTGATGAGAAAGGTCCAAGTGAACCTTGTGTAGTCATCTATTATTGAAAGGAAACATCTATGGTTTTTACAAGTTGTTGTGTGATATGGACCCCATATATCACAATAATTAAATCAAAGGGATTAGCAGAAAAACTATTATTTGAAACAAAAGATAGCCTTCTTTGTTTTGCTAATAGACAAACATTACATGCATTTGAATGATTGCAGACATTTTTATTGTTCCTCAATAGGTAAACAGATTGTAACAACTTATTCTAGAAAGGGAAATGTGTCCTAGTCTACTATGTCAAGTATCAATAGGAACATTATTTGTGTAGTTACAAGAATTGATGACAAAAACGGAATTGTCTATGAGGAATCTTCAAAATATACAGGTTGTTCTCAAGGTTAGCCTTGCCAATCATCTAGAATTGAGGTCCTGTATAAGACAATGGTTAGCATTAAAGGAAAAATGTGCATGTGAATGAGTGGTAGTTGGGGAAACAGAAACAGATTGACTTTAAAAGAGGGAATGAAAAGCACATGTTTGAGAATGAAATTTGATGAGAGTATAATGTCTCCTATTCCTTGAACTGAAACTTTGGAATGATCAGGTAGCAAAACAAAAGTATTTGTTACATTAGTTAGAGATGTAAAATGTTTTGGAGAACAAGAGATATGTTTTGTTGCTCCTGAATCTACAATCCAAGTGAACAAGGAATTGGGGTTTTCAATATTAGTGTTTAAAACAATACCTCCCAGGGAGTTGTTTGGATTCTCTGTAGGCTTGGTGGCTTATGAGATTTGAGTAGCAACCATTTGAAGGTTCTGATATTGTTGTTCAGTCATACCAAGATTCTGAATGGTTTCAGAAGTTCAGAAACTTGATTGGTTGAAGCAGTGGTAACCTTTGATTTGCCCTTGTAGTTGGGAGGATATCCCACCAATTTGTAGCATCGGTCTCTTGTGTGGCCAATCATGTTGTAAGAACATTGGGGCCTGTCTTTCTTCCCTTTTGTCCTCAAGTTCTCTTGTGCAGATTTCCAGAAAAAGCAACCTGAGAATCTTGTGCAGATGAGCTTCCAACTTGCTGTTACTTTTCTTCTTGAAGAATCAGAGAGAAAGCCTTTGCTACATCAGGTAAGGGGTCTTGGAGAAGGATTTGACCCCGAGTTGAGGAGAAGGATTCATTCAGCCCTATAAGAAAAGAAAGCAAATATTCTTGATTAGCATGATCAACAAGGGCTTGAGAACCCCACATGTGCATGTAAGTGGTTTGGTAGAATTTAATTCTTCCCAAATTGATTTCAACTTGGTATAGTATTGGCTAACAGAGGGATCCTTGAGTGAAGGTCATTAACCTTTTCGGAGTTCAAAAGCCCTTGGACCATTTTGTTGTTTGAATCTTGTCTTCAAATCTTGCCAAGCTTCAAGCGTGTTGGCAAAAATGATGCTTTCCACAATGTCTTTGGAGGCTGTGTTGAGGATCCAAGACATGATTAGTTGATTGTTTCTATCCCATGAAACGTGAAGGACAAGATCATCTGGCCTTGGAATCGAGCCATCAAGGAAGCCAAACTTGTTCTTGGCTGAAAGAGCAATGGTCATTGATCTGCTCCATGAGACATAGTTTTCAGTGGTAAGTGCCTGGGTGACCAAAATGAGCCCAGGGTGATTAGAATGATGAAGGGCATATGGGTTGAAAGCATCATCGAGGGATGAGTTGTGTGCCATGGCTTTGAGATTAACAGAAGTAGAGAAATGGGGAACACAGGCAAGACAGCAAGCGAAAATTTCATAAGAGCATAAAGAAAGAAGAGGAATTCTTGAAAGAATTCTTGAAAGAAGTTAGTAGAGAAGGAATGACAGCTAATACCATATTAGAGTGGAACTTTGTGAATAACATCATTGTATTAACTTTGGTAAAGAAGTTGGTATATATATAGAGATACTACAAAGAAGAATACTAAGTTAACTAACCTGAAACTCTAACTACAGTATATCAAACTAACAAACTCTAGCATATCAATTATGACAATGTAACTAACTTGGCTACTTTGGTTACAATAAAGGATAAACTAACCATATCCTAATAAAAAGCCACTTGATGAGGATGATCTTAGTATAGTTATGCAAGACTCAGCCCAATTTATTTTGTTGTTTTCTTTTAGATTTTGAGGATATTATGTGTTGTGGTGGCTCTATTGCTGGTCTTCATTTGTTTCTTTGTTTTGAACAATTGAACTCTTATTTTCTCAACTTCTCTCATTTGAGAGTTAAACACTTTCTAATTATATATTAGAAAAAGACTAACATAATTGTATATACCCATAGGATTTGCATTCTTGATTATGCAAGGATGCTCCATCATCTTCTCGAAGTGAGAGCCTTCTTGAGGAGTCTTTCACCGCAGCTGCATCAATTTGCAGATTGCAACAAGAACTAAATCTGTTGACCGAAATTTCTTTTTTATTTTTTGAGAGGTTTTTAGGATGTTCACCTAACGCAATAATTAATCTTTTCGTATCCTGTATGCCCATTTAAGAAGGTAGACACTAGTCACGGGTTTTAAAGTTGTCTCATTCTCAATGTAAGAATCGAACTATGGACACTTAGTTAATAAATGAGAGAGTCCTTATCAGATCACTTGGTCCCATGATTCTGTTGAAGGAAACTATTTGCTTATTAAGAGTTTCTTTAAAAATAAATTAAATAAATATTAATTAAATGTGAATGGCACTGTAACCACTTCCTAATTGACTCTTACAACAATGACAATTTTTTTTAAGGTTTTTAAGGGTTATATATGGTCATTTAAAAAAAATTAGAACTTAAATTAAGTAAAACCTTTCAAAATACTAAAATACAAGTGTTAAATTTTTATTTAAAAAAATATTTAACCCTAAATCATATTACATGAAAAAAAATAAATAAAGTGTTTTAAATACTTATGATGCTATCAAAAAGTAAATAATCTCAATGATAGTGAATTAAGTTGTATAAGGAATTGAGATATAAGATTTAATTAAATCTCATTTGTAAGATAGGAAGAAAAACCTCCTAATGAAAAACAAAAATAATTTAGGGATGGAACCCAAAAAGTAAAAAAATTAATTAAGGGACCAAAATAAAAAAAAAGTTAGGGTACTAAAAAATATTTTTTCCCTTGGAATTAAGAAACTTTTGAAGAAAATAAGTTGCTATTTAAATTTGAATAATTGTGTTATTAAGTTAATTGGACATAAAAGAAAAAAATATGATGATGATAATAATAATACTAATAATTATTATTATTTTGAATAACTAAATTATTTATAATTAAGTTAGAGATAATAAATTTAAACAAATTTTGAATTGATAATAAATATGTAACATCAAATTATTTTTTTGATTAACAAATAATAAGAGTTTTTTTAGGAAACTAAATAAATATTAATTGACATGCAAATAGCAATGTAACCACTCCCTATTTAATTCTTGGGAGAAAGATTAATGCCTGGGGCTGATGAGGGCGAGGAGTGATCGCCTAAGAAGACACGAGCAAGGAGCCTCTTGGAAGCTTCTAAGTGGAGGGATACATGAATGAATTGATTAAACAACAGAATGAGAGGATCCTAAACTCTGGTATGAGACTATACAATTAAGGGTGATTTATATAAATTGATTGGTACTACCTATACCAATAAGATGTATCTTCTTTCTATAGCCCATCACTAAAGAACTCCATGGTTAAGTGTATTTGGCTTGAAGAAATTTTGGATGGATGACCTCTTGGGAAGATTTCCTAGGAAGCGTGAGTGAGGATAAAGGCATTGAAAAGAATGTTAGTTTGTGGAAACATAGGACTTTACAAAGACAAATTTTTTAAAGGCTTTTAAGTATCATTTATGCCCATTTTCAAAAAATTTAGAACTTAACTACACTTTATAAGTGTGCTAAATAATTGACGCGTGATACACTAGGCTACCTTAAATGAGATGTTTAAAAAGTCTTTTAATGAAATACAAGAGGAAGACATGTAGGATAGGAAATGAAAAATTAAAATAAAGAGCATTTGAATATATATATATATATATATTATGTCCTCAACTCTTACAATTCAGCAATTAAAACAAGGCCATTTCTCTGATGAAGCTGTTGATTTCGCTTCATTGGTGAAGCTGTGAAGTGCCGCGTTTAAAATTGGGACGTGTGGTTGATGGTGACCCCATGATTGACGAAGGGCCACGAGTTTTGAAAAATGAAAATGGTAATACATCTATTGTTAAAATTAATCAGTGAAAATTTTAATTGACCTATTAAATTTTAATTTAACTGTTTATGCCTTCAGAGGCCCCACTTCTCCAATCAGTGTGCACCTTCTTCCTGTCACCATGCTCCTCGTTGATAGCAAAGGTTAGAACAGAACAACATCAGCGAACACAAGAACTAGCTACCACGAAAAGGTTAAATTTATGCAAATAAAGACCAAAAGAAGAGAACATGTGAAGTTTCCATCGGGTGATCTCATGAAAATCAACCTGAAGCTTGAAGGTCTTATTGGCGTAGGTCACCATCACTTTCACTTTCGAATCTAATAATGCTGCTTGTTATTGTTATTATTATCACGTTTCCATCAAACATATGGCACTTGCAAGTTAAGAGATGTTATAATTTCAACATGCAATCAAAAGCACTAGTTATGAACACTGAACAAAATTGCATGATCTATGGATTTGGTGATACAAGGGTAAAGTAAAACCAACAATAAACAAAGATGATGAATCCTCATGACAAGTAAATATGCAAACAACCACCAGAGACTTTCGTGTAATGTAGCAGTCCAAACTGGCTACACAACCTCTAAGCTCTAATACAACATCAAAGAGAGGCAAAAAGCCACATTCCATTTGCTTCTAATATCAACAAAAATAACCCCATTTTGTATATTCATTTACCAAGTCAACAAATAAAAGTATAAAGGGTATATGAAAACTTTTATGACCTAAGGGGAAAGGTTATGAACGAATAAAGCATGTCAATTCTACACACTCCACTGAAAAACTTTGACAATTATTGGTAATCTTCGTATTTCTCAGAAAGATCAGCAAGAGTTGCATATGCACTCTTCCGTTCTTTGGTCCCTTAATTTATGGAATTTGCAAGGTAGGCAACTCAATTTTCATTTTGCTGTCTGAACAACAGTGACAGTTATTGGACTAAATCACTCCAGATTCTACAGATGCAGCACTATTTGAAGCAGTTCAGTTAGAATTAGAATTCAAACTTTCATTCCATTGTTAACAGAAACATCCATATCAGTTGACTCTAACAAAACACATTATTGCCAACAGATTGAACTAAATTTCAAATATACTGGCAATGGCCTTAAAATCATGTTGCGCTTTCACTTAAAAATTATCTTAAAGAAATATATAACTATCATCGTAAATGAATATTTGAATTACCATCAAATCATTAAATATGAACTGATACAGATATTCAGAAATCTAATAACACTAGAAGCATGCCAATATTAATCTGTTTAATACAAATCATTAGCACTCTACAAAGAACTGGAAGAAATTTCACCCACAACAATTGGTATCAGGGGCTTTGGTTCAATGGGATTTATTCTTAGTATATGTTCTGTGGTTGCAGCTTAGTCTGATCTTCTATATTAGAAAATAATTTCTCCTGATGCTTGAGGATCATCCTTGGTTGCTGTTGTTGAAAGCGGTGTAATAGTGTAAGAGTCCAGTTTGGAAAGGTTCTGGCTAAGGAAAAACTTGATATTTAAGTATGTCCATTATAACCCACCTCTCTTCCTAGGAACCCTCCTGGTGCATGGTTTTACAGTTGGCCTACACTGTTCCAGTATACCGTTGGATAGAGGAGTTGATGGAAGGATTGACTTTGATTTTGGCTTGTGGCAAATATAAATCAAGGATGTCGTGATACAATCAAGATTACACAGAAAAAAATAATATTGTGTTGCTAGCAGTCCACGATTGCACATGGGTATTGGTGTTTATGCAAGGTGTGTGGTGGGATTATGAAGGTGTGGCTAGCGGATCCAAAATTGCACATGGGCATTGGTTGGCATGGAGATGCAAAGTGTGTGGTGGGGTTATGTCGATGACTAAAGAACCTCCAAGAAAAGCCAACATGGAAGTTTCACCATAGCTTTTTAGCATGGTTTCAACATGTGAAATGATTGGACTAGTCTAATTCCAAGTGAGTTTACTTTTTATAGTGGAGTATGATAGTTCTTTGAACTATGATTGTTGTTATAGACAATGACAGCAAAGGATTGTCAGTGTTGACAATGGAAATTGAAGCTGTGTTTATATCAATCAAGGTGGAGATTGTTAGTTTTTTTTTAATTGAAATTGAGTTGGGAAAGAAGTCTCACATTGCTAAGAATTGGGATGGAAGAGGATTGCCAAGGTTATATATATGAGCCCAAGTTTTTCATTTCAATTTGCACTAGTTAAAAACACTTTAAAATTTGTATATGATATTTTTCTTCCTTTGTACTCTTGTTTTAGAGTGTTGTGAGAAGTAATTCAAATATTTTGCTTTAAGAGTAGATGTATTGGGGGTGTGGGTGTTTAAGAGAAAGTCTGTATGTCGTAATAATTTTCACATAGTGATATTCTCAGTTGTCATTTGACAGTCCGTGATTTTTCTCCAGTTTTGAAGTTTTTCACGTTAAATTCTTGTGTTATGGTTGTGTTCTTATTTTATTTCTCTATTTAAGGTGATTCTCAAGGAAGGAAAGTGACATATTTTCCCAACACAACCAACCCCCCCTTTTTCTCTCTCCCAAAAAACAAACACCAAAAAAACCACGAAGCACACACTCAAACAAAAACAAAAACCAAAAAGAAGAAAAATAAGAACTTGAATATAACTTCACTAATGTACTAGCATACTTAATTTCTTTACAAAAAGTATTAAAAAGAAAAAAAAACCTCTGATTGCATGCCCTTAAGCTAAATCAACAGACACTACTAGAAATATGTTAAATAGTGGCCGATTTTGTAACGAAATAAAATGGTCACTAAATGGTGGATTTGTGACCATTTATCAGAAATCATTCATTGCAATAAAATGGTCACTAATTGAAATTAGTGATCGATTTGTATTCATACTAGAAATCATTTCTTGCATAAAAATCGGTCACTAAATTGGTCACTAATATTTAGATTTGTGACCGATTTAGTGACCGATTTTTATTCATAAGCAAAATAATTTCTTGCATAAAAATTGGTCTCTAAATTGGACACTAATATTTTATTTAGTGACTGATTTTTATTCATACAAAAATCATTTCTTCTATTAAAATTGGTCGCTAAATCAGTCACTAATATTTCAATTAGTGACCGATTTTTATTCATAAGCAAAATCATTTCTTGCATATATATTGGTGGCTAAATCGGTCACTAATATCTAATTTGTGACCGATTTAGTGACTGATTTTTACTCATAGGCAAAATTATTTCTTGCATAAAAATCGGTCTCTAAATCGATCACTAATGTTTCAATTAGTGACCGATTTAGTGACCACTTTTTATTCATACCAAAATTCATTTCTTGCATAAAAATCAAATGCTAAATCGATCACTAATATTTCAATTAGTGACCAATTTCAATTTTGTGATCTCTGAGTGCTTTAACATAAAACACAATAGATCTCTAAGTGCTTTAACATAAAAACACAACAAACACAAACCCAAATATTTCAACCTAAACACAAACCCCTCCCTCTACCCAACATCCCTCCTTCTCGATCTACGGGCACCATCATCCCCAGTCCGCCGCGCGCGATCCTCCTCCAGCGATCTTGCGGTTCGTCCTGCATGGTCCTGCACCTCGACTTCCGCTGGCTCCGCTCCATGCTCCCATAATCTAGTTGGGCCGTTCTACGGTATTGTGCCTCTTCTGTGAAGATTTGATCTATTCGCGATGTCCTGTGCCTCCTCCTCCACGGTACTGCGCCTCCTCTTCCACGGTTCGCTCTCTCCTTGATTCTTAGGCTTGCTCCTCTTGTGACGTCGCTTTTGCTCGAGGCACCGCTACTCCGCTGGAGACACTATTGACCCGCTCGCGACACAGCCTCTCGACGTAGCCCCTTCCCCTTCGCGGCCACCCCCTCCAGCACCATCTTGGCCATAATTCTCCCACCCCTCGCAGGCCCCTGGTTCACCTTCTCTTCCCCTTTTGTTCTTTTTGTTTTGTTTCTTTTTTCTAATGTCCTTTTTTTCTGATTTAATTCCAAAAGCAACTTACTTTGTATTGATTAAAATTAACTGAATTATTGGAAATATGAGGGATGTTGGATGGCTTATAATTTGGGAGCATTTTAACTTGAGTTTTTGGCATGTTACGAATTTTCCTGCAAAAGTGATAACAAGGTAGGCTCATGCCACCTGGTTTTGCTACTTGTCATAAGTTGTAGTTTTGAGTACAACACAATAGGTGTGGTCGAGTGCTTTTTTCCCTTGATATCAATATATTTGTGTCCATTCTATGCTCTTGTGACTGGAGGTAAATTTGAAGCTGTGAAACTTCTGCAATGAAGAGTTCTTGAGCTTGGCCTTCTGCTACCAAATTTATGAGGTTTTGTCACTTGGTGAGGTGTTATGAATTTGTTTTGCAAGGGTTACAATTGGCACTTGGCATCAATGAAATGGTTTTGATTTTACTCCAACTATAATTTATAATCTTGGAAGTGTTTGATCTTCATTTTGCAATTTAGCTTTTAGGTAATTTGGTTCAAATTCATGTGGCCCTTTTTTGTGAAATTCATATAATCTAACTATGGCATTTGTATGATTATTCACATTGGCATTGCTAGTTTTCATCAGCTTGTTTATGTAATGGTTTGCCCTTTTGCATTATTAGTATTTTTTTATTTTTTATTGTAATCTATTACTTATCAACAAGGGTTGTGATTTGTGAAATGTAAGTATTGTCCCTATGTTGTGAGAAAAAGGCACTGATGTACTTTCTAATCGCTAGTGCTTTCCCTATTTTAATACCATTTTAACTTTTAGCTTGGCTGAAGTGGTGACTATTGACAATTATATTTGGTAATAGAAGTTTATTATTGTGTTTTAGGCTAGAAGTGGGTTTTGTATGGCCAATGTGAGGCAACTTTGCTTTAGAAAAGGTCTTCTATATGGATTTATGCGACTCTTTTCTATACCATTGAAAACATTGCGTGGCGCTATCCAGTCATTGAGAGCCACCTGTCAAGTCTTTGTATTGATTTAATGTTCATTTGATAGATTATTATAACTTTTCTATTAGGACTACAACTTATTGATTTAATTTAGTAGTTAAACATTTGTTAATTTTTTTATAAGTTTTTTATAACTTTTCAGTTGTTGTGTGTTTGATTTATGTAGTTGTGGAGGGACATATTTTTTGGTTTATTGTCATGGCTACATCAATGTTTTGTTTTTCCCGCTCGGCTCGTCATTGTGTGTTTGTCATTGTTGTGATAGTTTATTAGTTTGATATCTTCAAATTTCAACTTGAGTACTCTTGATTGACTATTGGACTTGTGAAATTACAAATTTTGTCTTTTTTCTTTGCTAAAGATTCAATTGAGGAAGTAAAGGACTCACTTGAGAGGGTTGAAGATTCAATTGAGGAAGTCGAAGGCTCATTAGAGAAGGTTGAAGGCTAAATCGAGGAAGGGAAGACGCCATAGAAATTGTTCAAGACTCCATACAAACCATTAAAGATTCAAAGGAGGTAGTTCAAGACTCAATGAAAGTTGTTGAAGACTCATGGAAGCAAGAAGTTGTTATGACTATGTTGAAAATTTATTATCCAAAGTGTTTTTAATACATATCTCTATTTTTATTTTAGATTATAGGACTTTGTGTTATTGTAAAATTTAAAATATTTGGATTGAACTTATTTTATTGTATGATGTTAACAACTTGTTAAAGTATATTCACAATTTTTAAGTTTGTTTGTTTGTGTATGGATATATAATTTCTTGTTTGATGATATATATTTAAATTTTAAAAGTGAGATTTCAAAAATCTAATTTTTTGCTTTTTTTAGGGAACACACAATCGGTCACAAAATTAGAATAGTAGACCAAACCACCATACAAAATTGTTGTATGAATGGGAACCGATTTATCAATCGTTAATAGCACATGTTGAATTGGTCATGTAGATAGGAAAATCGGTCACGAAATTTAGTGATCAATAAAATCGGTCTTAGCAACCATGGTTTTAGCAACTTCTATTTTCGGTCGCTAAATCGATCACTACAATTTAGCGAAGATTTCATGAAATTAGTGACCGAAAAATCAGTCACTAATCGCTGATTTTTTTGTAGTGAGATGATAAACACACTCAACAAATAATCCAATGGCAAGCAGAGCAAATCATGTTGTTTTGTAATACAAATGGGTGTGAAAGTAGCTTTACAGTCATAATTCCCATCTCAAACATCACAACACATCCTACAATCTAACAGTTTATTATTGATAAAAATAGAAAAGCAACACAACAACTTCGATTCTCAATACCAAAAATTACTCTCATTGCTACTCTAGCCACCACTTCTTTCTCCAGCCAAGGTTTTAAATTGTGGACTGCATCACATGAGGCAGCTACAATATTGTGGTTGTGGTTGTAGCGCAACCGTATCGGACTCCAACGCGTGATGCATTTTCACATAAATTAACCATAACGTGACCACAACGCAATCACATCAAGGGCAACGGACCACAATGAGCTCTTTTTCAATTTGAAGACACGCAAAAATTTCACACCGCATCATCCACAATACACATTGCAACGGTCGCATTTTTCGCAGTAACCATCACCGACGGCATCCTCGGTAACCACAATTTAAAACATTGTCTCCAACCAAATAAAACACATTAGAGATGAAAGAATCATTTACTATTTCAAAGTCAGAAAAAAAAAGCTTTCATTTCATTTTTTCTTTTTTGTTTTTATTCCAAGCCATTTACTAATATATACACACCAAACAAAAAACAATGAGAAATCAAAAAAACTCACAAGCCAAGGACACAGCATGTAACATCACGCCCCTTATCGAGGCACTTTTCAGGGTTCTGATCCTTCTTCTTGCATTTGAGGAATTCCACGTGCTCCACATGGCACCTTGCCCAATGTGCTTCGATGCTAACATCAACACCGCGGTGTTGGGAAGGTTCCCAGCATCCATTGCAATCGCCATCTCCTAAATTTTCTACTTGGTTCCCAATAAAAATGAGAGAAAACTATCAGGGAAAAGGGGAAAATAGAAAGGAAAAAGGAAAGATTGAAACTTTACAATGATGAGCTTAGAACGGTGATAATTCAATTGAAATTGGAGGACCCTTTACCTTGAATATTATTGTTTTTGTCAATTGAGAAAGAACACAAATGAAGAGTTAAAGACTAGGGAAATGGCTGTTGTGAGTCCTGAGAAGTGAGAAGAGAATAGATAGAAATGCTAAGGGCATGTTTGGTTTCAAGTTTTTATTTGAAGTTTTTCAGTTTTCAGGATTTTGTAAAGGAAATACTGAAAATTGGAAATGAAAATTGAAAATAAAATTTGTAGTTTTCAAAATTTCTAATATTTCCTTTACAAAATCTGAAAAACTAAAACTGAAAATAAAACTGAAAATTAAAACTAAATCAAACAACCCTAAAATGCCGTGGGGTGGACAAGTCACTAATGGGCATTATGACTATTATCCTACTTGCATTGAAAATCACTACTATTTGACAACTTTTTCAAATGACAGTTTTACTTTTCAAATAGGTTATTTTTTTTACTAGCTTTATGTAATGAATGATTGTGATTTGATACAAATAAAAAAATTTGGATTAGTAGGACATGTAGATTATTCTTAACCACAAATAACTAAAAAGTACTAATACATTTCAATTTTATAGAAATAGGAGAAATCCCTTTTAAATATTAAAAAATGTTTTTTTTAAGGGACCAAAAAATAGGAGGTGTATTTTAAAGCAAGAAATAGAAAACAGGTCAAAAATGTTTTTGGTTGTTTGTTTAATATATATATATATACATATCAAACTATCCTAAACTTTTACTATTTTACAAATCACTACCACAAATTTTAAATCCTCTCAATTAGTCCCTAAATTTTGACAGATACTTAAATAAACCCATTTGTTTTAAAATTTTACATTAAATTTAGACCATTTACTAATTTATTTATTGTTCAATCTTATTGTTTTCAAATAGATAAATACATTTGTTTAAGAAAATAATCTATTTAAGCAATAATAATAGTTTAGGGAGTAATTGGGATGAAATTAAAATTTAAGGTATCTATTTGCCAAAAGCATAAAACTCCCATGTGAGATTGGTAGAAAGACATCCAATGAGACTTTTCAAAAGTCTTTAATGAAATACAAAAGAAAGGCATATAGGATTGGAAAAAGAAAAATTAAAATAAAGAGCGATTGAAAAGAAAAAAAAAAGGTTGTGTACTCAACTCTTACAAATTAAACAATTCTATCAATAATTTGAGGGAAAAAAAGGAAAAGAGAAAGGATAGCTGAGTGAGAGATACATTGCCGAATTCAGTCCTTTGACAACCCCTTTTGAGCTACTTTTTCAAGATATATTGCTGTCTCTTTCTCTCATTGCAACATTTGACATATTCCAAAACAGCATCAAGTGCATCTCGATCCAAATTTGGGCAATCATAAAATGAAAACAATGACACTACCGGGGCTTCCCTTTCACTCATGATTCTCATGTGTTCTTCCACTAATTCAAGCGTTGGAGTGAATAGTTTCTTCAAGGAATAGCAACCACTGGCACGTAACATAATGAGGGATGCTGGAGGCTCAGGTATTGATGGAGCCTCCTGCAATTCATTAAGCCAAGAATTGCTAGCTTTGGAAGATGTTTGATGCTTTCTGGCAAGCTTTTGATATTAGTTCCCTCAAGCAATAACTTAATGATGACAACTTGCTGATATTCTGGGAGTTCAAACAGGTTATGACAACTATCCAAATGTAACCAAATCAAAGATGACAAGCCATCAAATATGTTTTGTAGGTTTGAGGTGTCAAGCTGTATGCAATCCCTAAGTACAAGACGTGAAGAGATCTCAGCTTAGACAAGCTATCCTGGTAGTTGCTTCAAACTCTCACATCCTTCCAGGTCCAAGTAGCGAGGTGTGCTGCAAAACCTATCTGATGAGGGCAATGCTTCAATATATGTAATATTTATGAACACACGAAGATTTTTATTTGAAATCAGTGAAAACTCATTGAGGTTAGAGCATTCAAAACCAAAACAAGGCAAAAACTTAAAAAGTGGTCTTAAAGTGTAAATATTGCAAAAAGAAAAATGAAAATTTAGATCAAGTTACTTAAATTTGTTTTATCAAATTCTCAAAACAAACTACAATGGAATGTGAAATTTAATTATGGTGTAGATGAGGGCAAATGTCTGTAAGTTTTATTTTGATAAAGAGAGGGAAGGGGACAGATTTAAAGGGTTTTATTATATTTTGAGAGTTCTAATTTGAGTTGTCTGTTTTTATTAACCCCTCAATTCCTGCTAAACTCCAATTTTTTAAGTTTTTCAATTAATTTTTTACCCATATACTAAACAAGGTTATCCTTGCATGTCCATATACTAAACAAGGTTATCCTTGCATGTAGTTGACTCAATGCACATGGTTCATTAATGCAATTGTCAGATTGTCAATTGGAAGCAGTTAGCTGCTTTGTACCAAAAACAAATGGGCATTTTATATTTGCAATGCCTTCATTCCTATCTATCCTAGTTTTTGTTTCACGATTTTTTTTTTGGAAACTGCAATAAACAGATTGTATGTAATATTTAAAAAATAAGAGAAAATGAAAAATTAAGAAAAATATTGATGAGAAAAATGTTTTTAGAGATAAAACAATTATGAGATTAAATTTTGGGAGAAGATTAATATTTTTGAGAAACTTTAGACGATAAAGATATTTTCAAAGGGGAAATACTTTTTTACTTCATAATATATATATATACTATACTTTAAAATTTTTAAATAATATTATTATGAAATGCATTATATATATATATATATATATATATATAATTAGTTTAATAGAAGATAAAATTATAAAATATATTACATATCTTCCATTTTCTTCCTCAGATTCATTTTATATCCAAAACCAGGGTAAAATAAATCCTTTAAACACATTCCATCTTCTTCTCTTCATAACTCCTAAAAACCCCCTAAGTTACTTATTTTGGAAAAAGGAATATAACTTTTATCTACTAACAGAATAAAATTATTTCATATTGTCAAAAATAAAATTTCACTAAGGTGATAAATCATAGAAAATAACTACATACCACCACAACCACCAATCATGATTAGTAATTTCAATAAAATTTTATTGAATAATAGTATAAAAATATATTACAATATATAGAAATTAAACTATTAAATAAGTTAATATATAATTAATTGATTTCAAGATCAAATGAACTAAATATACAGAATTTGATATCATATATAAGTGATCTTGTCCGCACTGAAATCAGTGGTTCAAAGATTTTTTGACATCAATTTTTTTAAAAGATTATGAATATCGATTTAGTCTATTATTTTTTTTATTATAGACTTTAATTTAATTATTTAATGTATATTCATACACTAATTAGTTTGACCTCTAAATTAAGGGAGTGGCAGTTTACTCTAATGCCTTCATCTTGAAATTCCTAAAATACCCTTAACTTAAAAAGTGTTGAACTCTTATTTATTTAAACTTTCATATTGAAATTAAATTTAATAATTATACTAATTAATATTAAATATAAAAATTGACTATTTTAATTTATGAATTTTTAAAATAAAATTAATCTATCATCCTCTAAGTGTTATAAATCTTTTGATATAAAAGAAAGGAAAGTTTCATTCACTCTTTGCTCGTAAATTCCATTCACTATTAAGTTTTCAATAAGATTATTTTCAAGAATTATGGAGATTTTTTTATATATATTTTAAATATCAAGAACTTTTAAAAATTTTCAATTTTCCGGATGCAACGTTATTTTAAACATTTGTATATTATTATTGCCATCACATTCCAAACTTAAATTTAAATATCAAACTAATTATTACTAAAAAATAACAATAATTATACCACTAAATTAAGCCCAAAAAATCTTAATTTAAACATAATGTTTAACTTAAATTGGAAAATGTAATAAAATAAATTTAAATAAATTGTTGCTTGACAAAACAAAATATAACACTATCTTCATATCATACTTGTGCTACACAAGTTGCGCAAGAATAATACATTTAAATTTTATTATCTTTACAATTTAATTAATACATAATAAATAATCGCATATTAAGTAAATGTTTACCTTAATCAAGCCAATTTTCAAAGCACCAATATTAAAGAGTATATCTTTATAAAAATATATTAAAAAGTATATGTTCATCAAAATTAAAGGGTATATTAGTCTGTGATTTTTAACTAATTAATTAATTATGGTTACAACAAAAAGCTGAAAGGAACATTATAGTAATAATCATTAAATATCACGCAATAGATATAACAGCACTCATAAAAAGTGTAGTGCACAAAACCAATGGTGCCTGTCCTTCCAAAACCATATATACATGTGCAACATTTTTTTCTTTGGATAATTATATAAATCTGCAACAGATGATTCACGGTGAACAAACAGATGAGAGAACTTGAATATGAGACTCTTTTTTTTTTTTTTTGACGTGTGAGACATCCTTCATGTATCAGGAATAAACAAAGCGTGTAATAGACAAAATGAAATGACAATAGTCATTACCCTAAGTTAATCATTATTTTACTCTCTCCATTTGGAAATAATTGTGCAATCTTAAAATGTTACTTTTACATAAACAGTTGTCCATTTAAGAAATTCATGCAATATTAATTACTACCTCCATTCTCTAATAAGAATTCATCTTCATGTATTCACACATTCAGAAATTGATTGAATGGACTTGAAGTTAGATAAATCTAAGTATATTTTATCCTTATTATCACCTACTCTAATACTCTCTCTCTTTTCAACTATACCCCCTATTAAATAGTAGAGAAAATAGACTAAGTGAAAAAAATATGAGAGATAATTAAAGAAAGAGAGATAAATAATAAGGATAATTATGTAAAATGTACCTAAATTTTTCTAAGATGAAAATTATTTCAATAATTTTCTTAATTTCAAAACAGATAGTATATTATAAAAGATCAAATCAATATAAGAAGGAATGATTTAAATTCTTGCAAATCTTTCAACACTTAATTTGGGCATTTATTGGAATTTTATAGGAAATTACCTGGGAGTTTCTCAAGCCTCACACAACATTTTAGGCTCACCCATTCAAGACGTTGGAGACAGAAAATAGATGGATGAATGGAAAGTAAATTTACACACCGATCTAGATTTATGTGTTCAAGACTTAAGGCTTTAGAGAAATCCGGAAGCTCAACTAATTCAGATCCCTCAAGGTCAATCTTTTTCAGATTTGCTAGATTCTGCATCAATTAAAAGAGTTGTACATGCAATCATCAAAGTTTATACTTCACACTATTTAAATTCAGAAAAACTAAATAAAAGATACAATGGTATCCATACTCAAAGACCAATAGTAGTATATAGCCATGAATATGAGTGGCCGGTAATTTGGTTTCATGGTAGTTTTGAATCATTGGACGGTCACTTTTTTCAGTTGTTAGATAATGTTTTGATGGTTCAGATATGTAGATTTAATAGTTATGTAAAATTACAAATAAAATAATAATTTTAAAAATAAAAAATGGAATTTTTAAAAAACAATAAAAGTATCCATTCATCACCACTCAACTCTTCACCTCACTCCACCACCATCACCATCCATCATTCACTCAACAACCACCACTATCTATTGTCACTGTGTACCTCCTCAAAAAAAAAAAAAATCCTCCCAACCCCAAAAAATCCACCATCACTACCACCTTCGATCTCTTCATAATAATTATCCACAATCCACACAATATCAGTTTCCACAACTTTTTCTTTCCCAGCATGTGTACAGAAAAGGGAGCTCCACAATTCATTCAAGCACACCCACAAAGGCAAGGGAAAGCAAGTGGGGACAAACATTAAAATATGTACAAAATCGAAGCTAGAAGTAAACGGAAAAACCCAAGAACAGGTGGTGGCTACCCTTCCTCCCCGCAACTGGTGAGAAAGTCATGGCTGTAGAAAGGTCCATGTAGATAAGGTGTTAGACGTTCTCATTTGAATGGGAACCAAAAGGTTAACTCGACAAGTCTTGGAAAGGAGGATGCTTTTGCAGCTTGGAATTTGGTGAAGAAAATTGGCTTAAGTTCTCAAAACAAAAAGGAGATAGTTGTTATCCTTGCAAATGGGGAAGCTTGCGGCTTTGATCCTGATACTATTAAGAAAAGAGGGTAGACCGACGAAGATAAAGCTATTAATGGTGCCTAACCTCTCACTCTCAGGTTGGCGGTCTGTTATGTTGCTTATGAATATCATATGTTGGAATATTAGGGGAATTGGGGGTCCTGGGAAAGATGAGGCTTGAAGAAATTAATTAATAGTCATTCTTAATTCTTTTTGGGCTTGGTTGAAACAAAGTACTCAAATATTTCTTATCTAAAAGTTAGAAGATGGTGGGGGTGTGATGGTTTTTCCTAGGCTGATTCACTGGTGATTGAAGACTATGGAGGTCTAATATGCGTATGGGACAATGAGGTGTTTAAAAAGTCTCATATTAGAAAGGGAAATAGATGGATATGTATAGAAGGGAAGATTTGTAAGGTTTCATTTAAGTGTGCAATTATTGTTGTCTATGCTCCTAATGATAAAGGAGTAAGAAAGAGTGTATGGGATGAATTAGTTGAATTATATAACAATATAGGATTTCCTTGTATTATCATGGGCAATTTGAATGAAGTTTTAAATCCCGAGGAGAGGTATGGTGGTAGAGGGTGCTTGGGTAGCATTGAAGAATTGAGATAGTGGGTGCAAGATATGGGAGTTTCTGATTTGAGACTCTTTGGGAGAAAATTTACTTGGTCCAGGGAAAATCTCGAAGTAGACTGGATAGAATGTTAACTGAAGTGGAATGGGGTATGAAATTTTCAAATATGAAATTGAATGCTCTACCTAATTCAGTTTCAGATCATACATCTCTATATCTAGAACTTATGAGGTCTGAGGTGGAGCCTAAACCATTGAGAAGTTTGGATATGTGGTTTTCTCACTCAAACTTTTTAAAAATAGTTAGACAGGAATGGAATTGTATGGGAAGTGTTTTAATTGTTGAGAAGTTGAAGCGTACAAAAAACTGTTGAAAAAATGGAATATATTAGTCTTTGGCAATTTTGATGCAGCAATCAATAAGCTAGAATTTGAACAAGTGATTACTGAAAAAGATTAAATGATATGGGTTTTAATGAAGTTGATAATGCAAGACTTTAAGCGATAAATGCTCAGCTGAAGTTATGGTATGAAAGAAAGGATTCCTATTAGAGGCAAATGTTGAAAGAGAAGCATTTTAAATTGGGTGATAGGAATGCTAAACATTTTCACACGATTGCGGTTGGTAGGAGAAGGAAGAAAATGATTGAACAAATTAAATGTAAGGAGCGGATGATGCGAAATCCTAGGAGTATTAAATCTTCTATTCTACACTTCTACAAGTGCTTATATAAACAGCCTCTACTACATGAGATCCATATCCCCTATGGCTTCTTACCCACGATCAGCCAGGATCAAGCATCCTTGCTGGAGAGAATGCCTACTGTTTTAGAGGTGTACCAAGCGGTACTATCCTGTGACTCCTCTAAAGCTCCAGGCTATGATGGGTATAACATGAATTTCATTAAGCAATTTTGGTTTGATCTTGAAAAGGATATTTGTAAGCTGGTTTTGTCCTTCTTTGAATTGGGTCAATTCCCTGTGAGATCAATACAACATGGGTCACATTGATCCCTAAGGTTTTAGATGCGATCGAAATCAAGGACTTTCATCCTATCAGTCTAGTGGGGTGTTTGTATAAAATCATTTCCAAAATCCTTGCTAACCGGCTAAGTTCTATGATATTGGGTTAGTTGGTGGCTCGCAGTCTGCTTTCATTGGTGATAGATAGATTAATGATGGTGCTTTGATAGCAAATGAGGCGGTATGGTGGTTAAGAAAGGCCAAAAAGAAGGCAATCTTATTGAAGCTTGATTTTTAGAAGGCCTATGACACAGTCAAGTGGAGTTGCTTAGAGGAATCGATGGAAAAATGGGTTTTGGTAAGAAATGGAGGTGATGGATTATGTACTATGTATCCACAACATCAATGTCTGTATTGATTAATGGTTCCCCCTCTATTCCTTTTCATCTTCAAAGAGGTCTTAGACAAGGTGATCCACTATCTTCCTTTTTATTTCTTCTAGTGGCAAAGTCTTTCAATAGAATGGTCCAAAGAGCAATGGAGGAAGACCTTATTAATGGTATTTTGGTGGGAGAGCATCGTGTTATGTTAAAACATTTGCAGTTTGTAGATGATACTCTAGTCTATGCTCCTCCTGATATGGAGTGTCTAAGAAACTACAAATATTTACTAGCATGTTTTTCTTATGTCGGGTCTTAAGATCAATTTTAGCAAATCAGCATTGATAGCTGTTGGATGTGATGAGTCTTGGACAAATGAAGCTAAGGAAATGCTATGTTGTAGTGTAGTTCAACTACCAATCACATACTTGGGCATCCCTTTAGGTGCTAATCCTAAAAGAGTGGAGACATGGAAGCCAGGAGTGGAAAAAATTGAAAAGCGATTAGCTTCTTGGAAAGCTAAATTACTTTTAAGAGCTGGGAGATTGACACTTATAAAATTAGTGCTAAGTTGCCTTCCCATTTATTATCTCAGTTATTCAAGATTCCTAAAATGGTGGCAAACAAGATTATCTCTATACAGAGACATTTTTCTGTTTGCTGACTCTACTAGGAAAAGGTATCCCTTTGATCTCTTGGGATGTTATTTAGAGACTGAAATCTCTGGGTGGTTTGGGTGTAGGTAATATCATCATTCAGAATGCGGCGTTGTTATTCAAATGGTGGTCGAGATTTTCTGATGGATCTACGCCCTTGTGGAAGAGAATCATTTTTTCAAATCATGAGGTGTCCAAACAATCTCAGTTGCATGCTTTGGCTCCCCTGGGTCCAGAGTGTATGGAGACAAATGTCAGATTTTAGATACTTTGGGAATGATGTACATCAGATTGTGATGAATGGTTTAAGGAAGACGGTTGGTGAAGGTACTAGTAAGATTTTGGTCTGATATTTGGTTGGGGGAAGTCTGTTGAAAAATAAATTCCCAGATTATTTTTTATTTCAAATCAGCAAAATTGCATGGTTTCAGAAATAGGTAGGTAGGAGAATGGATACTAGAGATGGGGTCTGGAATGGAGGTGAAGCTTTTTTATTTGGGAGGAACCTCTCCTGATTTTCTTCTAGCCTTGAACCAACATGTTTGATAGAAGGTGTAAATGATTAGTGTTTTTGGGCACGTACCTTTTCAGGTACATTTTCTGTTTCTTCTTTCTTTGCAGGTCTTCCTTTCCTAAATGGCTAAAGGGGAAGAAGGCATGGAAAGGCTTCGCTCCCCCTAAAGTTGAATTGTTAATGTGGTTTATTCTCAGAGAAAACTCAACACGAAGGAAAGACTCCATAGAATCAATTGCCTTCCATCGGCTAATTCTTCTTGCTCCTTTTGTGGTGCTGGTGAGGAAACACTTGAACACCTTTTCTTCTCTTGCTGAAGGTCAGTATATATCTGGAATTTTTGTTCTCAATGGTGGCATATCACTTGGTGCTTATCACATGATTCAATTATGTTTTTTGATGCATGGCTTGGTACCCCCTTTTGGGCTTTTGATAAAAAATGGATCTCTCTTTTGTGTGTGGTAGATTCGTAACCGTATGGTCTTTGAAAATTTTGAACAAAAATGGGAGTTGAAAGTGCAGAACATTTTACATAGATTGGGCTATTAGACTAGAGCTTATCGTGCAAAGTTACCTTTATGCCCTTCCAACATACATTTAATAGATACGCAATTGGAGAGGGTAATAAGATGTCTATTTCTTTGTTTTCCATTATGCTAGATGCTGTCAGCATATTCTGGCAGATGTTCCTTTATTTTTTGCTATGCTCTGTTATTGGCTTTTGTTTTCTTTTTTTTTTATTTGGGTGTAATCCTGAGCATATATATCTCTAGGACATGGTGGTTTTTCTATGTTTGATGTAGAACTGTTCGTGTATGCTCTAATCTTTGCTCCTATCTCTCATATGGGGTGGTTGAGCTTTATCATTTATCGAAAAAAAAAAGAGAAATCCAACACACAACTCCACGGAGACCAAAGAAAAAAAAGTATATAAACCTTTTGAATTTATATTCTTTTATAAAGTATCATCATAAATTTTAAAATCTTACTATAACTTATAATTCAATAGATTTTTCAATGAAAGAATTTGCTAAATTACTAATAGTTATTATTGTAAATAGTAAGATTTTGCATTCATCAATATAAACTATTGATTAGTTTATATTATTATTAAATAGATTATTTATAATTAACAATTTTTTATTACAAGTGAGCTCATGGAGTTTAGTAGTAGACTCCTGTATGTCTCAATTACTTAAATGAGGTCGTGAGTTTAACTTTCATCCCTATCTTCTAATATCTTAGTTTTAAAAAATGAAAAATTTTATAATATATTTATATTTATATTTTAAAAGTTTTAATTTATTAATTCAGCTATTTGAATAAAAAGTACTTGAACAACAAATAAATTAATCAATTGTCAAAATTTAATGTAACACGAATGGTTGGTATATTTTGTGTGCTACTATACTAGTATTATATGAATAAATTAAAAACAAAAAAGTAATACAAAAAAATTAAAATAACGGTCTATTGAAGTATTAATCAAAGTTTAGGGACTGATTAAAAAGATTTTAAAGTTTGTACTAGTGATTTGTGAAAAGGTAAAAGTTTAGAGTGATTTTATAATATTTTCCCAATATTATATTCAAGAGAAAAGTTTTGAATTGATTTCAGTATTTCACAATGTTTAATTTAACTTTGTCATATAAAAAAAAACCGGCATTTGCCACATTTTTAATCATCTTAATTTAAAGGTAATTTTCAATCCAACAAAAATATCATATAATCATTTATAAATTTTCTAACACTGATAAAAGTAGATTAATTGTTCTTTTTAAATGATCTTCCACCAAAAAAATTGTTACACTTAAACATTCTTAAATTAAAGTCTTTATTTATTAGTAATTTAATTGTGAATAGTTTTTCTATTATTTTATAATTATTGTTTAATTAATTTACAATTTTATATTATAATGTTAAGTTGTACAACTTACCACCACACGGGTACAATAATAAGAGAATATCACTCAATGACTAGACGTATAGACTATTTTGTTAAGTATTGTTTTAAATAAATAATTGTTTTCTAGTTTCTTTTTTAATAAGTATTATTGGCTCAACCTCAACAAGAAGAGCAAGTAGAAACAAACACCATATACACACACAACCAACGTTATCAAACTCGAGAATTTGACTAAACTCGTAAAATTTAGATAAAATCTTCAACTCAAATTCGTAAAGCTCAACTCGTAAACTCAATAAGGGAACATAACTCGTAAATTTGTAAGGAATTTACAAGTTAACTCAAGAGCTTGATAACCTTGCACTATTGCACATAATAAGCTTACTCCAACCGCAATACAAGAAGAACCATGAGTTATGAAAAAGCAAGCCTCAAGTTGTAACATCCCCTTTTTCATAAGATAAATTGAGTGATAGTAATTTTAGTTTCTATATCTAAATTAAATATTTTATTTTTTCATACTTGATTATTTTTGTATCAATGTCTATTTTAAAGAATAAATCAAAAAGTTAAAATATAGATAATAACTATTTAAAATTTGACTATAAATTAGTAAGAATAAGCTCAAAATATTTTATATTATGTTAGAAATAATATTTATTAGGATAATAAGAAATATTAAATTGAATGTTAATAATTAAGTGTGTAATTTTATACAAAAAGCAAACAAAAGATAAAATAAAATAAAAATAAATAAAAAGGTAGGTCGTTGAGGATTGCATTAATGCACCTCGATTTGCCTATTAGTCATAAATGCAACCACCAGGAAAAAAAAAATGGCCAGATGTTGGTAAAAGCCAAGATGTATTGTCTTTTACCGTCTATATAAAGTGGAAGGGAAATACGAGGGTGATAGAAGAACAAAGTGTGGCAGCGGTTGTATCTATGTTATTGCAAGGAGAAGCCGGGTTAGCCAAAAAAACAAAAGCGAGACTGAGAAGGAGAGAAAAATATGGATACATACAAGAGAAAGAGAGGGGATATATAGTCAATATAGAAACAAAGAACTGAAGATGAGTTTAGCAGTGCACATTATTTTTATCTTTATATAGATTCACACGTAAAAAATGAATTTATTTTATACAAAATAAAAACTATAACTATATCTATTAATTATCTACTATCTTTTTATATTGAAGTTGTTCACTGTTAATTATGATTGTTATGCTATTATATTTATCGATAATTATGAATCCAAATGTTAGTTAAAATAATATTAATTACTTAATTAAAAAGATTTTCTTCTCTCCTCATCCATTTCGTTGATTTACTGCACTTCAATTTCTTCATTTTACTTGATCACTTAATCAAAAGATTTTCTTCTCTCCTCAGTAGTATAATGTGAACTACGCCACTCCAATTTCTTCTTTTTATTTTACCTTTTCTTTGTATTTATGTTGCCCACTATTTAATTTGAGTCAATTTAATGTTCCTTTTACTATTGTTATATTATCAGTTGCACATTATTTTATTATTTTTTATTTTAGAATTTATCATATTGTTTATATATATTATGTTAATTTGAGTTGTTAATATTTATAGTAATTTTTATCAGGTACATAAATTAGAGGTAAAATATAATTAAAATCTAATACTAAAAATAAGTAAAGATTATCTTACATATGGATTTGAAATATTAAATTAATTATAACTCTATGATAAAAAGACCAACTCATGGACTTTGATGAAAAGTTTAGAGAAAATTTAACAAAAATTATCTTAATTTTTTGTCCCTTTTGAAATTAATATTTAGATTGGCAACTCTATGGTTTAATAAATTTTATTGAGATATTAATTTATTATTTGGTCAAGCTTATATTATTTTGGTGCAATTTATTTATTTCAAATTTATACGTTAATTTATATTTTGTGCATTTATTTTAGTTTATTGTTTGATTTTATGTTTTCTATTTAATTTATTATTATTGTTGTTGATTATTTATGAGCTTTTATTTAAGCTTTATTTATGAATTAATTTTATGCATATTTGTTAATGTGAATTTATGGACAATAATAATTAATTAATTTAAAAAGAAGATGCTTGATCAAAATTTACTACTAACTGCCAAGAAGGCTAAGGAATAGAGATAATATCCTTTTATGTTACGTGATATGGTTAGTGTGATGTAAAAGTCTTACTTTGTCATCACAATATTAAAGAACAATATCAAAGCAAGAATTTCCTAAGATAAAGCCTTTGACTATGTGTGATACAAGCATACAAATGAAAGTAAAAATTAAATTAAAGTAATCATAATTTTAGTAAGATTTGCAGGACATGTTCTACATAGCATATTTTTATTTATGATATGATATTCAATTATGTTCATATAATATTATTGTAGTCATGTATATTTTTTGTGCAGACACAACTGAAACTAATTAACCATTGTTCTAATATTTTAAAACCATTTATTTTGTATTGAGAATTTTTAAATTTATATTTTTCTTTATTTTTGTTTCTGGTACTTTTAGATTAGTCAAGTAACGCTTAAAGGAAAATAGCTCCAATGGATGTATAGAATTGTTTAATTATGTGTAGTTTTCTATTATAAATTTTAGAAATGTTCTATTTATAATTAATGACATTAAATACTTATGCAAGAATATTTCGTTTGTATTTATGCTAATTAATATTAGTTGTTGTACTTCCTATGAAAACTCATGTCATTAAGTATAGTATAAACGAGTGTTACACAAGCCCTACAGGAAACAAAATAATTCCTATTGTCATAATAATTAGTTATTATTACTCACTAATATTATTTAAATATAATTATAAAATAATATTTTTTATTATTATCATAATAATTAATAATGATTAATAATATTATTATTATTTATTATTTATTATTATTACTATTATTAAAATTCATAGTTAATAATAATTATAACTATTTTATTATATAATAATTTTTAATTATTATCATAGTAACTAATAGTTAACAATAATTAGTTATAATATTGATTGATAATCATCAATTATTATTATGAATCTAGATTTATTTGATATGTTCACCTTATTATCTTAATTTTTTTTTTAAATTTTATCATAGTGCACACAATATCTAGATGACTATAAATATTCATTGACATATTAATTCAGCTATTTAAGAAGAAAAATAAATACTATAATTCCCACGTACCGGAGCATCATCCCAGAGTCTTTCAACATGACTTTCTCGCATATGAAGTTCGACAAGGTTCTCTGCTTTGAATGTCACTGGAAAGGATTTTGAAGGGTACTGGTCCCAATAAAAAAACCTTAAATTATTTGACAATGTTTCAAGGCCTTCCGGAAGATGCACCCCGCTATGTCTACCATATGAATATGAATTATAAAATCTCAAGAGTTTTAGATTGACCATTCCAGCAAAGGATTGAGGATTTAAACTCAGATCCTTAACTCTTGACATGTCTAAAGTTATACTTTCAATACGGTCGGTCCCCTGCCCAGTAAAAATAAAAGGTAGATAACAAAAAATAAAAATAATTTATTTGATGGCCACAAATATAAACTAGAAATTTAATTTTGATATAGTATTAATACAAAGTAATTTTACACAACTATTTAACCATTTTTTGTCATATCAGTTTAATTGTTTGATTTTCAATCTTATCACCTCCAAGGTTACTCATATGACAACAAGTGATTATATAAAACTAATTTCTTAACTAAAGGAATTCAACTTTTAATTGTGATAAAGTTTTGTGCTGTATTAATAATATAACATTAAAGATTTTATATTATCAAAAAATATAAAGGTCTGTTTGGCTTGAGTTTCAGTTTCAATTTTCTAGTTTTCCAGATTTTATGAAAGAAATACTGAAAATTCTAAAACTGCAAAATCCAATTTTTAGTTTTTATTTCCAATTTTCAGTTTTTCCTTCACAAAATCCTGAAAACTGAAAATGAAAACTAAAACTGGAAACTCAAACCAAAAAGGTCCTAATACTTTCAATTGAGAAAGAACTTGTTTAAAGTAAAAGTGAAAAGAATAGGACAAAATACTCAATTTCGTTCCTTAGAAATGTATTAGAGGACAAATTAGTCTCAGAATTTAAAAGTCTCAAATTTGTTATTCACATTTAAAAAAAGGGAAAAATTAGTTCATTCTGTAAGATTTCGTATAATGAAAAATGGGGCAAATTAATCCCTCTGTACATTTTGTGGAATTGTACGAGGACATAGTACCTTGTGCAAAATTGTACAAATGATCAATTGTCCTCTTTTTTTGAAATATGAGAGATCAATTTGGGATTTTCAAATTTTGATAGACTAATTTGTCTCTCAATACATTTCTAATAGACAAATTTGAGTATTTAGTCAAAGAATAAATTTTACAGCAATGTGGTTTTTAATTTTAGTGATAGTATACATGAAATAATACATTAACAGTTTAAATTTAAACTAAAGCATGACATTATAATGGAAATTTTTTCATAGTTTCTTACCTCATCATGCTTCATACATGAGAAATGTCATCCGGGTCACATAAATGACTTCGTTCCCTGGTCTTTCAATATTTTGTTCACGAACAATTTCTCGACCCATTTCTCTAATCAAGTCATGCATCGATACACTTCCGTATCTAGAAACTTCTTCTATAAGAGCTTTATCTTGAAGATTTCTCATAGCAATAGCCATTGAGTAACCACATGCATCTAGTAAAGCTTGCACCTCATATTTCTTATCATCTCTATTGAAGAAACAAGCAATATATAAAAATATACTTTGTCTTTCTCATCTAACTCTTCATAACTCAGTCTCAAAATAGCTTGAATTTTTGGATATGGCATTTTCTGAAGCTTCTGCAATTGACTTTCCCATTCTTCAACGCTTTTTCCATAAAGAAAGGAACCCAAAACTTTCAAAGCTAATGGGAGGCCTTTAGCATATTCAACCACCTTCATCATGAGTTTATGCCAATTTTGGAGGTGATTTTCATTAAAGGCATACAAATTCAGAAGTTGTAGAGCTTCTTGAGATCCTAATAACTTAACTTCATATGTACCATTAGCTCTATCGTCACAGATCACATCCTTATTTCTAGTTGTGACAATGATTCTACTTCCTGGACCTAACCAACTACGTCCCCCAATTAAGTCTACAACTTCATCTGGATTATTGACATCATCAAGAACAACAAGAATCTTTTTGCGTTGAAGTCTCCTCAGAACATGAGTTGGCACTGCACTAGTGCCAATGTTTAGATCTTTTCCCTCTAATAATGTGGAAAGAAGTTTATCTCTTAACTTAATTATTCCATGTGTCTTTGATTGTTCTCTTACATTTGCTAGAAAATAACTCTTCAAATTCAGAACACATTATATTAAATAATGCACTAGCAATCGTTGTCTTACCAATACCACCAATTCCCAAATTCCTATGACACAAACATCTTTTGATCCATTGCAAAATATTAGCGACTGAAGATCTGCAATTGGTTTATCAATTCCAACAAGGCTTTTTAAATCAACTTCAGGCATATGATTTAACCTTTTCAACACACGCTTGACAACTTCTTCAATAAGCTTAGCGTCAGTCCTATAAAAAACAAATAAAATTATATTATTATTAATCATTAGTGAAAATTGAAATGTTTCCCCATAAAACATCAAACATTAATCTTGAGTTATCATTTCTGTTTTGATTGACCCTTTACTTCAATTAACATTCCATCAATAGATGATATTGGAAATCAGATTCATGGCTTTTGGCATGGATCGAGGAAACTGCAACCATTAAGTGTGTTAGGAATATCAAAGTTGGGTACACCATAAATGTAATAAACATTTTATAGATGTGAGTGGAATAACGTCCAAATTTATCCAGAGTAACAAATAAATAAAGAACATGAATAGTACTTTATAGTGGGACCCACTTATCATTATTCACATCAACAAAAATAAATAAAGAAAACTGCACACTAAATTTTAATGTGAAAAACTCTCCTATAATTTTGAGGGAAAAACCATGGGCTAAACTTTAAAAAATATTCCACTATATTTAAAGAGTAATTACAATATAATATTTCCCAGTGAGACTCTATTCTATTATAATTTATAGTACTCCAGAGACCTAGAGAATATACCTAAAACCCTAGTGTATACTCACACTACACTCATAGAATTTTCTTACACACACTTTATTTTTTTGTCATTACAAGAAGCTTACACTGCTTCTTCTACTATAGTTGAATGAAATTTTTTCAGCTTGGGATGGTTCTCTATGCTTTAGCCTTCCTCTATTTTTAGGAGGCCAAAATCGTGTGCATTAAATGCACATTACCACAATCCAACTAACAAATCTTACTTTCGGGCAAGGAGTGAAATTATCTTCCACCTTTGGTTGACTTGTGGCAAAATGATAGCCACTATTTCTGACAATTCTCCACCTTGACTTGCATTTTGCATTGATCTTCAACCTTTACAAATATTGACCAAGTCCAAACAATGCTTAAACTTATCAATCGGCAATTGTTTTGTCATCATGTCTGTTGGGTTCTCAGCTATAGCTATCATCTGAATTGCAACTATACCGTTGTTGATACTTTCTCTAACAAAATGAAGTCTAACATCAATGTGCTTAGTACTTTCATGATAAATTGAGTTTTTAGCCAAATGAATGACAATTTGACTATCACAGTGTACAATTGGTACATGTTAATTCAACCTAAAACTATCCAAAAGACCGTGCACCCAAATACTCTTTGTTGTGTTTGCCAAAACTAAACTTCACTTGTTTCTACTTTCCAAATACACAATTTTCACATAAACCAAGTTTGCAATTCTTTAGGCCTTTCAGCAAGCTTCTATCAGCAAGTATAGTCATTCCTTTCTTACTCATATGACTAAGCCGCATGTGCCACAATTGTGTAGCATCATCATTTTTAAGAGGATAGAACAACGTAGTTCCATCGACTGTTTCCTAGCAATAGATAGATCCCACCTTGCAGCTTTCCTTTCAATACCACTATTGAGCCTTTAATCACCTTCAAGAAACCACCTTCTCCTGTGAACTTGTACCTTCGATTATCAAGGGCACTCAACGAGATCAAATATCTACCTAGTTTTGGAACTTGCCATGCTTGAAATGTCTTTGTAGTACCATCATCCAAATTGACGTGCACATCTCCTTCACCTACAATTGGAATTATTCTATTATCTCCAATCTATCTTTTCCCTCCTACATTTTATAGGATAAGAAAAAGGTTCGATTAGTTATCATGTGAAAAGATGCGCCAAATCAGGATCCACTCATCTCCTGTGTCACCTGTGAATACTATCAAGGCTGAACCATCATCAAGATCACTATTATCAAAACTTTCAATTGTTATGTTGATAGAATCTCCTAATTTCTCTTCTCTCTAGGCAGGTTCTTCTAATATGCCCATCTCTGGTGACAATGAAAACAATTTACAGACTTGTGCTTTTGGGCTTTGACCTTTTCTTACTCTTGCTTCCGATCCTCTTTCTTGACTACATTTTCTCATCACGAACAACCCATGTACAAAGCTTTCGGCACTAGGTTTGGATACTAACTTCTGATGCTCCTTTATCATCAATGATTCTTTGACATTTCCTAGAATTGGATCTACTATAAAGTATGGTATCATAAAAATTATCATAAGATGAAGGTAGTGAAGTCAATGAGATCATAACTTGATCTATGTCTTCTACTTTAATTCCAGCTGCTCCAATATCGGAGATTATCTAGTTAAAGTCATCTATATGCTCTTGCATTGATTTTCCTCCTGAAAATGTGATCGTGTACAATCGTTTCCTTGATAAAGCTTGTTGGACAAGGTCTTCACGAAATATTTCTCTTCCAGGCCTTCCAGTGAATCGACGGTCTTTTTTTCATGACCTTTCAGAATATTGTCCGCAAGACTCAATTGTATCGTACTCCGTGCTTTGGCCATCATCCCCTCCTTATTGTTTTCAGGTAATGACCCGGCAATTTTTCTTTGCCCTCCAATGCCATTGCAAGACCTTGCTCATTTGGCAATACTTGTAGTTTCAGCTTCCATAATTTGAAGTTATTGGATCCATTAAATTTCTCCACTTCAAATTTTGGCACTGACATCATGGGCCTAAAACCAAGTGGCTCTGATACCGCTTGTTCAGGGAATATTAGTGTTAGGTACACTCCAAGTGTAATAAACACTTCATAGATGTGAGCAAAAGCGCTCTCAAATTTATGGAAAGTAATAGATAAATAAAACACATGAATAATACTTTAGTGGAACCCACTTATCACAATTCACACCAACAAAAATAAATCAAGAACTGCACACCAAATTTTAACGTGAAAAATCTTCTTGTAATTTTGAGTGAAAAACCAAGGGCCAATGAGACTATTTTCTTCTACAATTATAGAGTAATTATAATATAATGTATCCTTAGTGAAACTCTCTTCTACTACAATTTGTAGTATTATAAAAGCCTAGAGAATATACCCAAAATTTTCAGTGTATACTTATACTATACTCATGAAATTTTCTTACATGTATCTCTATTTTTCTCTCACAAAGCTTATACTGCTTCTTCTACAACAGTTGAATAAAATGTTTTTGGCTTGGGATGGTTTTCTACGCTTTTGGCCTTCCTCAATTTATAGGAGGCCAAAACCGTGTACACTAAATGCACACTACCACAATTCAGCCAACAAATCTTGCTTTTGGTGGGAGAGTGAAATTATCTTCCTTCCTTTGTTGACTTGTGGCACAATGGTAGTATTTCTAACAAAGAGTATATATATGCTATTGGAATGATCAAGTGGCAAATTGTCATGCAATAATAAGTCATGGCTCACACTTGGTCACGTATAATAACGCTGGATTAGTGAGTAAACTAGTGTAATTGTTTGACAAAGTAAACAAGCATAGTGATTCACAAAAATCTTGGATAAAAGGTTAAAACTAAAAAAAGAATTCCTGATGTTCAAAAGAAGATACACTAACCCAAAATTTGTGGAGTGAAATCCTGACAAGTTGGCAACCTTCCTCAATGTTTCTCTCCATTTCTCTACATTCATAATATTGTCCTTGAACAATTTCTCGTGTTTAGCAAATGCATTTTCATAGCAACCCTTTTGATGCCGTACATTTGATGGATCTACATTATAGAAGATAGGCACAACAATCTGTCCATTTTTCATCATGCATTCAGTTATTTTGACAAGCTCTTCCAGACACCATTTTGATGAGGCATAGTCTTTTGAGAATATGATTAATGAAATTTGTGACTCCTCGATTGCTGTAAAAAGTGCTGGCCATAGCTCATTTCCTTCCTTAAGTTTGTAATCTACATATGCTTCAATATCTTCTCGACTTAATGCCTTAAGCAAATGGCTAAGAAAACCACGACGGGTGTCTGAACCTCTAAAACTGATGAAGACATCATATTTTATCCGAGGAGCAAGTGAGGAAGAAGAAGAAGGAGACATAGAAGAAATCATTTGGCATGAAGTGTACTGATTGTGCGAATTTACTTCATCCACATAAGTCAGTCTTGCTCTTCTCCATAAACTCCACAGAGATGTTCTGAAAAGAACAAAATAAGGATAAAAGAAGAGGTCATCATTGATGACATACAGTCAAACTCATTAACACCGGTTCACAAAAGGATAGAAGAAAAAAAAGGGAAAAAAATTGAAACTAGGTGTCTAAGCCATTACAATTTGTCAATAAAATATATCAAATATTGAGAATATTGAGGTTAAAAAAAAAATGTGATCCTTTTTCATGGATCAGTACTCGTGAATGTCAAAAATCATGGTTGGAAGAATTAAGGATTCTTCGATGATGTGATAAAAAGAAAAAAAAATTATGCTTTAATACAGGGATATAAGCCAACTTATAGACGAATAAACTTAAAGGATAGATACACAACTCCTTTTATACACGCTAGTTATCAATTCACATTTTTTTATGTTTATACTTTTTTAACTTCCTTTATCTTTTCTGTGACTTCCCTTGACTGCCTTGGCATTGTGCTATCTTCCCCTGTTGCAAAGCTTCTGAGTTCTGATACTGATACCGAAGGAAGTAAAAGTCCAGAAGGTGGGTGGGATCCGTGCAACTGATTGGATGAGGACAAAGTTAAGACTTAAGACAGCACAAACAGGGGTGCAGGAACCGGATTTTGTTGTTTATAGGTGGCAGGGTGTACAAGAGATCCGTTGAGTCAAATTGGATAAAACTCAAATTCGGTTCAATTTTTAGATTAGGTCAATTTTTGAAACTTGTACCAACCCGATAATAATCTGACTATGTACCAAGTCATATGGAGTTAACTCGGCACTCGAATAATATATGGAAATTTGGAGATTATATATAGTAAAGTTATAAAATTTTACAAATAAGAAATAAAATTTAAGAGATATTTTACAATATCAATTTCAAAATAAAACATATCAATGTAAAAATAATATCAAATTATGTAAACTATATTAATTAAACTTTAAAATCTTATAATTTTTCACAGATTATTATGAAAATATATATCTTTCAAAAAATTATTTGGCTTTGAATCGGGTTAGGTCAACCAACATATGACTTGAACTCGTCCCAATGAGTTTAAGGTTGAACTGTTGGCAGGCTGGCTGGGTTGTGAACAGCTCGAATAGGTGCAAACACTGGAATACAGTCTTAACGGTCTGGAGGTAAAGATTGAAAGCAGTGTGATGGAAAATCAGAAAATTTTGTCGATTTGAGATGATGTTTCTGTACAAGTCTCATGAAAATTTTACAGATTGTGTAAGGGTATCTTTGCAAGTAATTCTAGGTGTTCAAATTGCTGAGGTGTTGTAATATGCTTAAAGTGTTTCTTTTGATAGATAACCAGTTTTGTTTCCTTTTAACTATATTCTGTTCTGATGCGGCTCCTCCTTATTTTGGAAGCTTTATTGAGCCAAGCTTACTTATCTAGAGACCCCCCCCCCCAAAAAAAAAGAGAGTAAAAAAGTCCTTTATTTCTTGTGAATTTTGTGAGACTTAAAATTGATCATTTAATATGATAGTCAACTCTAATTGTATCGATCTAGATATTTTGAATTCATAAGCAAATTTGAACCCACAACAAAATTCCATTTTAAAGAGTGTTTGGAAATTCTGAAATTTAATTCTATGAAGAAATTGAATTCTTTTCTTTAATTTGGAAGTAATATAATTCAAATAATTAAAATTTAATGAGAATTTAAATATATCAAAATCATGGAATTGAAATCAGAATTATTTGGATCTGATTTGGTGTGAGAATTGAATTCTATCAAATAAAAATATTCAAATAACCTTACTTGAATATAATGTTTTATTCATATCTTATTAATGAAGGATAAAATAGTAAAAATAATGAAATTAATTCATTTTTAGATCTATTCCAAATCAAAAAATTAAATTAAATTTTATAATTTACTTACTCACTCTAAATATAAGAATTGAATTCAATTATTTACAAAATTCAATTCCTAATAACATTTAATTCAATTTTATCCTATTGAAAGTTTAAAAATAGCCTGAAATTTCTAATCAAACAACATATGCTAACGTGCCAAAGTAGCGGACCTGAAATTAGTACAGCAAACATCGTTTTATTGAAACACACAAAAGGAAGAAGAAGGAAAACTCACAAACATGGGATCGGGGAACGTATCCCTCGGAAACACTCAAGGTGATGCTTCAACCTCTGCCAACAATAAAACAATAAAGCAAAAACAAGAACAAGAAGCAAACAATCCCTCCAAGTGCTCATCAGGTAGTCTTGAATAACTTGGTGTAGCAAGTGCTCCATTTTCATTTTTTCTCTACCTATCGCTTGTTCGATGCAGAGTTGGATGTGTTTTCAGAGGTCTGTCTGAATAAAATCTATGAACTCTGATCTACAGCGTGAGACGGAGGCCCAATAATAATGATAAGGATATTTATTATTTGAAGGTCAACACTTTAAGAAAAAAATAATAAATAAATAAATAAAATAATATGTAGGAAATTTGATGTTACATTACACGAAGAAGCAAAGCAAATAGGTATTAAGCATGACAAAGGAGACTTCTGGATTAAGCATTCATAGAAAAATTGCGAACACGGTTTCATAACATTAAACTTTACTCATATGAGAATAGGTCAGAATAAATACTCACCGAATATAGGTATACTTAGTTTGACCGAAAAAACAAATAGGTATACATAGTAAATGATGTCATTCTCATCAACAGATTTTATTTTATTTTTCTTTGTTCCTTTTCAGTTAAATGAATCCCGCTTCAACCATGCACTCTTTTTTTTCCCCACCCCAAGATATTCACCGCCATTATAAATGATTAATTTGGTCATGAGATATTTTCTATAAATACCATCAGAAATCGAATATTTGATTAGATATTTAAAGAGCTCAGCTAATTATATTAACTATGCTAGGTTTGATGGTTCTGGATGCTCTTTTTATTTTTGTCCTAGTTGTTCCCTTATTAATGCTAATTTGTTTCTTGTTTTTTTTGGTTGCATTTTAATAGAGAGAGCAAGGCACTTAAACTTATTCTCAATGTCTAGCATTGAATGAGAAGAAAACTAGCATCCATGAATCAAAGCAAATATCACACCATTAAGCAAACAAAAATCTGCATAAACAAGCATTGAAATAGTGAAATTGGAAGCTATGATAGGCAATAGAGTTTGCATCTAACCCCACCCCTACATCACCCCTTACCCTCACATAGAGCAGAAGTTTGATAATATAAAACTGAAAACAGTAAATGGAAGAAAGTAAGAAACACAACAGTTTAAAGCAATAGGATAAAGTAAAGATGCAATTACAGTTAACCCAAGGTAAAAAGGTTTGATCTTTGTAATAGAAACTGCAATAAGGAGTTCTGAAAGAGCAATTACATAAAATTTGATGATGAAACAAATTTTGAAACTCCGTATAGACGAACCTCATTCTCATTCTATATATGCACAATTTTGATACTGGTGAATTCTTAAACCCACTTACAGTTTTACATGATAACATAGACATGTAGAATCCTAAACTTCCTAATCACCACAACAACGGATAGTGTAGTTCAAGTTGGTAAAAGGCTTGAACTAAAAAAAACTCATAAATTTTGCATGCATATTAGTATATTACATTATCAGATGTAAAATTGAGCCTTAATCCCTCAAGGCCACAGTTAAACTTGAAAATGAATGACTGAAGTTGATACTACTTGCAGATATCCAAAGGATTTGCATTCTTGATTATCCAAGGATGCTCCATTGTCTTGTGAAGTGAGAGCCTTCGTGAGGAGTCTCTCACCGGAAGTTGCACCAATTTACATATTGCAGTGAGAAGAACTAATTCTGTTGATCGAAAGTATTTGCTTATTAAGAGTTTTTTTATAAAGAAATAATGTGAACGACAATGTAACCACTCATTTTATTCTTGCGACAAAGACAATTTGTTTTAACTTTTAAGGTTTTTAAGGGTTATTTATGCTTATTTTAAAAAAACTTTAAACTTAAATTAAATAAGATTTTTCGAAATACTGAAAAAGTTCTATATTTGTATAAAAAAAATTCTTAAGCCTAATACCATATTACATAAAAAATTATTAAAAATGTTTTAAATACTTATGATGCTATCAAAAAGTAAATATTCTCAATGATAGTGAAAGTAACAATTCTCAATGATAGTGAATTAGTGTCAGGAATTTAAATATAACGAGATTTAAATCTCACTTGTGACTTTGGTAGAAAAACCTCCTTTGACGAAATACAAAAGAAAGGCATATAAGATAGGAAAAGAAAAATTAAAATAAAGAGCATTTGAAAAAAATATGTCCTCAACTCTTAGAAATTCAGTAATTAAACAATCCTATCTACAATCTTTAAAAAAAAAAAAGGATAGGTGAGTAAGGGATATGTTGCCAAATTCAGTCCTCTAACAAAGGATACTTCTCAGCATATGTTGCTCTCTTTCTCTCATTGCAACATTTGGCATATTCCCAAATAGCATCAAGTGCATCTTTATCCAAACTGGGCAATCATAAAATAAAAAACATGAGGTTGTAAAGTCGTTGTTTTCACTTTCAAGTCTAATGTGTTCTTCCAGCAATTCAGGTGTTGGAGTGAACAGTCTCTCCAAGGATGTGCAACCATCAGCATCCAAATAAGAGAGGATGCTGGAATCTCAGGTAGTGACTGGAGCCTCTTGCAATTTGTTAAGTAGAGATATTTCAAATATGGAAGATGTTTGACGCTTTCTGGCAAGCTTTTGACATTAGTTTCCTGAAGTGATAACTCCCATAACAATGACAGCTTGGTGATATTCTCTGGAAGTTCATATAGGTTGTGACATTTATCCAAGTATAAGTATATTAATGACAGTAAGCCATCCAATATGATTTGTAGGCTTGATGTGTCAACCTGTTTGCACTCCTCAAGATAAAGACATGAAACAGATTTCAGCTTAGACAAGCTATGTAGTAGGTTCTTCAAACTCTTACATCCTTTCAGGTTCAAGGAGTAAAGCATGCTACGAAACCTATTTGATGAGGGCAAGGCTTCAACATCTGTAATGTTTAGGAACACACTATAATTTTCATTTGAAAATCAGTGAAAACTCCTTGAGCATAGAGCATTCATGACCAAAACTAAAACCAAAACCAAAACCAAACAAAAACCTAAAGAGGATATATGTAAATACTACAAAAAGATAGAAAAAAATTAGATCGTGTTACTTCAATTTATTTTATCAATTTCTCAAATCAAATGATGGAATGTGAAGTTTACTTTTTTGTTTTAATATGAGGGCAAATGTCTGTGAGTTTTATTTTGATAAGGAAGAGAGGGAAGGGGACAGATTTGAGAGGTTTTAATATGCTTGGAAGTTTTAATTTGAGGAAGAGAAAATATATGATGAGGGTTCTTGAGTGTTTTCATCATTAACCCCTCAAGTCCTCGTATAGAGATTTGTCATCACTTCAGTGAAATTTTGTTGATTAACAATGTGAAACAATTTTACATTGTGAATATATAATTTTTTTTTCAAAATGAGTAACTTAAGGTGTGTCTATGAGTTACGAAGTAAAGAAGATGAAATATGTGTTTAAAGGATTTATTTTACCCTCATATTGGAGTATATATAAAAAGAATCTGCGAGAGAAAATGGAGGATATGCAATATATTTTTACAATTTAGGCTTTATTAAAATAAATATATCTATTTAATGTGTTTCATAATGACACGTGGTTAAAATGAAGATCTTCATGGTAGGATCAGTTAGTTTTTCTGTTATTACTACTTGGTTAGTTTACTCATCATATTAACTTAGTTGGTGTTAGTTATATTAACCATTCTCAGTAGTTGACAAAGTGGCTCAGTACGTATACATTGTAGCTACTTTACCGTAAACAACTAGTTTCATTCTCTCCATCAAGTAATATTCAGTTGATTGATTCTCTCATCTTTCTCTCTCAAACTTGCTTTCTTGTTCTTGAGTTTACCAATTTTCTTTATAGTTGTGAATTTCTTTACAGTAATATTATTTTTTTTTTAAGTATAGTATATATTTCGAAGTAAAAAAATATTTCCCTTTTCAAAATATTTTTGTCATCTAAAATTTCTCAAAAATGTTAATTTTCTCTCGAAATTTAATCGCATGATTGTTTTATATCTGAAAACTTTTTTCTCGTCAATATTTTTCTAAAAGTTCCTCAAAGTTTTTTTTCTATATGAAAAGTTACGTGCGTTGAGTGTACTACGTGCAGGGACAACCTTGTTTGGTAAGGGGTAAAAGTAATTGGACAACTTAAAAATGGGAGTATATTTCACAGTACATCCATATACGCTCATCATAGTAGCACTTTATTTGTTCTCTCTAATCTGTTTTAGTTAGTTAACCTGAGTTAGCTATGGCTGTGTTAGTTTCATCAACTATAAATCCTATAAGATAATTCTGCTCTAAACACTCAGATTGTAGTAGTATTTTCAGTTACATGAAATGAGAAAGTTCTCTCTAGAATTCCCTTCTATTTCTCTCTGATCTTGAATCAAGCTCCATTTTCTTGTTGAGATTGTGCATCTTCACATGGTATCAGCTTGAATCGATACTTCTAGTCTCAGGGTCTCTCTACATTTCGCACAAATCAACTTCTAGATTCAGAAATCCAATCCCATGCATCTCATCTCTTCTGGAAGATTTTTACTCTCTCAAACAAAGTGAAAGATCTACCTATATGTATTTCACTCACCTTCAATGTGTTTGGGAAGAACTGGAGACAGAATACAGCTATCTTATAGTTAATGAAACTAATGCAGTCATAATTAACTAAGGTTAACTAACTAAAACAGATTAGAGAGAATAAATATAGTGCTACTATGATGAGGGTATATGGATGTACTGTGACGTGTACTCCCATTTTCAAGTTCTCCAATTATTTTTCCCCTTACCAAACAAGGTTGTCCCTGCACGCAGTCTGCTCAATGCATGTAATCCATTTACAACGTAATCCATTAAGAAAAATATTTTTACAGAAAAAATTCTTGAGGAACTTTTAGTAAAATATTGACGATAAAAATGTTTTAGACATAAAACAATTATGAGATTAAATTTTGGGAGAAGATTAATATTTTTGAGAAATTTTAGACGACAAAAATATTTTGAGAAGGGATTTTTTTTTTTTACTTCATCAAATATATGTACTATACTTAAAATAATTTTAAATGATATTGCTATAAAGAAATTGACAACTGTGAAGAAAATTGGTAAACCCAAGAACAAGAGAGCAAGTTTGAGAGGGAAAGATGAGAGAATCAATCAACTGAATATACTTGATGGAGAGAATGAAGAGTTTTTCACCCATCTAAAAAAAAAACACATTATCTATATACATATTGAAACGGATCATTAACTACAAAAATACAAAAGTCCATATTTTTAGGGAAAATTGCTATAAATTACAATGATTTACAAATAACTAGAAATTGTTGTAAGTGATAGCGATTTTGGACAATACGTGTCATAATTGTTGGAAATCGCTATAAGTTACAATGATTCCGGTCTTTGCCTATATATACCAAATCATTGGAAGTGGTCCCTCACACGCGGTCACTTTCCAAAAATTCACTTCTCTCCAATCTTTTTACTCCAAAAGTGTGGTGAAAGTGTTGAAATGACAAGAAACAATCTTATGGTTTATAATACATTGCCCAATTGTTAAGGGCAAGCTATAAAATATCTTTTTTAATTTTCATGTGCAATTGTGTTGCAATATTTTGCTTTTCAACTCCAAGAATGTGATAGATGGATTAACAATATAAGTTGAACCCTCACTTACAAATGTGCCTCCCTCCCCTGTAGGGGTAATTTTCCACCAATATGTTCGTACATGAATATTTCTCGACTATTTTACTCTCTCAACTAAATAACAATACTAGAAGATGAAATAATGGAAGCAGAATCACTCACTCATTATCACTTGAGTTGTTAGAAATTATATAGCTAAAATCAATGGAAATCGCCACAAGTTGCAGTGATTGAGTGATTTCTAGTTATTTTAAAAATCACTGCATCTTGCAGGGATTTTCCCTGTATAAACAAAAGTTTGTAAATTGATAGTTAAAGATGCAGGAGTGCATGTAGATAATGTGTGTGTGTGTTTTTTTTTTTAAATTTATAAGGGTGAAAAAGCTAGCGAATGAATCTAGTTGTTTACAATACACCGAGTAGCTGCAATATATACTGAGCCACTTTGTCAACTACTGAGAATGGTTAATATAACTAAATACCAACTAACTAAGTTAAGTATGATGAGTAAACTAACCAAGTAATGATAACAGAAAAACTAACTGATCCTACCACGATGATCTTCACGTGTCATTATGAAACACATTAAATACATATATTTATTTTAATAAAGCCTAAATTGTAAAAATATATTGTATATCCTCCATTTTCTTCTGCATATTCTTTTTGTACTCCAATAGGAGGGTAAAATAAATTCTTTAAACACATATTCCATCTTCTTTCCTTCCTAACTCATAAACACACCTTAAGTTACTCATTTTGAAAAAAATAATAATTAATTTTTATATACTAACGGTGTAAATTTGTTTCATATTATTAATTAATAAAATTTTATGAAAGTAACAAATCACAGAAAATAACTATACCTACTATGAGAACTACCTACCACTATTTTACATTCTAAATGCATAGAAATTTAACTCTAAAAAATTATAATATCATTAATTTATTAAAGAATTGAATGAACTAAATATAAAATCTTTATATCATTTAAGTGATCTTGTCTACACTAAAATTAGTGGTTCAAAGATTTTTCGACATCAGTTTTTTTAAAAGGATCTTGAATATAAATTCAGTCCATTATTATTTTTTAAATAGACAGTAATTCGATTAGTTAATGTATATTTATACGCTAATTAGTTTGAAATATAATTCAGTCATTATTTTATATTACAAAAAATCAAATTATTATAAAAATGATTAATTTAAATTTTCACAAATCTTTCGACAATTAATTTGAGCATTTACTGGAATTGGATAAGATCATTACCTGGGAGTTTCTGAAGCTTTCGACAATCTTGTAAACTCACAAGTTCAAGATTTTGGAGAGAGAAAATAGATGGACGAACCGAGAGTAAATTTGCGCACACATCCAACAATAAAAAACTGAAGACTTGAGGCTTTAGAGAAATCTGGAAGTTCCATCAATTGCTCAGATCCATCAAGGTCAACCGTTTTCAGATTTGTTAGATTATGCATAATTCAAAAGAATTTTATATGCAATTATTAAAGATATATGTGGATTGGTACCTAATACTTGTCTTCATTTTATGAATTCTGGTATAGAATATCTTTTAATATCTAATATTATATTAAAAAGAGTATACATCTAAATTGGTTTGTGACAATTTTATTGATGAGCAAATTAGTTTCTGATAAAAAATATTATTGTTGAGGTCCCTTATAATTACAAAAATAAGACAATATAGGTCCCTGATAATTTCATTGATAAACAAATTAGTTCTTGATAAAAAAATATTAATTTTGAGATTCATCACAATTGTAAAAATATGACATTATAGGTCCTTCACTAAAAACAAATTTTTTTAGTATATTTATATTCATTTAATGAATTCAGGAATGACTTTGATCTACTATTGAAAACTTGGAATTCTCTCTGTAAATAAGTTTTCGATAGAAAATCAAGCATGGTAGTATTATGTTGTTTTGCAATAAGCAGTCACTATATTGTGGTAGACAACTCGTTTGGGGGAAATAATTATATATTTATTATATTGATACCATAGTGATTTAGAATAAGGTGGTGATAAAGTATAAAAAATTTTATTTCAAACCTGATTCCTTTCTTAGAATGACAAACTTGGGCCAAGGGTTTCTTCCTTGATGATGTGTATGGTGAAATATTGGAATGTTTTGACAGGAATTTGCAAAAAAATAAAATAAAATAAAAATAAAAGGGTGTGTTTTAGTTAGTATTAATTGGGATTAGTGGGTGTCACATAGATAAATAATTAAAGTTCATATCAGTATTTAACAGGTTCAGGTGAATCAAAGACCTTTATGTCCTATTTTTTCAATTGTGAGACCTTAGCACTAATTTTTTATTGTTAGAGACTAGTTTGTCTATCAATAAAATTGTCATGGACCTATAGTGTTATATTTTTGCAATTGTGGGGGACCTCAACACTAATATTTTTTTATCAATGATCAATTTGTCCATCAATGAAATTGTTAGGGACCAATTGAATGTTTACTCTATTAAAAATAAAAAAAACTTGAATTGACTTTGGCATGTCTAATTTAACTGTCATATAAAATTTTTTTGGCATCTGTTCTTAATTTAAAGATGCAAAAATAACTTTTAAAATTACTAGAATACTATGCTTCCATTTTCAAATAATTGTCCACTCTTAGAATTCTACTTTTCCACAAATAACTATTTGTTTAAAAAAATCTAAACAGTATTGATTTTTTTTCCTAGTTATACCTTTATGAAATACATGAAAGAGAAATAATAATGAATTAGAAAAAGAGAGTCATGGAGGAGAGAGTAAGTAGATTTAATTAAATAATGGTGATAATTTAACAAAATACACACAAATTTCTTTAATATTGAGAGTACTTTTTCAGTTATTTCATATATATATATTTAAAATTGAATAATTATTTAAGAATGGAAATATATCATATTGCATAATATCTTCCATTTAGATAATTCATAAATTTTCTAACACAGATAAAAGAAAATTAATTATTCCTTTTTTCAATGATCTTCTACCACATACCACTAATGTAATTTGAATTCAAATTTATTTTTTTAAATAATAATTTTCAAAAAGAATTAAACCTCTTTGTATTTTTATTATCTTAATCTTTTAAAAATTGTATCATATTCACACAGTATTTACATTTGACGTAAATATTTGTACACTTATTAATACTGCTATTTAAGAAAAAAAATAAATACTATAATTCCCACATACCTGTACTCCATCCCAAAGTTTTTCAAGATGACTTCCTTGCATACAAAGTTCAACAAGTTTCTCTTCATTGAATGTCGCTGGAAAGGATTTTCATGGGTATTGCTCCCAATGAAAAAGCCTTAAATTATTTGACAATATTCCGAGGCCATTCGGAAGATGCACCAAGTTATGTGTACCATATGAATTATGAAATCTCAAGAATTTTAGATTGACCATTCTTGCAAAGGATTGAGGACTTAAGCTCAGATCACTAATTCTTGACATATCCAAGGTTATGCTTTCAATATGCTTTGTCCCCTGTCCAATAACATATAAAGATAATTAATTTAAAAAGAACATTAATTTATTCAAGGACGACATATTAACAAAGTGTTTCATACCAAATTTTGGGGGAGTGATTACAGGTGTGTTAAACAGAATCGATTTGTAAGCTTATAAGGAGAATGTGATAAATAGCAAAGGATGAGAACAAACTCTCTTGGGTGGCCTTGGTAGAGAATAAACCATGGTAGCCTCTAGAGAAGGATGGGTTGATTGGAAGCATTTTTCCTCTTCTCAGTCGTAAGGATGCCATCTCAGTTCTCTCTGGTTTTCGAGATGGGGGCGTTCTTGGTCGCCCTCACCGTGTATGGGTGTCACTGTGAAAGGATGTGGTTCTATATGTATAAATGGGTATCATTGTAAATGGAGATCATGAAAGTTGTGAAAATGGCTAATGTTGGGAGTCAAGATCGTGTGATGGTTATTGTATGAAATGGGGAGCTTTCTGTGTGTATATGACTCTGTTCCCATTCTGTTGGCCATAAGGAAGAGACTTCCTCCCCTTGCCACCTATAGACGACCATAGATGGGATGGTAATGTGTACTGTTGGCCCAACTGTTCCCAAGGTACTGGTGACAGGACATAAAGTGACATTTGACTCTATGGGCTTTTACGGGTCCGGCTAAAAAGGGATGTTTGTATTATTCTAGTCACAAATACTACCATTTTAGGGATGTCTTGCAACTGGAGTGTTGGCTAAGGTATGGTCCACTTACTAGAAATGGGTTTCACTTCTTTAAGGGTCGCTCTTCTTCTCTTATTGACAATGTGTCCTTGACTCTATAGAAGTGGAAGCTTCTCCACCATGGCCACCCTAGTGGAGCTATACGCCCTTTGCTAGGAATTGCAAGGCCTAAAAGCCTACCATGCCACAAAAGGGAATAGTTTTCAAGGCCTTAACATTAGCCTTCCAAGTTTACGATGATATCATGGGGCACCATCATCCTTGGCAGCCTCACACTAGGACCTCTTTCTCCTTTCACATCATATTGTGAGTATTTTGCCTTAATCACATATTTTAAGTCGGTTTAGAAATTGGGTCAGCAACACAAAGGAATTAAATGTTTAAATATAATAGAAACTTTTGCTAAATTGATAATACAACATTAAAAACTTTATAGTGATCATATAATGCCATTTCAACCAAGAAAGAAATCGTTGATGGTAAAAGTTAAAGAGAAAATTATTTTTTTACAACTATGTGGTTTTCACTTAGTGAGGATATATTTTAAAATATAATACATTAATAGCAAATTAAATTTAAATAATAAATACTTGTTCATAGTTTCATACCTCATCATGCTTCAATAGTTAACAAATGTCAGTATGATCCCACAAATGTCTTCGTTTCCAAGGTTTTTCAACACTTTCTTCACGAACAATATTTTGACCCATTTCTTGAATCAAGTCATGCATAGATACATACATTCTATCTCCAAAGACAATTATAAGAGCTCTATCTTCAAGAGTTTTTAAAGCAATAGATGTTGAGTAACCACATGCATCCAGTAAAACTTCCACATTAGCTTTTATTTCTCTTCTTTCAAAGAAACATGCAACATATAAAAATATACGTCTCTCTTCATGATCTAATCCTTCATAACTCAATATCAAAACATTTTGAATTTCTGCACATGGCATTTTTTTAAGTTTCTACAGTTGACTTTTCCATTCTTTAGCACTTTTGCCATAAAGAAAGGAACCCAAAACTTCCAAAGCTAATGGGATGCCTTTAGCATATTTAACCACCTTCATCATGAGTTTATGCCAATTCATTTGGGGATGATTTCCATTATTAAAGGCATGCAAATTAAGAAGTTCTAGAGCATCATGACATCCTAATGCCTTAACTTCATGTAAATCATCAGCTTCTTTATGAATTACATGCTTATCTCTTGTTGTGATAATGATTCTACTACTTGGACCAAACCAATCATGTCCTCCGACCAAATTTCTAACTTGACTTGGATTACTGATATCATCAAGGACAATAAGAATCTTTTGACGAAGTCTCCTCAAAACATGAGCTGGTACTCCATTAGGAATGTTAATGTTTAAATCATTTTCCTCCAACAATATGGAAATAAGTTTACTTTTCAACTTAATTATTCCATACTCCTCTAATTGTTCTCTTACATTTTCTAAAAAATAACAACCTTCATATTCAGAGCACAATATGTTAAATAATGCACCAGCAATAGTTGTCTTACCAATAACACCCATGCCTCAAATCCCTACGACACGAACATCTTATGATCCATTGCAAAATATTAGTGAATGAAGTTCTGCAATTGGTTTATCAATTCCAATTAGGCTTTTTATGTCAACTGGGTACATATGATTCAACCTTGTCAACAAGCGTTGGACAATTTCTTCAATGAACTTAGCTTCAGTCCTGTAACAAAAAATGAAAGGAGGAAGCTAATTACTTTATTACTTACAATCCAAGAAAAATGAAACACCTCCCCATATATCAAACAAAAAAGATTTTCGATGATGATTTCATCTACGATTGACATTCTTCATTTCTAAGTCTCACATCTCATCAATAGTTAATGTGAGAAATCTCTAACTAGCTGCGAATATATATACTGATGGCTTTTGGTTTATTGATTAAAGTAAATGAAACCAGTTGCTACTATTTGTATAAAGAAAATACCTGTAGACTTTTTGTCAAAAAATAATTTCCAGAATTTTGTGACAATATATGAGAGGTTCACCTCAATTTTTTCAACCGCTCATGATTTCCATCAATGCATTAATAATTCGCCACATGTATGCCAACTATGTTGGTCACATTTTCTAGCCAAAATTTCCAAGCTCCCTAGCATCACTCTTTATATAAACTACTAGAATCAAGCCTAGCTATGTAATGCAACATTAACTCATGGCTTGAACTCTATCATGTATAATAAGCCTAAACTAGTGAGTGAATAGTGTATTTGTTTGACTAAATAACAAGCCTAGTAATAGACAAAAATCTAAAGAAAAAGGTCAAAAGTTAAAGCAATTAAGTCCAGATGTTCAGAAGAATATGCACTAACCAAAAATTCATGGAATGAAATCCCAATAAACTTCATTCAGCTCAATTGTCCATTTACATTCTTTATGTTTCCTTTGAGCAATTTTTTATGTTAGCAAATGCTTTTTTGTAGCATCCTTTTTTATGTCGTACATCTGATGGATCTACATTATAGAAGATAGGTACGACAATCTGCCCATTTTTCATCATGCACTCAGTTATTTTGACAAGTTCTTCCAGACACCATTTCGATAAAGCATAGTCTTTTGAGAATATAATCAGTGCAATTTGTGATTCCTCTATTTCTGTAGAAAGTGTTGACGATAACTCATTTTCTTCTTTGAGTTCACAATCTACATATGCTTCAATTTTTGCACAACTTAATGCCTTGAGCAAGTGACTAAGAAGACCATTACAAGTGTCTGATCCTCTAAAACTAATGAAGACATCATATTTTATCTTAGGAAGAAGAAGGAGGAGACAAAGAAGTCATTTGATTTGAACTGCACTGATTGTGCAAATTTACTTCATCCACACAAGTCAATCTTGATCTTCTCCATAAACTAAAGTGTGTCCCCAAAGACATTTTGAAAAGAATAGAAGAAGGATAAAAGAAGAGGTTATCATGATGGCATAAGATCAAACTCATTAATACCTATTCAAAAAAAGAGAAGAAAAAAAAAAGAGAATTGAAACTTAGTGTAAATAGTCATTTTGGTATCCCACAAATATAATAGATGGCAAATTAGTCTCTTAGAATTTAAAAGTATGATGTAAAACCACAACACAGATTTGTATATAGGGACCACCAATTTGTCCAATTTTTTAATTGTGATGGACTAATGGAATTTTCAAATTTTTAGAGACTAATTTGCTCCTCAATATATTTCTAATTGACCAAAATAATGGTTAACTTAGGTGTCTAAGCCATGACAATTTGTTAGCAAAATATATCTAATATTGTGGTAAAGAATGATTCTATTTTATGGAACAGTACTCGTAAATGTCAAAAAATCATGGTGGAAGAATTAAGGATTGTTTTGATGTTGTGATATACATATACATACATACATACATATGCTTTTAGTTAAGGGATATAAGCCCCAGGTTTACATATATAGCACCCAATTATTTGTGCGTGATTATTTTGATAAAAAAATATACTTTTTATTTTTCTAATATATATAAATTGTTTTTAATAAAAGTAGAATCATGAGATACTATAAAAATATATTTTTTTAGAGTTATAGTTTTCATTTTTTAGAAAAAAGTTTTTTATATAACATAAAAAAATATTTTAATATTTTATTTAAACTTAAATTAATTTTAGATATCCAAAGATAAAATAAATTTTATTTTTGGAAAATTTCTTATTTAAAAATATCAATTTTTTTTCTAAAAACTTATCAAACCCGTCCATAGACTAATAAACTCAAGGGGAGAACCCAAAGAAGTTGAATTTCAGAGACTTGATTGCTTTTTAAAAATGGATCAATTAATGTGAACACACCAAAAAAAGAAAACACCCAAGTTAATTCCTCAATAATTTTGCATTGGACAATTTGGTCTTCTAAGGAAATAAACCCTTCATATGGTTCCTCAAGAATTGAAACGTAAGACAAGTTAATCTTTCTATAAATTTATTCATTAAATCTTAACAGGATGATATGTGTGGACTGTTAAGTCAATGATATGTATGACACGTCATGTTATAGGTGGGAACCACATCATGCCCTTTGAGCAATACGGTGTTATTTCCATGTTTATTTTTTCCCTTAAAATTTAGAACAACACAATATAAGGGAAGTGATTTCTTAAATATCGTTCCAAAATGACATCGTTTGGATGTCAATGCTTTAGTTCATGTGATGCATTAATATTGAAACACACCACATGTGTCATTCCATTAATGAAGACTTAATTGAGAACTAACTTGACCTATATTTCAATTCCTAGGGACCACAAGCGATATTTATTTTTGTTGAGACCAAATTGTCCAGCGTAATATCCCTAAGGTACTAACTAGGGTGTGTACTCAAAAAAAAAAAAAGGAGGAAAACACTTACGAAGATGGGATCGTGGTAGGCATCCCTCTGAAATACTCCAACCTAGTCCAAAGCTTTACCCTCTGCGAACAATAAAACAAGAACGAGAAACAAACAATTGCTCAAAGTGCAGAGGTAGTAGTATTGAATAGTGGTGTAGGCAGCGCTCCATTCCCATCTTTTCTTCTCTAGCTATATATCGCTTATTCAATGCTCAATCGTTCGGATGATTTTATTTTCAGAGATCTCTCTTTGAATAAAATCTATGAGCTCTGATCTACTGCGTCAGACGGAGGCCTAATAATAATGATAAGGATTATTATTTAACGTTACCAACACACTGATGAATTTCACAAGAAGAAGCAGCGTAGCAAGTTGGCAATACTTTTGGAAGTTCCGCAGAAAATGAGTGGAAGTGACAAAGGAAAGTAATGAGCGGGCCGCAATCTATAATATTAACTTGTGAGCAATCATGAGTCATTTTTTAATGCATTACTATATTTTATTTTGACTAACATGTTTCGAACTACTTTTGAAAATGAAGTATAACCTACCGGTCCTTCCCATAATGAAACAACTTGACACATTTTTTAATGAGTGTTAAAATAACTTAAATGTGATATATAATAGGGAGTAACCATATCTATAAAAAATATAATCTGTGTGCAAAGATGAGGGTGACAATGCAATGGTGTGAACACCCGATTTATCTTGCCCATAAAATTAGAAAACCTAAAAATTTACACATTTTATAATTTAAATTATCCTCCTTTGTGGTCTTTTCATTTTAAGGCCCAATCAATTTCGGCCAACCCATTTCGGCCCATTTTCGTTCTAAAAGATGCATTAACCCATTTCAGTTATAAAAAATAATAAAATAAAATAATCATATTAAAAAAAATACACACCGATTTCATTCTTGTCCATTTGTAAAACAACAAAAAAATAAAAAAACAAAAAGGGAAAAGGAGTTGTCACGGGCTCATTCCGGCCAAAAACATGTGAAGCAACAGTAAAATGGTGATGATGCAGATCCGACACAATGATGAGAGTCCCCCCACTCCTCGCAAGAGGATGAACTTCCTTTCGGTGGATGACTGGATTCCGACACAAGGGAGCAACAAGAAAGGGGAGAGGTCTAGAAGTATTAAAGAGGGGAACCATTAGCAAGAAAGAGAGAATTTTTAAGGAGAAAAAAATTTAAAAAAACACAAAAATATATATAGATACATCAGAAAGCCAATTAGAGAGAACTTGCAAAGAGATCAGTAACATCAAGGAAGACAATCCAGCAACAAAAAAAAGAGGGACAAGGTAAATTCAGCTACAACAACAATATCATCTTCATCAAACACTAATAAAAAGGAAGAGAAGAAAAGAGGAAGAGGCCGGCGGCTCACATCATCATCATCCGCAACTAGATCTGCCACCACCGCCTTGCCTCCCCTCCACCGTGTCAGATCATCCTTCATCCCCTCCAGGACGTCGACCAGCTCCTCCTCATGAACCTCATCATCATCAAAGCCCAGCACCACCGCCAACCACCGCACTTCCGCCTGCATCACTGGCGAAGTCAACGCGCCGGTTCCTTCTCCCTTCCCCCGTCGTCGCATACTCCGCGATACCTCTCCGCGAGCCCAGCCCGCAAATCGGCCGTGCCCCACTATTTCAGATTGGAAAACCACCTTGCCACCACCCTTTCCCCACCGCGAGCCACCGCACCTCTAGATCGCGGCGCGCTTCCATTTTCCTCCTCCCTCATTTCTTTCTCTCTCTTTTTGTGTGCTTGCAATCTCAAGAGAAAAATAAAATTTCTGTATGCTATGCATGTGATGATCCTTCTTTATCTCTCTCAGTCTCTCTCTCGAGTGCAACTTTTCCTTTGTCTCTTAGTGTGTATATGTGTGCGTGTGATTGTGGTGTGTGTACGCGTGTGTATGAGGGAGAGAGGGTTCATGTTTATGTGTTGGTGTGGGTGAAGGTTCGTGTATGCATGTGTGCACCGCCCATGTGTATTGTGTTTGGTGTGCATGTGCCCCACTATAATTGCAATTCTAATGCATATCTGAAGATCCCACCCATGTGCAACGTTTTTCTATTTTATGCTTTGTTTCTTTTTATTTTCTTTTAGCTGTGTGGGCCATGGGCGTTTTAATTTTTATGAGTTATATAGATATAGATATTGTTTTGATTTTTGTGGGTCACAAAACTTTGGACTTTATTTGTGTGCTTAAGTTTAGTTAGTTATTTTTTTTTAAAAAAGGAAATAATTCTTTCTTTAGGTTTTTATTCTTTTCCTATTATTTGATTTTTATTCCTGTTAGTTTTGGTTAGAAACTTTTTTATTATTATTATTATTATTATTATTTCTTCTTTTGGGGTTAAATTTTATATTTGGTGATTGCTTTATATAAAAAAATAAAAATAAAAAATGACTTACTAGCCCTTGTTTTCTTTTCTTTGATTGGTATCCTAAAAAAATGAAATATAAAAAAAAAGTTTCATTTAATGTGGATTTTAAAATGAAATTTTGAGAATTCTGTTGTTATTTTTATTTATTTATTTTTTCTTTAAAAAAATAAAATTAATCAATAAAAAGTAATTTGAAAATGGAATCAACTAAGCCGTGACCTTGTTAATTTTGTATTTTAGAATATTTTAGCTGTTAGTTATTTTTTTAAAAAAATAAAATAAAATCAAATCAAATCAATCAACCCACAACTATTTTCTACAGAACTACGTGATTTTGAGTTCCTCATTGCACTAGGGGATATGTAGGAGAGGCGATTTGATCCTGTCAAGTCAAAATTAAATTTGTATAATTTTTGCCTTACTTGTAAATATTTTTTATGAGACATTTTATTTAATTTAAATGTTCATTTATTTTAAGAATATGTTATTTCAAATGTTAATTTAATCGCGACGATTTATTAACTTGGTATTTTGGACATCTAAGTTATGACAGCTTGATGTTCCATTTTTTTTAAAAGAAGAAAGAAATATTTTCTCTTTTATATTTTCTTTTCTTTTAACAAAAAAATATCAAAATAATTTTTTATCTTATTTGTAAATATTTATAATTTATGAGAGATTTTTATTTTCATGTATCTAATTTAAATTTGTTACTTATTTGTCAAATATTTTATTTCAAATAAATATTTTAATTTAACCATGACGGCTTGTTAACTTAGCATTTTAGACACCTAACTGTGACAATTTGGTGCTAAAAAATGTTAGTTCTTTTAATAAAAATTTCCTATTTATTTTCTTGTAATGAAAATATAAACAAATATTTAAAAAAGGGGTTATTAATTAATTTGCACAGTTAATTGAAGGTCCTGTTAAAGACGGGTGTATTAGGGGTGAGTAGGATTAAACCTTACCCTTCCCTATGCCTAACCGACTCCGAACTAAATGGTTTCAAAGGTAATTTCTTTTAAAATAAATGAGTTTTTCCATGTTTTCCCAATTTAAATAAACTTGGTGGCGACTCCAATTTTTAACAAATCTTTTCGTCGTCCCGTCACGATCGGTTGCGATAGATAGTGTAGGAGGTTTTGGCCCATCACTAGGGTTAACAATTGCTAATGATCTTTGTGCCTACCGCAAAAGAACAATGTAATAAGAGAGGTGGAACGTGCAACGTGTGTTAAAATTCTTTAATGGTGCTTTCTCACGTGAAGATGACAAAGTTATCTTCACCTAAGATTTAAAATAGCTCCAATAACTAGACGACATGTGTCTAGTATCAGTAGCATAGAGAATTTTAAAATAGTCCCCACAATTCAAGGACCATGGCTGCACCCCTCGTCTTTCATGGCAAGGACGACTTTCACGGCCTCATCGACTCCATCACGACCACCATCGTTGCTCCGGTGATATTTTGAGCCCAGATCATGGTGGTGTTGAGGAAGACTCAAGTGCCGATATTCATGTTTATATGAAATACGCAAGGAGCTTGAGCGTATTCACGCACATAAAAAACAACCCACATAAATACTAAATCTTCTTTTAGTTTATATTGGTACATAATAATTTTTTTATTTATATGTGTAAAAACCTCTATTTTAATATGGGAATGGAGCATAATGATAATAATTTTATGAGTGAAAAAAAAAAAGGAGTTTCCTTCCCATTCCACTCAAATTGGAAAGGAAGAAGGATGATAAAAAATTATCAAGGTGTTTGAAATATTTTAATAAGATGAAATTGAATTTTTATGTTGAAAATAACTTCATAAATTAAAGAATTAAATTAAATTTATTGATTTGAAATGTGTCTAAAAATGAATTGATTTTATTAATTTTATTATTTTATCCTTCATTAATAAGTTAAAAACAAAACATTATATTTAAATATAGTTATTTTAATGTTTTCATTAGTTAGAGTTCAATTCACACGCCAAATTACACTTTCCATCCTTCTCCATTCTATTTTGCCCATTCTGCTCTCCAACCATTTTCATCACATCAATGATTTACCTTGATGGATACATGAAGAAAAGTTAAAAAAAACAATGAAAATGACATCACACGACTCGAACTAGAGACCTTTAGTGTGTTAGACTCATAGTTATAGAATTAAACTAATCGACTCAATCAAGGCATTGGTCACTGGTTCAACCAATGGGTATGGTTGATTTATACAATATATATATATATATATATATATATATATATATATATATATATATATATATATAAGTTTAAATAAAATTCAATAAAATGACAACTAATTAACAACTTGAAGTCTTTAAGGGGCCTAAATATAAAAATATAAATAAATAACATAAATTCCTAAATATTGTTCACATTTCACAATCACGAATCACAATTGACAAGTTCAAAACATAATTACACAAGTAAACTCACAAAGTTTTACATTACAAACTTACAAATCATGACAATACAAATAAAGTTATTGCATTTTTCTATAAGTCAGATTATAATTTTTTTTAAGGTTTTTAAAAATGACATCATTTAGCCAAAAAAAAAAAGCAAAAAAAAAAAATGACTCGCCTGATCCAATTCAACCAGCCAAGTCACCAGTTTCATACAAACCCGGCCAAGTCAAACCTCGCAACCTTTAATGACCCCAAACAATACCGAGACCAATTTCATGAATTCAGGTTTTCCAGTAACTAGCTGGTCCAATTCGGTTTTTACAACATTGGTTAGACTGACGTGATAACCAAACACCACGACACCACACGTAATTGTCTTTCCATTTGTTACTCACACTTTTATATACAATAATGGCTGTCATTTTCTTTATAGGATACTAGTGAATTAACAGGCACTTGTGTGCCTCTAAATCCACATTTTATATTTTTTATAATTTTTTAACTTATTTTATTTATTTTTGTAACTTCCTCTAACTCCTATAATTAAGAGTATTTTAGGAAATAGAAATTTTGGATGTCAAATGGGCTATTCCCTTTTAATATATATAGTATAGATAAAATAGGTATATAAGATAGCAGCAATAACGAGAACAAAACGACAACAATATCCTTAGTTGACTATTACATTGTATATACAGCATAAAAAGCAATAAGAATTTTTTCTATTATGCAGGCAACGATACCCATTCAAAATTAGGACATCTGACAATCACTTTACTATAAAGCATTTCAAAAGTTCAACATTGGTCACACTTGGTGAAGTCTAGTTGATGAGTTTTTTATTTTCTTAATAAATCATCAATATGTCTATCTATAGGATTCTAGCTAATAATCTAACTTAAGTAGAGACATCTTTACTATAGAGGTCAAATTCTACCAACACTATTTTTTCTTTTTTCATTGTAAGACTTATATTTAGAATCTTATTAAGGGAAACAAATATCGAATCAGAATTAACCAAGTTTTGATATTGATGATGATACTATTTGCATGTTCCGTCATTGTATGTAAACAAACAAATTTAGTTCTTCTTCTTCATGACTATTGCAGCTTGCAGCTAAGACCTCTTGTTAGGGAAAGTAACCAATTAACTGGATCAAATCAAGTTAGTTAGATTAGTTGTAACTGAATTGGCTTGATTAGATAGTTACTTATGCCGACTCAACATTACAGTATAAGTGATAGCACTATATAAATGTGTATTAGCCATGTGCATCTAATCATTTTCTCCATTTTCTGTAGTTTTCTTTCATTTTTTCTTCTTTGACTTTGATACCACAACCTCTATTGCATTTACATTCTATGCACATATTTATAATAATAATAATAATAATAATAATAATAATAATATCTTATTGACAAACTAGTAAGGAGTAAGTGTTTCTAGACTTAATGGAATGCTTCCACCTTAGTTGATCACAGATAACTGATCTATCAATCTTGGTTCCACTTGGGTATATTTGATTGTAAGGTAAAATGAAAAGAAATTTTTCATATAATAAACACACTCCATTTTTACCCCTTAACCAAACACACCTTAAGAGGGGTTGACCAAGCTACCCTCAGTATACATGTTACAAAAATGTAAGTTTACACCAAAATATAACATCAAAATCTAACTTGTATAGTTGTCGCATATTATTGTCAAATTTTGATATTCAAATAAAGAATTGTATCTATAAGGCACCAGAAAACAAACATTTCTCGCACAAATATCAAATCATGAGCATGTATCAACTTCAAAAATTCTTGTAAGTAAATATCTTTGAAGGGGATTATTTTGTCCTTCTTGGATGTGTTTTTCTAGAAAAGTTTAGATGACCAACTACCAACATTGTCAAAGATAAAGATTCATACAAACACACGATCAATGAATACATATGACACAGGTGCATTTGCTCACTCCAAATCGCTCCAGCGTTATTTTCAACAAGTGCAGTGCATCCTTTCATTCTAAGAAACATTTTTTCCTCGATCCTACTCTTTTCGACACAAGTCAAATTCATTTGTATGGTAGTACATGCAACCAACATAGTCATCCATCTCTTTTGTGCACTCTTGGTGTAGATCCTTCAGACTACAAAACATGCATTTAATTAGTATCACTCAGAAATTCTTGAGAAGAAAATCCAAAAGGCAATGATAGGAAGACTTGAATACTTAAGGAGTCATCAGACTGAAAATTGTTGGTAAGGTGTATATAAGATGCCAAATGAAAAATAAAAACTTAATGTGTATGTGAGAACAAACATTTAATCAGTTGGAAATGAAAATTGTGTAATTACCTTCTTGTATCAGAAAATGCATCAGACAGTGATAACTCATAATGACCATAAAGGTTTCCTCCATTCAGCGAAATACAAAAATCTCTTTGCAAAAAGCCAAGGATTCATCCAATAAAATTTTCAGTAAGGCAGTTACTGTTTATCACATGTCAAATAAGCAAAGTCTAGAAGGACTAGGAGCTTAGCAACATCCAATATATGAAAATACACAACAATAATAATGCCAAGCTGCATCCCAGTTATTGTTATTATTATCACTTTTCAATAACATATGGCACTTGAAAGTTAAGGGAGGTTATCATTTCAACATGTGATCAAAGGCACTTGTTGTGAACACCGAACAAAATTGCATGATCTATGGATTTGGTGATACTAGGGTAAAATCATCAATAAACAAAGATCATGAATCCTCATGACAAGTAAATTTGCAAACAACCACTAGAGACTTTTGTGTAATGTAGTAGTCCAAACTGCCTACACAACCTGTAAGTTGTAATACAACATCAAAGAGAGGCAAAAAGGCCATATTTCATTTGCTTCTAATTTCAACAAAAGTAACCCCATTTTGTCTATTCATTTACCAAGTCAACAAATAGAGGGGGGAGGAAACTATAAAGGGAATATGAACACTTTTATGACCTAAAGGGAAAGGATATGAATGAATAAAAGATGTCAATTCTACACAATCCACTAAAAAACTTTAACAATTATTGGTAATCTTTGTATGTGTCAGAAAAATTAGCACAAGTTACATATGCACTCTGCTGTTCTTTGGTCCCTTAATGAAGGCTACACAAAGGTAGTCCACGACTTCTGATCTTCACATGTACAATACCAATTCAGTAAAAATCATCCCTCTCTTTCTCCCCAAACCACGAAACAAACACACACACAAAAAAAAAAACAAAAACCAAAAAGAGGACAAATAAGAACTTGAATATAACTTCACTAATGTACCAGCATACTTAATTTCTTTACAAAAAGTATTAAAAATAAAAAAACTGATTGCATGCCCTTGAGCTGAATTAGGAAATGATAAACACATTCAACAAATCATCCAATGGCTAGCAGAGGAAATCATGTTGTTTTGTAATACAAATGGGTGTGAAAGTAGTTTTACTATCATAATTCCAATATTCTCAAACATCACAACACATCCTACAATCTAACTATAGTTTGTTATTGATATAAACAAAAAAAAAACACAATAACTTCGATTCTCAATACCAAAAATTGCTCTCACTACTACTCTAGCCATCTCTATTTTCTCCAGCCAAATAAAACACATTGGAATTGAAAGAATCATTTACCATTTCAAAGTAAAAAAAAAAGCTTTCATTTCAATTCTGTTGGGATCTGGTTCCTTGCAGCATCCAGCGTGCTCGCCATCTCATAAATTTTCTTTTTGGTTCCCGAGAAAAATGAGAGAAAACTACCAAGGAAAAGGGGAAAATAGAAGGAAATAAAAAGATTGAAACTTTACAATGGTGAACTTAGAAAGTGATAATTGAATTGAAATTGGAGGACCCTTTACCTTGAATTTTATTGTTTTTGTCAATTGAGAAAGAACATAATGAAGAGTTGAAGACTAAGGAAGTGCTTGTTGTGAGTACTGAGAAGCAAGAAGAGAGAGAAGAAAAGAGAGAAATGCTAAAATGCACCATGGGGTGGATAAGTCACTGATGGGCATTCTCCTACTTGCATTGAAAATCACTACTACTTGGTAATTTTTTCAAATAACAGTTTTACTTTTCAAATAGGTTTTTTTATTAGCTTTATTTAATCGATGATTGTAATTTGATAGATATAAAAAAAAATTTAAATTAGTAGGATATGTATCTTATTCGTAATCACAAATAATTAAGAGATACCAGGATCCTTTGATTTTATAAAGGTCCAAAAAACCCCTTTCCAATATTAAAAAAAATTGTTATAAAGGCCAAAAAAAGGAGGTATATTTTAAAACAAGAAATAGAAAACAAGTTAAAAATGTTTTTTGGTTGTTATATATATATAAAACCATCCTAAACTTTTACTTTTTTACAAATCACTACCACAAATTTTAAATCCTCCTCAATTAGTCCCTACTTTTTGACTAATACTTAAATAGACCCATTTATTTTACATTAAATTTAGACCCTTTACTAATTTATTTATTGTTCAATCTTGTTGTTTTCAAATAGTTAAATAAATTTTGTTTAAGGAAATGATCTATTTAAGCAATAATAATAGTTTAAAGAGTAATTGGGATGAAATTAAAATTCTAAGTATCTATTTGCAAAAAGCATAAAAATCCCATGCGGGATTGGTGAAAAACATCCAATGAGACTTTTAAAAAGTCTTTAATGAAATACAAAATAAAGGCATATAGGATGGAAAAGAAAAGAAAAATTAAAATAAAGAGAGTTTGAAAAGAAACAAATAAATAAAGGTTGTGTACTCAACTCTTACAAATTAAACAATTCTATCTATAATATGAGGGGAGAAAAAAAGAAAAGGGAAAGGATAGCTGAGTGAGAGATGTGTTGCTGAATTTAGTTCTTTGACAACCCCTTTTAAGCATACTTTTTAAGTTGTTCTCTCTCTCATTGCAACATTTGACATATGCCAAAACAACATCAAGTGCATCTTTATCCAAATTTGGGCAATCATTAAAAAAAAAAGCTAAACCTTGGCAATTTTCTTTCTCTCTTGATTCTGAGGTGTTCTTCTACTAATTCAGGTGTTGGAGTGAACAGTCTCCAGGGATGTGCAACCATCGACATTCATGGTATTGAGGGATGCTGGAAGCTGCTCAGGTAGTGATTGGAGCCTCCTGCAATCGTTTAAGTAGAGACGTTCCAAGTGTGTAAGATGTTTGATGCATTTTGGGAAGTTTTTGATATTAGTTCCCTTAAGTGATAACCACTCTAACGATGACAACTTGTTGATACTCTCAGGGAGTTCAAACAGGTTACAACAATTATCCAAATATAACCATGTTAAAGACGATAAGCCATCCAATATGATTTGTAGGTTTGAGGTGTCAAGCTGTATGCAATCCTCAAGATCAAGGAAGTCAAGAGATCTCAACTTAGACATGCTATAGGTGCTTCAAACTCTTACATCCTTCTAGGTGCAAGTGTTGAAGTGTGCTGCAAAATCTATTTGAGGGCAATGCTTCAATATCTGTAATGTTTATGAACACACGATGATTTTTATTTGAAATAAGTGAAAACTCCTTGAGGTTAGAGCATTCAACACCAAAACTAGGCAAAAACTTAAAAGAGGTCTTAAAGTCAAAAAGAAAAATTAAAATTTAGATCAAGTTACTTCAATTTGTTTTATCAAATCCTCAAAACAAACTACGATGGAATGTGAAATTTAATTTTGTTGTAGATGAGGGAAAATGTCTGTGAGTTTTATTTTGATAAGGAAGAGAGGAAGGGGACAGGTTTGAAAGGTTTTATTATGTTTGAGAGTTTTAATTTGAGTTATAACCTAAACTCCTATTTTTTAAGTTTTCCAATTAATTTTTTACCCCTATACTGAACAAGGTTGTCCTTGCATGTAGTCGACTCAATGCACATGGTTCATTAATGCAATTGTCAGAGTGTCAATTCGAAGCAGTTGGCTGATTTGTACCAAATTCAAATGGACATTTTATATTTGCATTGCTTTCATTCCTATCTACCTAGTTTTTGTTTCATTTTTTTTTTGTTGGAAACCGCAATGAACAGACTGTATGTAATATTTGAAAAATAAGAGAAAATGGAAAATTATGAAAAATATTGATGAGAAAAAATGTTTTTAGAGATAAAACAATTATGAGATTAAATTTTGGGAGAAGATAAATATCTTTGAGAAATTTTAGATGATAAAAATAATTTTCAAAGGGGAAATACTTTTTTACTTCATAATATATATATATATATATATATATATATATATATATATATATATATATACTATACTTTAAAATTTTTAAATAATATTATTATGAAACACATTAAATATATATAATTATTTTAATAAAAGATAAAATTATAAAATATATTATATATCCTCCATTTTCTTCTTCAGATTCATTTTATATCCAAAATAAGGGTAAAATAAATCCTTTAAACACATTTCATCTTCTTTTCTGCATAACTCCTAAAAACTCCCTAAGTTACTTATTTTGGAAAAAAGAACTTAACTTTTATCTAATGACAGAATAAAATTATTTCATATTATCAAAAATAAAATTTCACTAAAGTGATAAATCACATAAAATAATTACTCACTACCACAAACATCAATCATATTAGTAATTTCAATAAAATTTTATTAAATAATAGTATAAAAATATATTACACTATATAGAAATTAAACTCTTAGATTAGCTAATATATCATTAATTGATTACAGATCAAATGAACTAAATATACAGAATTTGATATCATATATAAGTGGTCTTGTCCGTACTAAAATTAGTGGTTCAAAGATTTTTTGACATCAATTTTTTAGAAGATTATGAATATCAATTTAGTCTATTATTTTTTTAAAATAGATATTAATTTAATTATTTAATGTATATTCATACACTAATTAGTTTGACCTCTAAATTAAGGGAGTGGAAATTTATTGTAATGCCTTCATCTTGAAATTTCCAAAATACCCTTAATTTAAAGAGTGTTGAACTCTTATTTATTTAGACTTTCATATTTAAAATTAAATTTAATAATTATACTAATTAATATTAAATATAAAAATTGTCTGTTTTTAATTTATTAATTTTTAAAATAAAATTAATCTATCATCCTCTAAGTGTTATAAATTTTTGGGCAAAAAAGAAAGGAAAGTTTTATTCACTCTTTGCTAGTAAGTTCCATTCACTATTAAGTTTTCAGTAAGATTATTTTCAGGAATTATGGAGATTTTTTTATATATATTTTAAATATCAGGAACTTTTCAAAATCTTCAATTTTCCGGATACAACGTTGTGTTAAACATTTGTGTACTATTATTGTCATCACATTCCAAACTTAAATTTAAATATCATACTAGTTATTACTAAAAAATAACAATAATTATACCACTAAATTAGGCCCAAAAAACTCTTAATTTAAACGTAATGTTTCACTTAAATTGGAAAATGTAATAAACTAAATTTAAATAACTTGTTGCTTACAAAACAAAAATATAACACTATCTTCGTATCATACTTATGTTACACAAGTTGTGTAAGAACAATACATTTAAATTTTATTATCTTTACAATTTAATTAATACATGATAAATAATCTCATATTAATTAAATGTTTACCTTAATCAAGCCAATTTTCAAAGCACCAATATTAAAGAGTATATCTTTATCAAAATATATTAAAAAATATATGTTGATCAAAATTAAAGAGTATATTAGTCTGTCATTTTTAATTAATTAATTACGGCTACAACAAAAAGCTGAAAAGAACATTACAGTAATAATCATTAAATATCACGCAATAGATATAACAGCACTCATAAAAAGTGTAGTGCACAAAACCAACGGTGCTTGCCATTCCAAAACCATATATACATGTGCAACATTTTTTCTTTTTGGATAATTATATAAATCTGCAATAGATGACTCACGATGAACAAACACATGAGAGAACTTGAATATGAGACTTTTTTTTTACGTGTGAGACATCCTTCATGTATCATGAATAAACCGTACTTTTGTTTTTGACTAAGGTTAATTATGGAACATCAAAATCAAAGCGTGATCGACAAAAAGAAATGACAATATTCCCTTGAATGTGCATTTGGATGAAGCAATTATAGAGGGAATATAATTTTTAGAATGATCTAAAATTCATCATGATAAAATATTCTGTTTGAATATTAACTTAGAAGAAATAGCAGAATCCAATGGATTTTAAAAAGGAATTTTATTTACCTAAAATAGTGAATTTTGATTTTCAAAGGAATTTTAAAAATTCCTACATATACCAATATACACTTTTCTCATTTTAGTAAGTCTCATTTTTATTATATTCCATTACAATTTCTTTATATTTATGAGATTTTTATTTAATATTATTTTTAATTTATTTTGTTGCATTTAAAATTTTTTAATATTCAGTTTATATTATATGATGTTATATTTATGTAATATTTCATTTTATTTATATAACAATTAAATTTAAAATATTTTGTGAATGAAATTTAAGATAATTTATGAAATATGAACTATAATTAATTTTAGATTGGTTAAATCTTGATTATTAATAAAAAAATTTATTTTTTAAAAAAATACCTTATTATTTATCTCTCTTCTTTAGTTTTAAGATGAAAACTATTTTGATAATTTTCTTAATTTCAGTATGCATTTATAATTGGATAAAATTTCCAAACAGAGATTATATTATAAAAGATCAAATCAATATAAGAAGGAACGATTTAAATTCTTGCAAATCTTTCAAAACTTAATTTGGGCATTTATTGGAATTGTATAGGAAATTACCTGGAAGTTCCTCAAGCCTTACACAATGTCGTAGGCTCACCCCTTGAAGACGTTGGAGACTGAAAATAGATGGATGAATGGAAACTAAATTTACACACCGATCCAGATTTATTCCTTCAAGACTTGAGGCTTTAGAGAAATTCGGAAGCTCAACCAATTCAGATCCCCTAAGGTCAGTATATTTCAGATTTAGTAGATTCTGCATCAATTAAAAGAGTTGTACATGCAATCATCAAAGTTTATACTTCACACTATTTAAAGTCAGAAAAACTAAATAAAACATATAATTGTATCCATACTCAAAGACAAATAATAGTATATACAAATTATAAGATGAACCTCATATATTTAGCTCCACCATAGATCCCATATTATTAGCTATTAGATGAATACCATGTTTATTGGATAGTTTGATCCAATGATCATTAAATATAAGGTTCATAATAAACCCAAACATATAAGGTCCACAATAAAACCCATCATATAATATATAGCCACGGATATATAATTTGGTTCCTTAGTAGTTTTGAATCATTGGACTTTCTAATTGTTAGATATTGTTTTGATGGTTCAGATATGTAGATTTAATACTTAAGTAAAATTAAAAATAAAGTAATAATTTTTAAAATAAAAAATTAGAATTTTTTAAAAGACAAAAGTACCCATTCATCACCACTCAACTCTTCACCTCACTCCACCACCATCCCCATCCATTATTCACTCATCCACCACCACCACCACCACCATCTATTGTCACTGTGTACCTCCTCAAAAAAAAAAAAAAAATCCCAACCCCAAAAATCCATCATCACCATCACCTTTGATCTCTTCATAATAATTATCCAAAACGCACACAATATCACGATATCAGTTTCCACAACTTTAGCTTTCCCAATATGTGTACATGCAGAAAAAGGGAGCTCCACAATTTATTCAAACACACCCACAAAGGCAAGGAATAGCAAGTGGGGACAAACAGTAAAATGTACAAAATCAAAGCTAGAAGCAAACTGAAAAACCCAACACACAACTCGACGGAGACCAAAGAAAAAAAAAAGTATACAAACCCCTTGAGTTTATATTCTTTTATAAAGCATCTTCATAAACTTTAAAATCTTACTAATTAATCCTCATATTTTAACTTATAATTCAATAGATTTTTCAATGAAAGAATTTGCTAAATTACTAATAGTTATTACTGTAAATAGTAAGATTTTTCCATTCATTGACATAATATCTTAGTTTTGAAAAATAGCAATTTTTTATTATGATATATTTATATCTTAATTTTATTTTTAAAGTTTTTATCTATTAATTCAGCTATTTGAATAAAAAGTACATGAACAACAAACAAATTAATCAATAGTCAAAATTTAATGTAACATGAATGGTTAATATGTTCACTGTGTTACTATACTAGTATTATATGAATAAATTTAAAACAAAAAATTAATACAAAAAAATTAAAATAAGGGTCTATTGAAGTATTAATTAAAGTTTATGGATTAATTAAAAAGATTTTAAAGTTCGCATTAGTGATTTGTGAAAAGGTAAAAGTTTAGAGTGATTTTATAATATTTTCCCAATATTATATTCAAGAGAAAAATTTTGAATCGATTTCAGTACTTCACAACGTGTAATTTAACTTTGTCATATAAAAAAATCGGCATTTGTCACGTTTTTACTTATCTTAATTTAACAGTTATTTTCAATCCAACTAAAATATCATATAATCATTTATAAATTTTCTAACACTGATAAAAGTAGATTAATTGTTCTTTTTAAATGATCGTCCACCAAAAGAATACTTGCACTTAAACATTCTTAAATTAAAGTATTTATTTATTAGTAATTTAATTGTAAATCCTTTTTCTATTATTTTATAATTATTGTTTAATTAATTTACAATTTTATATTATAATGTTAAACTGTGCAACTTACCACCACATGAGTACAATAACAAGCAAATATCACTCAATGACTAGGTGAATAGACTATTTTGTTAAGGACTATTTTAAATAAGTAATCGTTTTCTGGCCTAGTTTTTTTTTAGGTAAGTATTATTGGCTCAACGTTAAAAAGAAGAGCAAGAAGAAACAAAGACGATTTACACCCGATGAAGGTTATCAAATTGGAGAATTTGCCTAAACTCATAAAACTTGGGTAAAGTCTTCAACTCATAAACTTATAAAGCTCAACTCATAAACTCATTAAGGGAACATAACTCATAAATTTGTAAGGAGTTTACAAGTTAACTCAGAGTTTGATAACCTTGTACATGATAAGCTTACTCCAACCGTAGATACAATCATACAAGAAGAACCATGAGTTATGACAAAGCAAGCCTCAAGATGTAATGTCCCCTTTTTTATAAGATAATTTGTGTAATAGTAATTTTAGTTTCTATATCTAAATTAAATATTTTATTTTTTCATACTTGGTTATTTTTTATCAACATCTATTTTAAAGGATAAATCAAAAAGTTAAAATGTAAATAATAACTATTTAAAATATGACTATAAATTAGTTAAAATAAGCTCAATATATGTTATATTATGTTAGAAATAATATTTATTAGGATAATAAGAAGTACTAAATTGAGTGGTAATAATTAATATGTAATTTTATACAAAAAGAATAACAACAAAAAGTTAACAAAAGATAAAATAAAATAAAAATAAATAATGCACCTCCAGTTGCCTATTAGTCATGAACACAACCGGCAGGGAAAAAATGGCCACATGTTGGTAAAAGTCAAGATGCATTGTCTTTTACATATAAAGGGGAAGGGAAATACGAAGGTGATAGAAAGTGTAGTAGTGGTTGTATCTGTGTTATTGCAAAGAGAAGCAGGGTTAGCCCAAAAAAAAGGGAGACAGGAAAAAAGGTGAAAAAAAGGGCCACATGTTGCCTATTTTTTCGTACTCTTGTGTGTATATAAAGAGAAAGAGAGGGCGTACATAGTCAATGTAGAAACAAAGAACTGAAGATGAGTTTAGCAGTGCACATTATTTTTATCTTTACATAGATTTACATGTAGAAAATAAATTTATTTTTATGTAAAATAAAAATTATGACTACATCTATTAATTATCTATCATCTTTTTATATTGAAGTTACTCATTATAATTACGATTGTTATTCTATTTTGTTATTCTTTCATATTTATGGATGATAATGAATCCAAATATTAATTAAAATAATATTAATCACTTAATTAAAAAAATATTTACTCCCCGTCTATCTCGTTGGTTTACTATACTTCGATTTCTTTATTTTATATTATCACTTAATTAAAAGATTTTCTTCTCTCTTCAAGGTTTGCGGACTACTGCCGTTTGATTTCTTCTTTTTATTTTACCTTTCTCTTTGTATTTATGCTGCCCACTATTTAACTCAAGTCAATTTATATTTTGTGCATTTATTTCAGTTTATTGTTTAATTTTATATTTTACTATTTAATTTGTTATTACTATTATTGATCATTTTATGAGCTTTTATTTAAGTTTTATTTATAGATTAATTTTATGCATATTTGTTAATGTGAATTATGCACAATAACAATTAATTAATTTTTAAAAAAGATACTCGATCAAAATTTGCTTCTAACTGTCGACAAGGCAAAGGGATAGAAAATTGTCTCAAAGTATGTTTCCAATGTACTTTTCTCATTAAACGGTGCAAATTTCACATTTTTTTTAACAGGCATACATAGCTAACATTTACTTTAACAATTTCTTCACTGTGGGTATGTTTGGTTTATAGGTAAAAATTACTTGAATAAATTTTATGCCTAAAATAACACATGAAACTTATTCATTTAAAATAACATGTGTAAAATGGGTGTGGATTATATATGGTCGGTTATAATTTGAATTCACATACCAGGCTGCATGGTAGGATTATAGGAATCCAGATTATTTGACATATTTTATTGAAGTTCTATAACAAACATGATGCGTAAGCGTTATATTTACCTTGCTAATTATTTTTTTGTATTATTCTTTGTTTTGTATGTTTCTTCCGTATCCTTATCATAGTTTTGAGAGATTTTATCATACGCAGTATATGAATGTATTTGCATGGATATAACTAATCGTACAGTGGATTTTATGGCTATATGTTTGGGTTCATCATAGATCACATATTTATTGACCGTTGGATTAAACTATTTAATAAAAATATAGTAATTATCCAATGACTAGTAATAAGAGATCCATAGTAGATCAAAATATGAGAGGTACGCCTTATAATTTTTTCTAATCGCACACATATCCATATATACAAATACTTGGGAAGAAAACGAAATATAATTTTCACACACCTGTACACCATCCCAAAGTTTTGTAAGACGACTTCCTGGCATACGGAGTTCAACAAGATTTTCTGCATTGAATGTTGCTGGCAAGGATTTCGATGGGTATCCATCCCAATGAAAAAGAATTATTTTATCTGACAGCATATTAAGGCCTTCTGGAAGATGCACCCTACTATGTCTATCTGATAAATATGTGTATAGTCTCAAAAACTTTAAATTGACCATTCCAGCAAAGGATTGAGGACTTAGGATTAGGTCCCTAATTCTTAACATGTTCAAGGTTATACTTTCAATATGTTCAGTCCCCTGTCCAATAAAAATAAAAGACAAAAATAAAAGGTAACTAACTCATCGAAAAGAAAAATATTGTGCTTGAGGCACATATATATTACCTAAAGAGACTAATTTTACTATATTATTGGTGTAAATAATTTATCACTACATCTAACCATGTCTGACCATGTACAAAAAAAAAAAATTCTAACCATGTGTTATTATATGAGTAATTTTTGAACATGTATCAAAATTAAAACTTTAAATTAAGTAAATGCAATTGATGAATTGATAATACAATGTTAAAGATCTTATATTATCAAATAATCTTTCCATTTGTATCAAGAAAAAGAAATTGTTTGGAGATTTGGAAAATATTACTACAATTATGAGTTTTTTATATTTAATTATTGCATGATTTAAAATAGACTAAATACTTATTTTTAAGGGGAAGTTTTTTTATCAAGGAAAATTATAGTTTACCCCCTGAATGATAGGTCATGTGCACCTTACACCTTAAATTTTTAAAATATGTAAATCAACACTCTAAACTTTCATAAATATTCATTTTAGCCAAAGTAATTATACTATGCCCCTGAATTTTGGAACATATACAAATTGACCCCTTGAACTTTACTAAATGAGCAATCTGACACCCTAACGGCCTATTTGATTTCAGTTTCTAATTTTCAATTTTCAGGATTTTATAAAGAAAATACTAAAAATGAAAACTGTAATTTGTAGTTTTAGAATTTAGGATTTCCTTCACAAAATTTGAAAACTTGGAAACTCAAACCAACAGGTCCTAAAATTTATTAAAATTGTGATTTTTTTTGTTTACAATTAATGAAAAATTAATGGACGGATCAATTTGTATATTCAAGAAAGTTAAAAGGTTGAAAAAATTGCTTCTTCCGTACAATTTCATACAATGCAACATGGGCCAAATTAGTCCCTCGTACATTTTGTGGAACTACGAAGGACAAAGTATATTTTGCAGAACTATATGAATGATCAATTTGTCCTCTATTTTTGAAATGTGAAGGACTAATTTGAAACTTTCAAATTTTGATGGACTAATTTGTCCCTTAATACATTTCTGATGGACCAATTTGGATATTTAGTCAAAGAATAAATTTTACAGCAATGTGGCTTTTAATTTTAGTGAAAGTATGCATGAAATAGTACACTAATAACAATTTAAATTTAAACAGAAGCATGACATTATAATGGAATTTTTCTCTTAGTTTCTTACCTCATTATGCTTCAGGACACGATAAATGTCATTCAAGTCCCATAAATGACTTCGTTCTCCTGGTCTTTCAATATTTTGTTCACGAACAATTTCTCGACCCATTTCTCAAATCAAGTCATGCATAGATATATTTCCGATGCTAGAAACTTCTATAAGACCTTTATCTTGAAGATTTCTCAAAGTAATAGAAGTTGAGTAACCACTTGCATCAAGGAAAATTTCTACATCATCTTTCGAATAAGGTTCATGGAAGAAACAAGCAATATTTAAAAATATACGCCTCTCCTCTCAATCTAACTTTTCATAACTCAATCTCAAAACAGCTTGAATTTGTGGATATGGCATTTTCTGAAGCTTTTGCAACTGACTTTCCCATTCTTTAGCATTTTTGCCATTAAGAAAGGAACCCAAAACTTTCAAAGCTAATGGGAGCCCTTTAGCATATTCAACCACCTTCATCATGAGTTCATGCCAATTCATTTGGAGGCAATTTCCATTTTTAAAGGCGTACAAATTAAGAAGTCTTAGAGCATCATCACATCCTAATGCCTTAACTTTATATATATCATCAGCTTCATTACGAATCACGTGCTCATTTCTAGTTGTGACAATGATTCTGCTACCTGAACCCAACCAATCATGTCCTCCGATCAAATTTGTAACTTGATCTGAATCATCGACATCATCAAGAACAATAAGAGCCTTTGTGCGACAAAGTCTCCTTGAAATATTACCTGGTACTCCATCAGGAATGTCAATGTTTAGATCCTTTTCCTCCAATAATTTGGAAATGAGTTTACGTTTCAATTGAATTATTCCAGACTTCTTTGATTCCACCCTTACATTTTCTTAAAAACAACAAGCTTCATATTCAAAGCACAATATGTTAAACAATGCACTAGCAATAGTTGTTTTACCAATACCTCCCATGCCACAAATCCCTATGATACGAACATTGATCTGGTACAAGATATTAGGGGCTTAAGATCTGCAATTGGTTTATCAATTCTGATAAGAGTTTAAGTTAACGTGGTGCTCGTGAGCCAACCTTGTCAACACACGCCTGACAACTTTTTCAATGAGCTTAGCTTTAGTCCTACAGAGAAATGGAAGCTAATTACATTACTATCTCTGAAGCATGGGTACAGGACTTTAGTAAAAGTACCCGTACCTGGTACTTTCTTTATGGGTACGCGTTGGATATGTGTGGATATGCCTGGGTACGTACCGATAATTCTATTTGAAAAACAAAATTGGATACGGTGGTACAGATGGGTACACCTAGGATACGTATCCAATCCTAGGTACGCCAGTTAACGAATTTTTGTATTTTTTTATATTTTTTCCTTTCTTTCCTTTCGTATTCCAAATCTATTGAGTCCTAACTTCTCCCATGCCCAAATTTGTTTTTTTTTAAAGAAAATTTGTAATATAATATTGAATAATTTTTATCAGTTTTATGTTAAAATTATAGTTTTCATTGCATGAAATTTATAAAATTTTTATATTTTTTAATACACACAAACGTACCTATACCCCACTATTTCCAAAATTTTTGTATCATATACCTTATCCGTACCAAGTATAGATACCATACCCGTATCCAAGCAACATAGATTACTATTTAATTATTTATCATCCAAGAAAAATGAAACATTTTCCCATTAAACATAAAGGATTTACCGGTGATCATTTCATTTATGATTGACCATCACTTCGATTCTCAGTCACACGTCATCAATAGATGATGTTAGAAATCTCTAACTATTGATGGCTTTGGCTTATGTATTGAGGCAAATGAAAACCATTTGCAACTATATATTTGTATAAACTACTAGAATCAAGATCAAGTCTAGCTGTAATGCAGTATTAAGTCATGGCTTGCACTTTGTCATGTATAATAAGCCAGAACTAATGGGTAAACAAGTGTATTTGTTTGGCAAAATCACAAAGTGATAGAGAAAAATTTAGAAGAAAAGGCTGAAATTTAAAGAATGAAGTCAAAAGAAGATACACTAACCCAAAATTTATGGAATGAAATCCTGATAAATTGGCAACTTCATTCAATGTAGTTTTCCATTTCTCTATAGTGTTGGCCTTGAACAATTTCTCGTGTTCAGCAAATGCATTTTTGTAGCACCCTTTTGATGTTGTACATCTGATGGATCTACATTATAGAAGATAGGTACCACGATCTGCCCATTTTTCATCATGCATTCAGTTATTTTGACAAGCTCTTCCAAGCACCATTTTGATGAGGCATAGTCTTTCGAGAATATGATCAGTGTAATTTGTGACTCTTCAATTGCTGTAAAAAGTGCTGACGATAACTCATCTCCTTCCCTAAGCTTGTAATCCACATATGCTTCAATTTTTGCACGACTTAATGCCTTGAGCAAATGGCTAAGAAAACCACGTCGGGTGTCTGAACCTCTAAAACTGATGAAGACATCATATTTTATACGAGGAGCGTGTGAGGAAGAAGGAGGAGAAAACAGAGAAGAAAACATTTGACATGAAGTGCACTGATTGCGCGAATTTACTTCATCCACACAAGTCAGTCTTGGTCTTCTCCATAAACTCCACAAAGACATTCTGAAAAGAACAAAATAAGGATAAAAGAAGAGATTACCATTGATGACATATAATCAAACTCATTAACACCGGTTCACAAACGAATAGAAGAAAAAGAGGGGAAAAAATTGAAACTAGGCATCTAAGCCATGACAATTTGTCAGTAAAATATATCAAATATTGAGGTAAAACAAAATGTGATATATTTTTATGGATCAGTACTCATGGATGTCAAAAATCACGGGTGGAAGAATTTAGGATTCTTCGATGATGTGATTAAAAAAAATGCTTTAATAAAGGGATATAAGCCCCATATTTACTTATAGATGAATAAACTTAAGGGATAAATACACAACTCCTTTTACACACACTAGTTATCAATTCACATTTTTTTTCCATATTTAGTATTTCTTTTGAAGTTTATTTTTTATGTTTAAACTTTTTTAACTTCCTTTATTTTTACTGTGACTTCCCTTGGCATTGTGCTATCTTCCCCTCTCGGAAAGCTTCTGAGTTCTGATACTGATATCTAAGGAAGTGAAAGTCCAGAAGGTGGGTGGGATCCGTGCAACTGATTGGATGAGGACAAAGTTAGCGGGTTTAGTTGTTTATAGGTGCAAACACTGGATTCGAATCTTCCCTTATTTTGGGAGTTTTATGAGAGTCAGTCTTACTTGTCTAGGGGAAAAAAATGAAAAAGAAAAAGAGAGATAAAGTCCTTCATTTCTTGTGAATTTTGTGAGACTTCAAATGGATCATTTCATGTGATAGTTAACTCTAATTCTACGGGTCTAGAGATTTTGAATTCATAAGCAAATTTGAACCTACAACAAATTCCATTTTAAATTTCTAATCAAACAACATATGCTAACGTGCCAAAGTAGAAAGACACACAAAAGGAAGAAGAAGGAAAACTCACAAAGATGGGATCGGCGAAGGCATCCCTCGGAAATACTCAAGGCTGCTCTCCCGATAGAACAGTAAAACAATACTCAAAGCAAAAACAAGAACGAGAAGCAAACAATCGCTGCAAGTGCTCATCAGGTAGTCTTGAATAAATTGGTGTAGCAGGCGCTCCATTCTCATCTTTTTCTTTACCTATCGCTTCTTCAATGCACAGTTGGATGAGTTTTCAGAGGTCTGTCTGAACTCTGAATAGACTATTATATGGTTCACCTCTCAGCAAAGGCAAGTGAGCACGAAGCTGCCTATCATTCACCTGTCAGCAAGCATGGTTCATGAGTCGTTTTCTAATGTATTACTATATTTTTTTTTTACAGTAGCAAAAGCAAGACTAGCAAACTTGAACCTACCACAAACTTGAACATATGCTAATGTGCCAGCGAAAGTAGCACCCGAAGTAGTACAACAGTCAACAAACATGGTTTCATGCGAAACAAGGAAAAAAAAAAGAAGTGAATAAAAGAAGGGAAACTCACAACGATGATCGAGGTCGTGGAAGGCATATACCTGTGAAATACTCAAACCTATTCCGATGCTTTACCCTCTGCCATTAGAACAATAAAAGCAAAAACAAAGGCGAGAAACAAAAAATTACACACGCAGTGCTCAGATGTTAAGGATCAAGGCCATATTATATTCTTCTTCAATGCTCAATTTAGATGACTTTTAATTTCAGAGGCCTATCTGAATGAATGAATGAATAACCTCCCTGTCAGATCTGATCTGCCGCGTGAAACGAAGGCCTTCACCCGGTTGAGTAAGTGAATGGAATGGAAATTTGAAAATAACCAACCAGGAAGAATTAAAAGCCAATAAATGTTAATTCATCAATAAAATATAACAACATGCCAAGGCAGCACTTGAAAATACTACAGGGTTTTATGTGAATGAAGATCACAAATAACTACAGAAATAAAAGAAGGAAAGCTTACAAAATAAGCTCTCTACCGCGTTAGACTGAGTTCAGCCTTACGAGAAAAAGAAGAAATGCTTCATGCATTTAAAGTTGCAATTGATGAAGTTAATGGAGAAGACGCAAAGAAAGTTCGGAGTACTTTGGAAGGTAGGTGCGTAGCGAGTTAAAGGGGTTTCCTGACAAAGTTAAGTGGGTGAGGTCTTTTTTAAGAATTTGAATTCGGTGGAGATCACCCAAAGTTCCACCCACTGATGTGAGAGAATGAAAAAAAAAAAGTGTAAAACTAAATTAATTTAATCAAGCATGTATTTGGATTAATTTATTTCTTTTTCTTCCTCTTTTCGTTATGATTTCTCTATAAGCATTACCAGCCTTTGGGGAAAAGATTTATATATGATATATTAGTTCTTAAAAAAACCAAAGTTTTGTATAAATAAATCAATAAAATAAAAAAATTGTGAAAAATTTGAAAATCAGAGCAACTTTTTCTGAAAAAAAAGAAGAAAATCAGAGAGCAACTATGACTCTCGGACAACAATTTTGGGCATACTTTGATGAAAGTAACTGATTATCGATATCATCATGCAGATAATAACTTACCACGTTGTTGTAAATAGTGCACATAGTTAGGTAGTGACAGAGAAGTTGAAAAAAAAATAATAATAAATAATGAGACTCGTATATTTTATAAGTAATGTATTTGGGTGTTTGAGAAAGTTAAGTATTAAATAGTATTGTGATTTCTCAAATCACTGTAAACAATGGGGTATTGACCGGTAACCCCATGATATTTTTTTGACATTTTTCTAGTAACACTATAATAGATCATTTCTATTCTAACACCCAAAAGTATGTGTCTAATTGGCGCACTCATCTTTTTATTATTAGATGTGATGGATAAATAAAAAGTTAGACCACCATAACATTTAACAGTAATGATAGAGTGGATGTCTCAATTTTGGGTGTTTTGAATAGTTTTTTTTTGTGTCACTAGACACCTTGGGTACTCTTATAGCTGATGAAATAGGAATCCAAACATTGTTGAGCAGGCAGCATGCACAAGAGCAAATCCCGGGATAAAGTCAAAAGCAATAAGAACATGCCTTGGAAGTCAACATAACATGCTGCTCAACTTTTGTGAAAATGGTTGCACACACTTTAATAGTTTATATTTTTGTCATGATCTTTCTGGTATGGGGAATCTGGTATTCACACCATCCCCGCACCAACCTACCCCTACTCTACAAACAGAAAAAGAAGGTTCTATTACCATTATGGCCCTGTTTGAAAATAACTATTTACCTAAATATCACTCTTCTCAAACTATTTGAGTGCATTTCTTTTAGATATTAAAAATAATTATTATAAAATATAAATTTTGGATGCGTTTATTTAAGATTTTAGAATAAGTAATTATAAAACTTAAATTTTATATATAAATAAAAAGTTGAAATAATTTTTTTAAAATAATTTTTCTAGATTCTATAAAAAAAAATTGAAAATTGATTTTTTTAGATTTTGATTATTTTAAAAAATTATTCAGATATACAAAAAATAATTTTATTTTATGAAAAAATAATTTTGAGACAAAATAATCCCATCCAAACACATTATTTATAATTAAAAAAATTGAGAATTGATTTTTTTCAAAAGCTATTTTTTTAAGCTTATAAAAAACTGAAAAACTAATTTTATTGAGATTCTAATTATTTTAAAAAATTATCTAAATATACGAAAAGTGATTTTATGGATGAAAAAAGTTATTTTGGGTCATCCGGAATCTCTACAAACGCACCATTTATCAAACTACTCCTCTTTTATGGCTTTTTTACTGATATAAATTAAAAAAATTCTTTTAATATAAAATTATCATTTTGTGAAGATTATTTTCACACATTCATTCTTTTTTTATATGGATGAAATTGATTAAATATGTGTATATTTCTAATCACTAAAACACTTAGAAATCAATCCCCCCCCAGCTCTTTTCGTAGTGAAATCAGTTAGATGTAGGTAGATTTTCAACCATTTTTTCTACCTGAAATCTATCAAGCATAAAGTAGATTTCTGACATTTTGTGGTAGTTTCAACTTGTTTGCGGCTGTTTCTAACTTTTGCAATTTTATTTTATTCTTATTTTTTTGAAAAAATATTGCATTTTTGAAAAGCCAATGTAGTAAAAATGCGACTATGAACCAAAATAAGGTATAATTAGCAAAAATAAACACCATAGCCGCACTCAAAATGAGAATCAAAAATGAAAAAAGAAACCAGAATCAAAGAGAAAAATACAAAGGAAGCAAACAGAATAATTACCATCATCTAAATTCTCAAAATAATTACCTATTTTGCATTTGTTTTTAGCCTTGCAATTTTTTCATTTTTTTAAATATTGCACTTTAGAAAACCACCATAGGAAAAATGTCGTTATGAACCACAATCAAATATAATTAGCCAAATCAAACACCACATGAAAAATATTGCGTCTTTGATTATATATGGTTTTTTTTTCTCTTTATGATTCTGATTTTGTGCATGGCTATGGTGTTTGATTTGAGTAGTTATGTTTGATTTTGGTTCATAATGGTATTTTTCAAGTCCATTTCATTCGTACAGCATTTACACCCCTAATAACACCAAAATGTGGTGTTTTAAACAAATTTACCAAATTTCGGTTTGAGAACTCACATTGTCCGAGTTTTTGTTAATAAAAAAATAGTTTAGAAATGAATTCGACAGTGATGTGTTTAATAAAAATAATATATAATACTTGATATTGTCGAGTTTAATAAAAAATAATATAACAACAAACTCGATTATGTCAAAATAAACTCGTTAATGTCGAGTTTTACTAATCACCATATTTTTCTAAATTTTTCTATAATCTTATATTTCAATATAAAATTTACCTAAAACTTATACACAAAATAAAAAAAGAGTAAATATCTCATGTAGTTCGTTAAGAAAATTTTGTAAAATTATTTAGTCCCTCAAAAACTGAAATTAAACTTGGGTCCCTCAAGATTTTAATACCAAATCACTGCTAGTCTAGCCACCTTTATTTTCTCCAGCCAAATAAAACACATTGGAATTGAAAGAATCATTTACTATTTCAAAGTAAAAAAAAAAAAGGCTTTCATTTCATTTTTTTAATTTTATTCCCAAACACTTACTTGTATATATACACCAAACAAAAAGTAATGAGAAATAAAGAAAACTCACATGCCAAGGACACACGCGTAACATCATGGCTCTTATCGAGGCATTTTTCAGGGTTCTCATGCATCCTTCTCGCATTTGAGGATTTCCACGTTCTCCGCATGGCACGTTACCCCAATGTTCTTCATTGCTAACATCAACACCGCCGATGTTGGGTCAGGTTCCTGAGCATCCACTTTCGGTCACCAATCGCTGATTTTTTTTTTTTTTGTAGTGCATCATTCTTCTCGCATTTGAGGAACTCCACGTTCTCTGCGTGGCACCTTACCCCAATGTGCTTCGATGCTGACATTAGCATCGTCGATGTTGGGATTGGGTTCCTTGCAGCATCCAACGTGCTCGCCATCTCACGAATTTTCCTTTGGTTCCAGAAAAATGAGAGAAAACTAACAAGGAAAAGGGGAAAATAGAAGGAAATAAAAAAGATTGAAACTTTGCAATGGTGAGCTTAGAAAAGTGATAATTGAATTGAAATTGGAGGACCCTTTACCTTGAATTTTATTGTTTTTGTCAATTGAGAAAGAACATAATGAAGACTTGAAGACCAGGGAAGTGCTTGTTATGAGTACTGAGAAGTGAGAAGAAGAAGAGAGAGAAATGCCAAAATGCACTATGGGTGGATAAGTCGCTGATGGGCATTCTCCTACTTGCATTGAAAATCACTACTATTTGATAATTTTTTTCAAATAATAGTTTTACTTTTCAAATATGTTTTTTTATTAGCTTTATTTAATCGATGATTGCAATTTGATAGATATAAAAAAATTTAGATTAGTAGGACATGTATCTTATTCTTAATCACAAATAATTAAGAGATATCAGTATCCTTCGATTTTATAAAGGTCCGAAGAAATCGCTTTTAAATATTAAAAAAATTGTTATAAAGGCCAAAAAAAGGGGTATATTTTAAAAGAAGAAATAGAGAACAAATTAAAAATGTTTTTGGCTGTTTGTATATATATATATATATATATATATATATATATATCAAACCATCCTAAACTTTTACTCTTTTACAAATCACTACTACAAATTTTAAATACTCATCAATTAGTCCCTAAATTTTGACTCATACTTAAATAGATCCATTTGTTTTAAATTTGTTCATACAATAATAGTATAATAATACATAAAAAAAACTTGTTAGCCATTTATTTTACATTAAATTTAGATCATTTACCAATTTATTTACTGTACAATCTTATTGTTTTCAAATAGTTAAATACATTTGTTTAAGAAAATGATCTATTTTAAACAATAATAATAGTTTAAAGAGTAATTGGGATGAAATTAAAATTCTAAGTATCTATTTGCAATAAGCGTAAAACTCCCATGCGGGATTGGTAGAAAAACATCCAATGAGACTTTTAAAAAGTCTTTAATGAAACACAAAAGAAAGCCATATAGGATAGGAAAAGAAAAATTAAAATAAAGAGAGTTTGAAAAGAAAAATAAATAAATAAAGATTGTGTACTCAACTCTTACAAATTAAACAATTATATCTACAATATGAAGGCGAAAAAAAAAAAAAGGGAAAAGATAGCTGAGTAGGAGATGTGTTGCCGAATTTAGTTATTTGAAAACCACTTTTAAGCATACTTTTTCAAGAGAAGTTACTCTCTGTTTCACTCATTGCAACATTTGACATATTCCCAAACAACATCAAGTGCATCTTTATCCAAATTTGGGCAATCATAAAATGAAAAGGTTAACCTTGGCAATTTTCTTTCTCTCTTGATTCTGAGGTGTTCTTCCACTAATTCAGGTGTTGGAGTGACAGTCTCTCCAGGGATGTGCAACCATCGACATCCAACATACAGAGGGATGCTGGAAGTGCTCAGGCAGTGATTGGAGCCTCCTGAATCGTTTAAGAGACGTTCCAAGTGTGTAAGATGTTTGATGCTTTCTGGCAAGTTTTTGACATTAGTTTTCGAAAGTGATAACTGCTCTAACGATGACAACTTGCTGATACTCTTGGAGTTCAAACAGGTTATGACAATTAGCCAAATATAACTTTTTTAAAGACGATAAGTCATCCAATATGATTTGTAGGTTTGAGGTGTCAAGCTGTATGCAATCGTCAAGATCAAGTAATTCAAGAGATCTCAGCTTAGACAAGCTATCTGATAGGTGCTTCAAACTCTTACATCCTTCCAGGTGCAAGTGTCGAAGTGTGCTGCAAAATCTATCTGATGAGGGCAATGCTTCAATATCTGTAATGTTTACGAACACACGATGATTTTTATTTGAAGTCAGTGAAAACTCCTTGTGTTAGAGCATTCAACACCAAAACTAGGTAAAAACTTAAAAGAGGTCTTAAAGTGTAAATATTGCAAAAAGAAAAATTAAAATTTAGATCAAGTTACTTCAATTTGTTTTATCAAATCCTGAAAAAAAAACTACGATGGAATGTGAAATTTAATTTTGATGTAGACGAGGGCAAATGTCTATAAGTTTTATTTTGATAAGGAAGAGAGGAAGGGGACAGATTTGAAGAGTTTTATTATGTTTGAGCGTTTTAATTTGAGTTCTGTGTATTTTTATTAACCCTTCAATTCCTCTTAAACTCCTAGTTTTTAAGTTTTCCAATTAATTTTTTATCCCTGTACTAAACAAGGTTGTCCTTGCATGTAGTTGACTCAATGCACATGGTCCATTAATGCAATTGTCAGAGTACCAATTCGAAGCAGTTGGCTGATTTGTACCAAATTCAAATGGACATTTTATATTTCCATTGCTTTCATTCCTATCTACCTTTTTTTTGGTTGGAAACCGCAATGAACAGACTGTATGTAATATTTAAAAAATAAGAGAAAATGGAAAATTATGAAAAATATTGATGAGAAAAAATGGTTTTAGAGATAAAACGATTATGAGATCAAATTTTGGGAGAAGATTAATATCTTTCAGGAATTTTAGACAATAAAAATAATTTTCAAAGGGGAAATACTTTTTTACTTCATAATATATATATATATATACACACACATAGTACACACTATACTTTAAAATTTTTAAATAATATTATTATGAAACACATTAAATATATATAATTATTTTAATAAAAGATAAAATTATAAAATATATTAGATATCCTCTATTTTCTTCCTCAGATTCATTTTATATCCAAAATAAGGGTAGAATAAATCCTTTAAACACATTTCATCTTCTTTTCTGCATAACTCCTAAAAAACCCCTAAGTTACTCATTTTGGAAAAAAGAATTTAACTTTTATCTACTGATAGAATAAAATTATTTCATATTATCAAAAATAAAATTTTACTAAAGTGATAAATCATAAAAAATAACTACTCACTGCCACAACCACCAATCATGATTAGTAATTTCAATAAAATTTTATTGAATAATAATATAAAAATATATTACAATATATAGAAATTAAACTCTTAGATAAGTTAATATATCATTAATTGATTACAGGATCAAATGAACTAAATATACAAAATTTGATATCATATATATAAGTGATCTTGTCCGCACTAAAATTAGTGGTTCAAAGATTTTTTGACATCAATTTTTTTAAAAGATTATGAATATCAATTTAGTCTATTATTTTTTCAAAATATATATTAATTTAATTATTTAATGCATATTCATACACTAATTAGTTTGACCTCTAAATTAAGGGAGTGGAAATTTACTCTCATGCCTTCATCTTGAAATTTCTTAAATACCCTTAATTTAAAAAGTGTTGAACTCTTATTTATTTAAACTTTCATATTTGAAATTAAATTTAATAATTACACTGATTAATATTAAATATAAAAATTGACTTTTTTAATTTATTAATTTTTAAAATAAAATTAATCTATCATCCTCTAAGTGTTATAAATTTTTGGATAAAAAAGGAAGCAAAGTTTCATTCACTCTTTGCTCGTAAGTTCCATATTCACTATTAAGTCTTCAATAAGATTATTTTCAAGAATTATGGATATTTTTTTATACATATTTTAAATATCAAATACTTTTTAAATTTTCAATTTTCCGGATACAACGTTGTTTTAAACATTTGTGTATTATTATTGTCATCACATTCCAAACTTAAATTTAAATATTATACTAATTATTACTAAAAAATAACAATAATTATACCACTAAATTAGGCCCAAAAAACTCTTAATTTAAACGTAATGTTTAACTTAAATTGGAAAATGTAATAAACTAAATTTAAATAACTTGTTGCTTGACAAAACAAAAATATAACACTATCTTCATATCACACTTATGTTACACAAGTTGTGTAAGAATAATACATTTAAATTTTATTATCTTTACAATTTAATTAATACATAATAAATAATCTCATATTAATTAAATGTTTACCTTAATCAAGCCAATTTTCAAAGCACCAATATTAAAGAGTATATCTTTATCAAATTATATTAAAAAGTATATGTTGATCAAAATTAAAGAGTATATTAGTCTGTCATTTTTAATTAATTAATTAATTACGGCTACAGCAAAAAGCTGAAAAGAATGTCATAGTAATAATCATTAAATATCACGCAATAGGTATAACAGCACTCATAAAAAGTGTAGTGCACAAAACCAACGGTGTTTGTCATTCCAAAACCATATATACATAATACATGTGCGACATTTTTTTCTTTTCGGATAATTATTTACATAAATCTGCGACAAATGACTTACGGTGAACAAGACAGACGACAGAACTTGAATATGGGGCTCTTTTTTTTTTTTGTGACGTGTGAGACATCCTTCATCCATCAGGAATAAACCGTACTTTTGTTTTTGAGTAAGGTTAATTAAGGAATATAAAATCAAAGCATGATAGATAAAATAAATCATTATTTTACTCTCTTCATTTGGAAATAATTGTCTAATCTTAAAATTTTACTTTTACATAAACAGTTGTCCATTTAAGAAATTCATACAATATTAATTACTACCTCCATTGTCTAATGAGTATTCATCTTTACTTATACATATATATTAAGAAAATGATTAAATAAACTTGAAGTTAGCTAAATCTAAATATATTTTATAACACTACATGTGCAACATTTTTTTCTTTTTGGATAATTATATAAATCTGCAACAGATGACTCACGGTGAACAAACAGATGAGAAAGCTTGAATATCAGACTCTTTTGATTATTTTTTTTGACGTGTGAGGCATCCTTCATGTATCAGGAATAAACCGTACATTTGTTTTTGAGTAAGGTTAATTATGGAACATCAAAATAAAAGCGTGATAGACAAAATGAAATGACAATATTCATTAGCCTAAAGTCTGCGTTTGAATGAAATAATTACAAGGAAAATGTAATTTTTAGAATGATTTAAAATTTATCATGATAAAATATTTTTTTTAGATATTAACTCAGAAGAAATTGTAGAATTTAGTGGATTTTAAAGAAGAATTTTTTTAACCAAAAATAATGAATTTTAATTTTCAAGAAAATTTTGAAAATCCCTACTTATAAGTATACACTTTTCTCATTTTAGTAAGTTTTACTTTTATTATATTTCATTATAATTTCTTTATATTTATGAGATTTTTATTTAATATTATTTTTAATTCATTTTGTTGCATTTTAAATTTGTTAATATTCAATTTATATTACATGATGTTATATTTATGTAATATTTCATTTTATTTATATAACAATTAAATTTTATAATTTAAATTTAAAATATTTTATGAATGAAATTTAAGATAATTTATGAAATATGAACTCATTATAATTGATTTTAAATCGGTTGAATTTTGATTATTAATAAAAAAATATTATTTTTAAAAAAACTACCTTATTATTTATCTCTCTCTTCTTTAATTTTAAAATGAAAACTATTTCAATAATTTTCTTGATTTCAGTATGTATTTATAATTGGACAAATATTTCCAAATAGAGAATATATTATAAAAGATCAAATCAATATAAGAACGAACGATTTAAATTCTTGCAAATCTTTCAACACTTAATTTGGGCATTTATTGGAATTGTATAGGAAATTACCTGGAAGTTCCTCAAGCCTTACACAATGCTCTAGGCTCAGCACTCGAAGACGTTGGAGACAGAAAATAGATGGATGAATGGAAACTAAATTCACACAACAATCCAGATTTATACGTTCAAGACTTGTGGCTTTAGAGAAATTCGGAAGCTCAACCAATTCAGATCTCCAAAGGTCAATCTTTTTCAGATTTGCTAGATTCTGCATACATGCAATCATCAAAGTTTATACTTCACACTATTTAAATTCAGAAAAACTAAATAAAACATACAGTGGTATCCATACTCAAAGACAAATAATAGTATAGACAAATTATAATATGGACCTCATATATTTAGGTCTATCATGGATCCCATATTATTAGCTATTAGATTAATACTATTTTTATTAGATAGTTTGATCTAATGATCAATAAATAGAAGGTTCATGATGGACCCAAACATATGAGGTCTATCATAAAACCCACCAATAGTATATAGCCATAAATATATAATTTTGTTCCTTGGTAGTTTTGAATCATTGGACTTTTTAATTGTTAGATATTGTTTTGATGGTTCATATATGTAGATTTAATAGTCAAGTAAAATTAAAAATAAAATAATAATTTTTAAAAGATAAAAATATCCATTCATCACCACTCAACTCTTCACCTTACTCCACCACCATCACCATCCATCGTTCACTCAACCACCACCATCATCCATCTAATGTCACTGTGTACCTCCTCAAAAAAAAAATAAAAAATAAAAACAAAAAAACCTCCCAACCCCAAAATCCACCATCACCATCACCTTTGATCTCTTCATAATAATTATCCAAAACGCACACAATATCACGATATCAGTTTCCACAACTTTAGCTTTCCCAATATGTGTACATGCAGAAAAAGGGAGCTCCACAATTTATTCAAACACACCCACAAAGGCAAGGAATAGCAAGTGGGGACAGACAGTAAAATGTACAAAATAAAAACTAGAAGCAAACTGAAAAACCCAACACACAACTCGACGGAGACCAAAGAATAAAAAAAGTATACAAACCCCTTGAGTTTATATTCTTTTGTAAAAGTATCGTCATAAACTTTAAAATCTTACTAATTAATCCTCATATTTTAATTTATAATTCAATAGATTTTTCAATGAAAGAATTTGCTAAATTACTAATGGTTATTACTGTAAATAGTAAGATTTTTCCATATTCATTGACATAAACTATTGATTAATTTATATTATTATTAAATAAATTTTTTTATACTTAACAAATTTTTATTATAAGTAAGCCCACAGTTTAGTGATAGACTCCTGTATATCTCAATTCTAAAGGAGGTAAGTTTGACTTCTTCTCTATTCTTTAATATCTTAGTTTTGAAAAATAGCAATTTTTTATTATAATATATTTATATTTTAATTTTATTTTAAAAGTTTTTATCTATTAATTCAGCTATTTGAATAACAAGTACATGAACAACAGATAAATTAATCAATAGTCAAAATTTAATGTAACACGAATGGTTATATGTTTTGTGAGTTACTATACTAGTATTATATGAATAAATTTAAAACAAAAAAGTAATACAAAAAAATTAAAATAAGGGTCTATTGAAGTATTAATTAAAGTTTATGGATTAATTAAAAAGATTTTAAAGTTCGCATTAGTGATTTGTGAAAAGGTAAAAGTTTAGAGTGATTTTATAATATTTTCCCAATATTATATTCAAGAGAAAAATTTTGAATCGATTTCAGTACTTCACAACGTGTAATTTAACTTTGTCATATAAAAAATATCGGCATTTGTCACGTTTTTACTTATCTTAATTTAAAAGTAATTTTCAATCCAACTAAAATATCATATAATCATTTATAAATTTTCTAACACTGATAAAAGTAGATTAATTGTTCTTTTTAAATGATCGTCCACCAAAAAAATACTTGCACTTAAACATTCTTAAATTAAAGTCTTTATTTATTAGTAATTTAGTAATTTAATTGTAAATACTTTTTCTATTATTTTATAATTATTGTTTAATTAATTTACAATTTCATATTATAATGTTAAACTGTGCAACTTACCACCACATGAGTACAATAACAAGCGAATATAACTCAATGACTAGACAATAGACTATTTTGTTAAGAACTATTTTAAATAAGTAATCGTTTTCTGGCATAGTTTTTTTTTAGATAAGTATTATTGGCTCAACCTTATAAAGAAGGGCAAGAAGAAACAAAGACGATTACACTCAACAAAAGTTATCAAATTCGAGAATCTACCTAAAGTCATAAAACTTAGGTAAAATCTTCAACTCATAAACTCATAAAGCTCAACTCATAAACTGATTAAGGGAACATAGCTCATAAATTTGTAAGGAGTTTACAAGTTAACTTGAAAGCTTCATAACCTTGTACATGATAAGCTTACTCCAATTGAGATACAATCATACAAGAAGAATCATGAGTTATGACAAAGCAAGCCTCAAGATGTAATGTCCCTTTTTTAAAAGATAATTTGTGTAATAGTAATTTTAATTTCTATATCTAAATTAAATATTTTACTTGTTCGTACTTGATTATTTTGTATCAACATCTATTTTGAAGGATAAATCAAAAAGTTAAAATATAAATAATAACTATTTAAAATATGACTATAAATTAGTAAAAATAAGCTCAAAATATGTTATATTATGTTAGAAATAATATTTATTAGGATAATAAGAAGTACTAAATTGTGTGGTAATAATTAATATGTAATTTTATACAAAAAGAATATCAACGAAAAGCTAACAAAAGATAAAATAAAATAAAAATAAATAAAAAGGTAGGCAGTTGAGGATTGCATTAATGCACCTCCGGTTGCTCATTAGTCATAAACACAACCGGTAGGGAAAAAAAATGGCCACATGTTGGTAAAAGTCAAGATGCATTGTCTTTTACAATCTATATATAAATGGGAAGGGAAATACGAAGGTGGTATGTGTTATTGCAAAGACAGATTGAGAAAAAGTTAATTTTGGCTTGATAATTTTGACTGTGTCAATGTATTCTCCTGTAATGAGAAATTCAAAATCACGTTATTTTGTAGAAAATGCTTGTGTGTTTAATGAATTTTAATTATGAAAAAAAATGGATTAATTGATTTTAATTGTAAAAAGGATTTTATGAAGAAATTAAAATTCATTTTACAGGTTGGAGGACCTCGTGGCAGAGGGGCTGACAGTACAGGGCGGAGGCGCTCGTCAACGATGGGGGATGGTAGTTCAAGGCTCAAGTGAAAAAATGGTGGAGAGGGAGAAGCTGGCAAGAGGATGGTTTTGATGATAGTGGTGAGGCAGAGGGAGTGATGTCGGTCGGTCTATGTTAGTCTCTGTGATTGGTTCCTCCCCTGTTGCTGCTGCTAACCGGTCTTTATATTGTTACAAGGGATGGATTTTTATTCTTTACAGGTTGGCTGCAGGGAAATTGCAGGGATTAAGCGGAAATGCAGGAAGTGGGGAAACCCACTATGTGGTGTCCGCCACTCCTCTTTGGTTTCTTTTCATTTTTTATTTATTTTATTATTATTTGTTTTCTTCAAATGAGAAAATGGGTTGGACATGCGCAGGTAAAATAAAATGATCTTGACACTCATACTAAACTTGAGTTTTTTTTTTGAAGAAAAGAAAAAAAAAAAGAAAAGAGGATAAAATATGGTGTTTATAATGGTGGATCCCATATATTTGGGTTAATCGTAGATTACTTATTTATTGATCGTTGAATTAAACTATTTAATAAAAATAATAATTATACAATGACCAGTAATAAGAGATTCATCATAGATTAAAACATGAGAGGTCTACCTTATAATTTATCATAATTGTACACATATCCATATATACAAGTATTTGGGAAGAAAACAAAATATAATTTTCACGTACCTGTACACCATCCCAAAGTTTTGTAAAACGACTTCCTCGCATACGGAGCTCAACAAGATTTTCTGCATTGAATGTTGCTGGCAAGGATTTCGATGGGTATCCATCCCAATGAAAAAGTATTATTTTATCTGACAGCATGTTAAGGCCTTCTGGAAGATGCACCCTACTATGTCCATGTGATAAATATGTATATAGTCTCAAAAACTTTAAATTGGCAATTCCAGCAAAGGACTGAGGACTTAGGATTAGGTCACTAATTCTTGACATATTTAAGGTTATACTTTCAATATGTTCAGTCCCCTGTCCAATAAAAATAAAATACAAAAATAAAAGGTAACTAACTCATCAAAAAGAAAAATATTGTACTTGAGGCACATATATATTACCTAAAGAGATTAATTTTACTATATTATTGGTGTAAATAATTTATCACTACATCTAACCATGTCTGACCAAGTACAAAAAAAAAATTCTAACCATGTGTTATTATATGAGTAATTTTGAAAATGTATCAAAATTAAAACTTTAAATTAAGTAAAATGCAATTGATGAATTGATTATACAATGTTAAAGATCTTATGTTATCAAATAAAATTTCCATTTCTATCAAGAAAAAGAAATTGTTTGGAGATTTGGAAAGTATTACTACAATTATGAGTTTTTTTATATTTAATTATTGCATGATTTAAAATAGACTAAATACCCATTTTTAAGGGAAAATTACAGTTTACCCCTGAAAGATAGGTCATGTGCATTTTACCCCTTAAATTTTTAAAATATGTAAATCAACACCCTAAACTTTCGTAAATATTCATTTTAGCCAAAGTAATTATACTATGCCCTCGAATTTTGGAACATATATAAATTGATCCCTGAACTTTTCTAAATGTGCAATCCGACACCCTAAGGGCCTATTTGATTTTAGTTTATAGATTTTAGGATTTTATGAAGGAAATACTGAAAATGAAAACTAAAAAGTGGAATTTGTAGTTTTAGAATTTTCAGATTTCTTTCACAAAATGGAAAACTATAAAACTGAAAACTAGAAACTCAAACCAAACATGTCTTAAAATTTATTAAATTTGTAATTTTTTTGGTTTACAATTAATGAAAAATTAATGAAAGGATCGATTTGTATTTCAAGAAAGTTAAAAGGTTGAAAAAATTGCTCCTTCGTACAATTCGTATAATGCAAAATGGGGCAAATTAGTCCATCAGTACTTTTTGTGGAACTGTACGAGAACAAAGTATATTGTGCGGAACTATACGAATGACCAATTTGTCCTCTATTTTTTAAATGTGAGGGACCAATTTGGGACTTTCAAATTTTGATAGACTAACTTGTTCCTTAATACATTTCTGATGGACTAATTTGAATATTTAGTCAAAGAATAAATTTTACAGCAATGTGGTTTTTAATTTTAGTGATAGTATGTATGAAATAGTACACTAATAACAATTTAAATTTAAACTGAAGCATGACATTATAATGGAAATTTTCTTGTAGTTTCTTACCTCATTATGCTTCATACACGATAAATGTCATTCGGGTCCATAAATGACTTCGTTCCCTGGTCTTTCAATATTTTGTTCACGAACTATTTCTCGACCCATTTCTCGAATCAAGTCATGCATAGATACATTTTCGATGCTAGAAACTTCTATAAGAGCTTTATCTTGAAGATTTCTCAAAGTAATAGAAGTTGAGTAACCACTTGCATCAAGGAAAATTTCTACATCATCTTTCGAAATACGTTCATGGAAGAAGCAAGCAATATTTAAAAATATACACCTCTCCTCTCGATCTAACACTTCATAACTCAATCTCAAAACAGCTTGAATTTGTGAATATGGCATTTTTTGAAGCTTCTGCACTGACTTTCCCATTCTTTAGCGTTTTTTCCATTAAGAAAGGAACCCAAAACTTTCAAAGCTAATGGGAGGCCTTTAGCATATTCAACCACCTTCATCATGAGTTTATGCCAATTCATTTGGAGGTGATTTCCATTTTTAAAGGCGTGCAAATTAAGAAGTTTTAGAGCATCATCACATCCTAATGCCTTAACTTTATATATATCATCAGCTTCTTTACGAATCACATGCTCATTTCTAGTTGTGACAATGATTCTACTACCTGAACCCAACCAATCATGTCCTCCAATCAAATTTGTAACTTGATCTGAATCATCAACATCATCAAGAACAATAAGAGCCTTTGTGCGACAAAGTCTACTGAAATATTACCTGGCACTCCATCAGGAATGTCAATGTTTAGATCCTTTTCCTCCAATAGTATGGAAATAAGTTTACGTTTCAACTGAATTATTCCAGACTTCTCTAATTCCACCCTTACATTTGCTAAAAACGCAAGCTTCATATTCAGAGCACAATATGTTAAACAATGCACTAGCAATAGTTGTTTTACCAATACCTCCCATGCCACAAATCCCTATGATACGAACATCATCTGGTACAAGATATTAGGGCTTAAGATCTGCAATTGGTTTATCAATTCCGATAAGACCGTTTAAGTTAACTTGGTGCTTCTGATTCAACCTTGTCAACACACGGACAACTTTTTCAATGAGCTTAGCTTCAGTCCTGAAAGAGAAATGGAAGCTAATTACATTACTATCTCTGAAGCATGGGTATAGGACTTTAGTAAAAGTACCTATATCGGGTACTTAGGTACGAGTACACGTTGGGTATGCGTGGATACGCTTGGGTACATACCCGATGGCTCTATTTAAAAAAAAAAATAAAAATTGGGTATGGCGAGGTATGCCCAGGGTACACACCCAATCCTGTATATCAGTTTAATAAATTTTTGTATTTTTTCCTTTCTTTCCTTCTGTATTCCAATTCTATTTAGTCCTAACTTTTTCCCTACCCAAATTTAATTTTTTTAAAGAAAATTTGAAATATAATATTGAATAATTTTTATCAGTTTTATGTTAAAATTTTAGTTTTCATTGCATGAAATTTATAAAATTTTTATATTCTTTTAATATATAAAACGTACCCGTAGCCCACTATTTCCAAAATTTTCATACCACATATCCGTATCCATACCAGGTAACGTGTAATACCCGTATTCATGCAACATAGATTACTATTTAATTATTTATCATCGAAGAAAAATGAAATATTTTCCCGTTAAACATAAAGGATTTTCCGGTGATCATTTCATTTATGATTGACCAGCACTTCAATTCGTAGTCACACGTCCGATCAATAGACGATGTTAGAAATCTCTAACTATTGATGGCTTTGGCTTATGTATTGAGGAAAATAAAAACAATTTGCAACTATATATTTGTATAAACTACTAGAATCAAGATCAAGTCTTGCTGTAATGCAGTATTAAGTCATGGCTAGCACTTTGTCATGTATAATAAGCCAGAACTAATGGGTAAACAAGTGTTTGTTTGGCAAAATAACAAAGGGATAGAGAAAATTTAGAAGAAAAGGCTAAAATTTAAAGAATGAAGTCAAAAGAAGATACACTAACCCAAAATTTATGGAATGAAATCCTGATAAATTGGCAACTTTATTCAATGTAGTTTTCCATTTCTCTATAGTGTTGGCCTTGAACAATCTCTTGTGTTTAGCAAATGCATTTTTGTAGCAACCCTTTTGATGTCGTATATCTGATGGATCTACATTATAGAAGATAGGCACCACGATCTGCCCATTTTTCATCATGCATTCAGTTATTTTGACAAGCTCTTCCAAGCACCATTTTGATGAGGCATAGTCTTTCGAGAATATGATCAGTGCAATTTGTGACTCTTCAATTGCTGTAAAAAGTGCTGACGATAACTCATCTCCTTCCCTAAGCTTGTAATCCACATATGCTTCAATTTTTGCACGACTTAATGCCTTAAGCAAATGGCTAAGAAAACCACGTCGGGTGTCTGAACCTCTAAAACTGATGAAGACATCATATTTTATACGAGGAGCGTGTGAGGAAGAGGGAGGAGAAGACAGAGAAGAAAACATTTGACATGAAGTGCACTGATTGCGCGAATTTACTTCATCCACACAAGTCAGTCCTGGTCTTCTCCATAAACTCCACAAAGACATTCTGAAAAGAACAAAATAAGGATAAAAGAAGAGATTTCCATTGATGACATATAATCAAACTCATTAACACCGGTTCACAAACGGATAGAAGAAATAAGAGGGAAAAAAATTGAAACTAGGCATCTAAGCCATGACAATTTGTCAGTAAAATATATCAAATATTGAGGTAAAACAAAATGTGATATATTTTTATGGATCAGTGCTCATGAATGTCAAAAATCATGGGTGGAAGAATTTAGGATTCTTCGATGATGTGATTAAAAAAAAATGCTTTAATAAAGGGATATAAGCCCCATATTTACTTATAGATGAATAAACTTAAGGGATAAATACACAACTCCTTTTATACACACTAGTTATCAATTCACATTTTTTCTATATTTAGTATTTCTTTTGAAGTTTATTTTTTATGTTTAAACTTTTTTAACTTCCTTTATTTTTACTGTGACTTCCCTTGACTTCCTTGGCATTGTGCTATCTTCCCCTGTCGTAAATTTTGTATGATGATTGGATGATGTTTCTGTACAAGTCTCATCAAAATTTTGCAGATTGTGCAAGGGGTATCTTTACAAGTAATTCTAGGTGTTCAAATTGCTGAGGTGTTGTCATGTGCTTGAAGTGTTTCTTTTGATAGATAACCAGCTTTGTTTACTTTTGGTTGTATTCTGTTCTGATGCGGCTCCTCCGTATTTTGGGAGTTTTATGAGAGTCAGTCTTACTTGTCTAGGGAAAAAAATGAAAAAGAAAAAAGAGAGATAAAGTCCTTCATTTCTTGTGAATTTTGTGAGACTTCAAATGGATCATTTCATGTGATAGTTAACTCTAATTCTACGGGTCTAGAGATTTTGAATTCATAAGCAAATTTGAACCTACAACAAATTCCATTTTAAATTTCTAATCAAACAACATATGCTAACGTGCCAAAGTAGAAAGACACACAAAAGGAAGAAGAAGGAAAACTCACAAAGATGGGATCGGCGAAGGCATCCCTCGGAAATACTCAAGGCTGCTCTCCCGATAGAACAGTAAAACAATACTCAAAGCAAAAACAAGAACGAGAAGCAAACAATCGCTGCAAGTGCTCATCCGGTAGCCTTGAATAAATTGGTGTAGCAGGCGCTCCATTCTCATCTTTTTCTTTACCTATCGCTTCTTCAATGCACAGTTGGATGAGTTTTCAGAGGTCTGTCTGAACTCTGAATAGACTATTATATGGTTCACCTCTCAGCAAAGGCAAGTGAGCACGAAGCTGCCTATCATTCACCTGTCAGCAAGCATGGTTCATGAGTCGTTTTCTAATGTATTACTATATTTTTTTTTTACAGTAGCAAAAGCAAGACTAGCAAACTTGAACCTACCACAAACTTGAACATATGCTAATGTGCCAGCGAAAATAGCACCTGAAGTAGTACAACAGTCAACAAACATGGTTTCAGATGTTGAGGATCAAGGCCATATTATATATATTCTTCTTCAATGCTCAATTTAGATGATTTTTAATTTCAGAGGGCTATCTCTATCTGAATGAATGAATAACCTCCCTGTCAGATCTGATCTAACGCGTGAAACGAAGGCCTTCACCCGGTTGAGTGAGTGAATGGAATGGAAATTTGAAAATAACCAACGAGGAAGAATTAAAAGCCAATAAATACTGATCTGAATGAATGAATAGTACCGCGTGAAACGAAGGCCTTCACGCGTAGAGTGAGTAAAGTGACAAGGGAAGGGAGAAGGAAACTCTCGTTCACTTCTGAGCAATCATGAGTCCATTTTTAATGGAGTAAATATCTAATATTTTTAATTTCACGTCAATATAGTCATAATATAATTTTTACAATATTTAATTATGAAATTTCTTAATTTTAAAATCAATTTAGTTATTTTAAAACACTTAGAAATCAATCAATACAAACTAGTTTTACTAATCACCATATTTTCCTAACTTTTTCTATAATCTTATATTTCAATATAAAATTTACCTAAAACTCATATACAAAATAAAAAAAGAGTAAATATCTCATGTAGTCCCTTAAGAAAATTTTGCAAGAACATTTAGTCCCTCAAAAATTGAAATTAAATTTGCGATCCTCAAGATTTTAATAATAGGACACATTAGTCCCTTTGTATGTATTTAATTCTTTAAACATTAATAAAATTGCATATTGACCTACTAACATGGCTAACATGATGTTAAGTGATATATATGTTATTTGAAGTGGAATAGAGTTTAAAATGAGTCATTTTGGTGGTTGAAATTCACAAAATAAGTCATAAAATTATTCATTTTATGCAATTTTAGACACTAAAATGAGTGTAATATGTTCCAAAATAGCTTTATTTAGCTTGCCTCTAATATTTTAATGGCATATCATCATTATACTGTGTCACATGTGTAAGCTTATTAAAAAAACTAACAAAGGGACTAATGTGTCAATCATTTCAATCTTGAGGACCACGATATTAATTTTTTTCCTTAAAGGACAAAATAGTAACATAAAAATCTTGAGGATCAAATAGAATATTCACTCTTAAAAAGAACCAGCATTTTTATTATGGAGGCTTTGTAAAAAAGCAAATTTTTTTCAAAAAACAAGCAGACATGATTGTGGAGGTTAAAAACCCCCCGCAATATTTTTTCGGTTAATTATGTTTGATCGTAGTTCATATATAATGGCATTTTTCTTATAGTGGCTTTCCAAAAACGCAATATCTTTTAACAAAAAATCAAACAAGATTGTGGAGGTTAAAAATCACCACAAAATAGATAATTATTTTGAGAATTTAGATTATAGATAATTATTTGTCTACTTCCTTTCTACTTTTCTCCTTGATTATGAGCTTCTTTTTTTTTTCATTTTTTGATTCTCATTTTTTGTGTGGATATGGTCTTTATTTTGGGTGCATAGTGATATTTTTCAAGTCCTTTTTATTTGTATGGGGTTTGCACCCGCAATAACAACAAAATGTGTTGTTTTAAACAAATTTACCTAATTATGGTTTGAAAACTCGACATTATTGAGTTTTGATTAATAAAATAATAGTTTAGAAATGAATTCAACAATGTCGTGTTTAATAAAAAATAATATATAATACTTTATATTGATGAGTTTAATAAAATAATAATATAATAATAAACTCAATAATGTCGAGTTTTTACTAATCACTATATTCTCGTAAAATTTTTCTATAGTATTATATTTCAATATAAAATTTATCTAAAACTCATACAAAATTAAAAAAACCATCACTACTAGAAATTTGTATGATAATAACGGGTACAAACCTGTCGATACCTATCAATGGGTTAAAGAGAACAGCAGAATTAAACTACACAAATATTCTCAGTTAGAAGACTTTTTCAAGGCCTGTCTAAATAACCTCTCCACCAGATCTACCATGTAAGACCTAGCCCTTATAATAAAATAATTATTCAGATATTTAATATTACCATTGGATGGTTTGCAGGAAGTTAGTGAAAGTAACAAAGGAAAGTGAGGAGCAAACTCTCCTTCTTCTCCTAATCACTATCAAAGGTTAAAATAATCCCAGTAGCAAGAAATTTCTTCCTCTAGTAATATGAAAGTCCAACTCATTACTCTATTTTATTTTTGACTAACATCAGTAGAAGGTAATCACCTCTTATTTGTTCAGCCAACTAACCACATTTGAATGGAGGAATCATCAGCTGCCACTTGAAAATTCATAACAAAAAAAAAAAAAATCCAATAAATCAATAATCAAGCTTTCATTTCATTGTCATAAACATTTCCTCATATGCCAAACACAACTCAAGAAAATTCATAAGACAACAATTTTCAACCAAAACAAAAAAGATCACATGACAGGCCTTTATGGAGATACAATTGTTTTTCATTAATCATTTTCTCCTATTGTTTTGCATAACCAAATTTGAATGTGCCATTATCACACTTCCGTGAAGTGGCAACAAACTTAACCAAACATTCAACTAACTTGGCATCTTCCTGAGGCATCCATTGCCGCTTAGTTTGCTTTGCATTAGGTTGTGAGCTATCCTCCATTGCTATGTAAGAGGAATTATAACTATAGCACACATTATTAAGATATCATGAACTATAAAGTATTGCTGATAATTGAAAATATTAAAAGTACACAGATAATTCAACATGAGATTACACTAAATAAATTCAAGTTATGGAAATAAACATTGCAAATATCAAATCACACAAAAACCCTTGAAAAAAACAAGGCATATGATAAATGAGCACAATCATTAAGCACAGCATCCTCTTCTCCTTGGTTCCATATGTCTTGAGCAAGGTCATCCCTCCATCTACCCCAAGCTTCACTTGTCTTAATATGGTGGATCATATGACCATCTAATTCTGAATCATTTGCCATATGTTGATCTTTTATATTATTAGCAGGATCCATAGTCATCACCGTTCGAATGTGGTTATGTAGAAGACAACAGGTATAATTCTTCCCTATGTCTTAAAAGGATAAAAGGACCTCCTTCTTAAAATCCCCATCTTCCTTTCAATATTCCTAATGTTCTTTCTACAACATTCCTAGCTTGTGAATGTTTCATATTAAAAAATTATTAGGGTGTAGTGGGTTGGTTTTGTGGGTTGAAAACACTTAGATGATATCTCTGCCCTCTATAAGGTGCAAGAAACCCCTCACAATTCATGTATCCGCACAAGTAGTAGTAACCTAAATGTGACATAGGAGCTTAGTATAAATGAATGAAACATCAAATGGAGGGATGATAACACACTAAATCCTCAATAAAATACCTTCCCGAACACTAAACCCATTATTACGAGACAGTGCATCTCGCAATCCCTAGAATCAGCAGCCAAACCCTCCCAACCCGCCATCACATATATAAATTGCATGTCAGGAGCAACCATTCCAAGCACATTGGTGGTTATGTCACCCTTTCTGTTTCGGTATCTAGGCTTGTCAACTTCAAGAACATTCATTGGGATATGAGTACCATCTAAGGCTCTTCACAATTCTAGAAATCCAAAGAAAATATTAATTAATACAAGCCTAAAGGAAATTATACGCTCATCAACTGAATAATATGAGATAATATTTCAACAAATTACCTTGAACCATTTCCATCATTCATCTGTGCTATCCTCACTAATTGCTTGAGGTTTCTTATGTAAATGCTTATGGCATCTGAAAACAGCCAGCAAAACATCATTGAACCGTCTATTGATTATCTCTTTGGATCTCACAAATTGTCTTTTTATTACTCTAATTTTAACATCATGTTCTAATATATGTAAAAACATCGCAATCATTTCCTCTACACCCATATTCCTACTTGGTTCTAACTTCTTAATTCCTCTAAGCATGCCACATAACACATGAAATGCATGTCTATCCATTCGTGTATTCTCAATGCATGCTAAGTCACTAATGAAAATAATCCTTTCAACATTTACATCCCTCAATACTTGTCTACTATGGCTATCACCTAAATTTCTTCTCTTATTTGGCAAGTCACCTATTAGCAATGCAAGACAAGCCATTAACATAAAAAGTAAAAGCATATTTATCAGCTCCAAATGCAGGATCAAGAACACAACAACTGTCATCTTCCTTTTATGATTCATGCTTAAAGAAAATCTCACAATCAGGTTTCAGAATCAGATTTATTTAGCAAACTGTGATTACTTACTACTATATTAACATGCCATTAATACAAATTGCAAGCACAAAACCAACAAGTTAATGCAGAATTTGTTCAAGTGAAAGGGGATGCCTAATTGACTAATTGATATATAAACATGCAGCTCAACACAATAAAGGTAGGTATCAATGTGGAAATAGAATAATTTACTGAATTAAGTAAAAATAATTTTGACCATATCACATGGAAATTGAAAAAATCATCTGCGAATACAATCACATTTTGGACAAAATTCAGAGAAAAGAGAAGAGGATCAGTCATACACATAAACAAAAATGATCCAACTCCATGCAAAGTGCGAAAGAATCCATGAACCATACATGTAGACATTATTGTCAATGTGAATGAACAAAAAAGGAAGTTCGAAAAGGAAAATATGGGAGTCATTCAAGTTAAGAAAAACATGTTTTTAAAACCAACCACAACTACTTCTCACAATTAAGGAGTGACAACTAAGGAACCATTATTTACACAAAATCACCTGCAGTGCTATATCTTATATGAAGAAACACCACATTACAGATGAGAATTGGATACAACAAAATATGAAGCAATAAAGACAAAAAGAAAGAAAAAGAAAGAAATACCTTTTTGTCTACAATGGAACTGAAGGACCAGATGAGTCAAACACAGATTGGGAATTCTATATCAACAAGGATTAATCAAACCATTCCTAATTGACTAATTCCTAATTTTTTCACAAGGTATAGCAGATACTCAAAAGACATAAGTACAATTTGTTAATAATTCTCAAATTTTCACGAAGTCTCAACAAATTGGGAATTATCAAATGTCAAAAAAAATAGTAAAATACCTAGCAATTCATGATTCACAGCATATCACAACCAAACGAGAAGACTCTTTCAATCAAGCAACAACATCGACATTCAAAAACAATTCCAAATCACATATATTCATTTCAAATACACCAATGATACAGTTTCAAGGGAGCAGACAGATTTTCAAACTTGAAACTCCAAAGCTGGCACATATACCCAGTTTGGTCAAAGTGAAAGCCAAGCTTACAGAATACTAAATTTTTCCTTCTTCAAATCCTTGACAATGTTCTTGCTCGCCAAATCAACCCAACAACACCTTCAACCTGAGCACAACCTACAAGTGCCAATAGAACTTGATGTTCATACTTCAAAAAGGTTGAAGTGAAAAAAGGAGATATTATCTAAAATACACAAAGTAATGTAGCAATTTAAAATTAGAATACAAGAGAACTACACTAGTATAAACTATAAACTAAAAGAAAACAATCCATGTGATCCTGTCATCAGTGATTGAAAGTGTAAAATATAATTTGGTTTCCTTTTCATCATATAGAAATTATAAACAGGAAGTAGGTACAAGGAACCATCAAACCAAAACATGAAGAAAAGATACCAAATAATTTAAACGAATATTTAGCAGAGACATGCTATGAGAAATTATATAAAAATTATGTTCTAACTCAAACTTCCAATGATATGCTAATCAATCCATATTTATGGAAAGGATTTGATCCAACATGGAAATAGTTGAACTTTATGTAATGATATTAGAATAATTGAACAAGTAAACTGGAATAGAAGCTCAAAGCCGTGAAGGTTTTCTCGATGCTTCTATCAGAGTTGAACTTGAGCGCCTCCGTGGCAGAGAAGGTGATGAAGCTTCCGTGGCGGAGCAAAGTCGAACAAGGTTTTAGTTCTTGATAAAACCACGTGAATCGAAAATGGAAAACAGAGAGGAATAGAAGAAGCCGAAGATGGAGGCAGAGAAAAGGCAAAGGAGGGAACCTGGTGTGTGGTGCATGGCGCACACTACCGGGGCTGTCCCTGACAGAGACAGTGGAGGTAGCGGAGATGATGGAGATGGCGGTGCCAAGGGGGATGCTCTGCTAGGGTTGATCTGAAATGGAGTGAGAGATCAAATGAGTAGAAGGACAGATTGTGGATTGGTCGGGTTTAGAGAGGGGTACTTTTTCTTTTCAAAAAATGGTGTAGGGTGGGAATAAAAAGTGGATTGTTTTCATTCCTGGAAATGAAACATTTCAGGGAATATTTTTTCTTGCAAACCAAATACAGGAATCCTCTATTCCTTAACCTCATATTCCCAGGAATGTTGAAACATTCTGCAAACCAAATGCCCCCATAGGGTTCTAATCTAACTTAAGTAGAGACATCTTTACTATAGAGGTCAAATTCTACCAACAGTATTTTTTCTTTTTGCATTATAAGACTTATATTTAGAATCTTATTAAGGGAAAGAAATATGAATCAGAATTAACCAAGTTTTGATATTGATGATGAGACTATTTGCATGTTCCGTCGTTGTATGTAAACAGACTGATTTAGTTCTCCTCCTTCATGACTATTGCAGTTTGCAGCCAAGACCTCTTGTTAGGGAAAATAACCACTTAACTAGATCAAATCAAGTTAGTTAGATTTGTTGTGACTGAATTGGCTTGATTAGATAGTTATGTATGCCGACTCAGCATTACAATATAACTGATGACACTATATAAATGTGTATTAGCCATGTGAATCTAATCACTCTCCCCATTTTCTTTGGTTTTCTTTCTTTTTTCTTCTCTCTGGCTTTGATACCACAACCTCTATTGCATTCACGTTCTATGCACATAATAATAATAATAATAATAATAATATCTTATTGACAAACTAGTAAGGAGTAAATGTTTGTACTTGTTTCCACCTTAATTGATCATGGATAAACTGATCTACTAATCTTTGTTCCCCTAGGGTATATTTGATTGTAAGGTAAAATGAAAAGAAAATTTTCATATAATAAATACATCCTATTTTTACCCCTCAACCAAACACACCTTAAGAAGGGCTGACCAAGCTACTCTCAGTATACATGTAACAAAAATGTAAGTTTACACCAAAATATGACATCAAAATCTGACTTGTATAGTTGTCACATATTATTGTCAAATTTTGATGTTCATATAAAGAGATTGTATCTATAAGGCACCAAAAAACATACATTTCACACACAGATATCAAATCATGACCATGTATCAACTTCAAAAATTCTTGTACGTAAATGTCTTTAAAAGGGATTATTTTGTCCTTTTTGGATGTGTTTCTCTAGAAAAATTTAGATGACCAACTGCCAACATAGTCAAAGATAAAGATTCATACAAACACATGATCAATGAATACTTGTGACACAGGTGCATTTACTCACTCCAAATTGCTCCGGCATTATTTTCAACAAGTACAAACTGCAGTGCATCCTTTCATTCAAAGGAACATTTTTTCTCGAATGCTCCCTGCTCTTTTTCACACAAGTCGAATTCATTTGTATGGTAGTACATGCAACCAACATAGTCATCCATCTCTTTTGTGCAACTTTGATGTAGATCCTTTAGACTACAGAATATGCAATTAATCAGTATCACTTAGAAATTCTTGAGAAGAAAATCTGAAAGACAATGATAGGAAGACATAAATACTTCAGGAGTGATCAGACTGAAAATTTTTGGTAAGGTGTATATAAGATATCAAACGAAAAATAAAAACTTAATGTGTATGTGAGAAAAAACATTTAATCAGTTGGAAATGAAAATTGTGTTATTAGTTTTCTTGTATCAGAGAATGCATCAGACATTGATAACTCACAATGACCATAAAGGTTTCCTCCATTCAGCGAAATACAAAAAGCTTCTTGCAAAAGCCAAGGATTCATCCAATAAAATTTTTAGTAAGGTAGTTACAATTTATCACATGTCAAATAAGAAAAGTCCAAAGGGATCAGGAGCTTAGCAATGTCCAATATATGAAAATAAACAACAATAATAATGCCAAGCTGCATCCCAGTTATTGTTATTATTATCACTTTTCCATAACATATGGCACTGCAAGTTAAGGGATGTTATCATTTCAACATGTGATCAAAGGCACTTGTTGTGAACACTGAACAAAATTGCATGATCTATGGATTTGGTGATACAAGGGTAAAACCAACAATAAACAAAGATCATGAATCCTCATGACAGGTATATTTGCAAACAACCACCAGACACTTTTGTTTAATGTAGCTATCCAAACTGCCTACACAGCCTCTAAGTTCTAATACAACATCAAAGAAAGGCAAAAGGCCACATTCTATTGCTTCTAATATCAACAAAAGTAACCCCATTTTGTATATTCATTTACCAAGTCAACAAATAGAAGGGGGGAGGAAACTATCAAGGGAATATGAAACCTTTTATGACCTAAAGGGAAAGGATATGAATAAATAAAACATGTCAATTCTACACAATCCACTAAAAAACTTTGACAATTATTGGTGATCTTTGTATTTCTTAGAAAGATCATAAAGAGTTGCATATGCACTCTTCTGTTCTTTGGTCCCTTAATAAAGGTTACACAAAGCTAGTCCACAACTTCTTAGCTTCACATATACAATACCAATTCAATAACACTTCCTCGCCCCCAAAAAATAAACACAACACATATACACACACACACAAAGATTAAACCATGAAACAAACACACAAACAAAAATAGAAACCAAAAAGAAGAAAAATGAAAACTTGTATATAACGTCACTAATGTACTAGCGTACTTAATTTCTTTACAAAAAGTATTAAAAAGAAAAAAAAACTTTGATTGCATTCGCTTGAGCTGAATCAGCAGATGATAAACTACTCAACAAATCATCCAACGGCTAGCAAAGGAAATCATGTTGTTTTGTAATACAAATGGGTGTGAAAGTAGTTTTACTGTCATAATTCCCATCTTCTCAAACATCACAACACATCCTACAATCTAACTGCAATTTGTTATTTGTAATACAAATGGGTGTGAAAGTAGTTTTACTGTCATAATTCCCATCTTCTCAAACATCACAACACATCCTACAATCTAACTGCAATTTGTTATTGATAAAAACAAAAAACAACACAATAAATTCGATCCTCAATACTTAAAATTGCTCTCACTGCTACTCTAGCCACCTCTATTTTCTCCAGCCAAATAAAACACATCAAAACGAAAGAATCATTTACCATGTCAAAGTCAAAAATAAAAAAGCTCTCATTTCATTTTTTTTATTTCATTCCCATATATATATATATATATATATATATATATATATATATATATATATATATATATACACACACACCAAACAAAAACAATGAGAAATTAGAAAACTCATAGACCAAGGACACAGCGCGTAGCATCACGCCCCTTATCGAGGCACTTTTCAAGGTTTTGATCTTTCTTCTTGCATGTGAGGAACTCCACGTTCTCCGCATGGCAACTTATCCCAATGTGCTTCGACATTGACATCAGCGCCACCGATGTTGGGATTGGGTTCCCCGCATCATCCACTGCGCTCGCCATATGAGAAATTTCTGTTTAGTTCCCAAGAAAATGAGAGAAAACTACCAGGGAAAGGGGAAAATAGAAGGAAAAAAAAAGTCTGAAGCTTTAGAATTGACGAGCTCAAAAAAGTGATAATTAAATTGAAATTGGAGGACCCTTTTACCTTACATTTTATTATTTTTTTTCAATTGAGAAAGAACACAATGAACAGTTGAAGACTAGGGAAGTGCTTGTTGTGAGTACTAAGAGGGTAGAAGAGAAGAGATAGAAATGCTAGAATGCACCATGGGGTGGACAAGTCACTCATGGGCATTCTCCTACTTGCATTAAAAATCACTATTTGACAACTTTTTTCAAAACATTATTTACTTTTGAAACAGGTTTTTATTTTGGATTCCGGTTGTATAATCAACAATTATTATTTAATAAATTTAAAAAAATTTAGTTAGTGGGACAAGTTACACATTTTTAATTAGTCATAAATAATTAAAAGATATCAATATCCTTGAAATTTTTTAAAGGTATCAAAGAAACTCTTTTTACATATAAAAAAAAACTTATTTTTATTAAAGGACAAAAAAAATGGGAGGTGTATTTTAAAAGAAGAAATAGAAAACATGTTTAAAATGTTTTTGGTTGTTTGTTATATATATATATATATATATATATATATATATATATCACCCTAAAATTTTATTCTTTTACGAATCACTACCACAAATTTTAAATCCTCCTCAATTAGCCCCTAAACTTTGACTAATACTTAAATATATTCATTTGTTTTCAATTTGCTCGAACAATAATGGTATAATAACGCATAAAAAACTTATTAACCATTTATTTTACATTATTATTAAATAGACCATTTACTAATTTATTTATTGTTCAAGAAAATGATCCATTTAAGCAATAATAATAGTTTAAAGAGTAATTGGGATGAAATTAAAATGCAAGGTATCTATTTGCAAAAAGCATAAAACTCCCATGTGAGATTGGTAGAAAAACATCCAATGAGACTTTTAAAAAGTCTTTATTAATGAAATACAAAAGAAAGACATATAGGATGGCAAAAGAAAAATTAAAATAAAGAGCTTTTGAAAAAGGAAAAAATAAAGGTTGTGTACTCAACTCTTACAAATTAAACTATCCAATCTACAATCTGAGGAAAAAAAGGGCAAAGGATAGCTGAGTGAGAGATATGTTGCTAGATTCAGTCCTTTGACGACCCCTTTAAAGCATACATTTTAAGATAAGCTGCTCTGCAGTTAACATATGCCAAAATAGCATCAAGTGCATCTTTACCCAAATTTGGGCACTTGTCAAATGAAAAGGATGACCTTGCAAGAGTTCTCTTCCACTCATGATTCTAATGCGTTCTTCCAGCAATTCAAGTGTTGGAGTGAACAGTCTCTGCAAGGATGTGCAACCATCCGCAGCTAAGTAATTGAGGGATGCTGGAATCTCAGGTATTGATTGGAGCCTCTTGCAATCCATTAAGTTGAGAATTATTAGCTGTGGAAGGCGATTGATGCTTTTTTGCAAGCTTTTGATGTTAGTTTTCTCAAGCGATAATTGTCGTAACAATGACAACTTGCTGATATTCTCTGGGAGTTCAAACAAGTTATGACACCTATCCAAATGTAAGCTCGTTAAAGACGATAAGCCATCCAATATGTTTTGTAGGTTTGAGGTGTCAAGTTGTGTGCAATTCGTAAGACTAAGATGTGAAAGAGCACTCAGCTTAGACAAGCTCTGGTAGGTGCTTCAAACTCTCACATCCTCCCAGGTCCAAGTAGCGAAGTGTGATGCAAAACCTATCTGATGAGGGCAATGCTTCAATATCTGTAATGTTTATGAACACACGGTGATTTTTATTGGAAATCAGTGAAAACTCCGAGGTTAGAGCATTCAAAACCAAAACCAGGCAAAAACTTAAAAGAGGTCTTTAAGTGTAAATATTGCAAAAAGAAACATTAAAATTTAGATCAATTTACTTAAATTTGTTTTATCAAATTCTCAAAACAAGCTACAATGGAATGTGAAATTTAATTTTGTTGCAGATGAGGGCAAATGTCTGTGAGTTTTATTTGGGGACAGATTTTAAAGGTTTTATTATGTTTGAGAGTTCTATTTTGAGTTTCGCATTTTTATTAACCCCTCAGTTCCGGTTAAACTCCTATTTTTTGAGTTTTTCAATTAATTTTTTACCCCTATACTAAACAAAGTTGTCCTTGCATGTAATCGACTCAATGCACATGGTCCATTAATGCAATTGTCAGAGTGTCAATTCGAAGCAGTTAGCTTATCTGTACTAAATGCAAATGGACATTTTATATTTGCAATGTTTCATTCCTATCTATCATAGTTTTTGTTTCATGATTTTTTTTGTTTTGGAAACCACAATTAACAGGCTGTGTGTAATATTTAAAAAATTAGAGAAAATGGAAAATTAAGAAAAATATTGACGAGAAAAATGTTTTTAGAGATAAAACAATAATGAGATTAATTTTGGGAGAAGATTAATATTTTGAGAAATTTTAGACGAGAAAATATTTTTCAAAGGGGAAATACTTTTTTACTTCATAATATATATATATATATATATATGTACACACTATACTTTAAAATTTTTAAATAATATTATTATGAAGCACATTAAATATATATGACTATGTTAATAAAAAATAAAATTATAAAATTATTATATATCCTCTATTTTCTTCCTCAGATTCATTTTATATCCAAAACAAGGGTAAAATAAATCCTTTAAACACATTCCATCTTCTTTTCTTTGTAACTCCTAAAAACCTCCCAAGTTACTCATTTTGGGAAAAAGGAATTTAACTTTTATCTACTAACAGAATAAAATTATTTCATATTGGCAAAAATAAAATTTTACTAAAGTGATAAATCACAGAAAATAACTACTTACTACCACAATCACTAATCATAATTAGTAATTTCAATAAAATTTTATTAAATAATAATATAAAAATATATTATAATATATAAAAATTAAACTCTTGAATAAGTTAATATATCATTAATTGATTTCAAGATCAAATGAACGAAATAATACAGAATTTGATATCATATATGAGCGATCTTGTCGGCACTAAAATTAGTAGTTCAAAGATTTTTTTGACATCAATTTTTTCAAAAGGTTATGAATATCAATTTAGTCTATTATTATTTTTTAAATGGACATTAATTTAATTATTTAATGTATATTCATATACTAATTAGTTTGAGCTCTAAATTAAGGGAGTGGCAATTTACTCTAATGCCTTCATCTTGAAATTCCTAAAATACCCTTAATTTAAGAAGCGTGGAACCATTATTTATATAAACTTTCATATTTGAAATTAAATTTAATAATTATACTAATTAATATTAAATATAAAAATTTACTATTTTTAATTTATTAATTTTTAAAATAAAATTAATCTATCATCCTCCAAGTGTTATAAATTTTTGGATAAAAAAAAAAGGAAAATTTCATTCACTCTTTGCTTGTAAGTTCCATTCACTATTAAGTTTTCAACAAGATTGTTTTCAAGAATTATGGAGATTTTTTATATATATATTTTAAATATCAAGAACTTTTTTAATTTTCAATTTTCCGGATACAACGTTAATTTAAACATTTGTATATTATTATTGTCATCACATTCCAAACTTAAATTTAAATATCATACTAATTATTACTAAAAAATAACAATAATTAAACCACTATATTTGGCCCAAAAAACTCTTAATTTAAACGTAATGTTTAACTTAAATTGGAGAATGTAATAAAATAAATTTAAATAAATTGTTGCTTGACAAAACAAAAATATAACACTATCTTCACATCATACTTGTGTTACACAAGTTGTGTAAGAATAATACATTTAAATTTTATCATCTTTACAATTTAATTAATACAAATAATCTCATATTAATTAAATGTTTACCCTAAATCAAGCCAATTTTTAAAGCATCAATATTAAAGAGTGTATCTTTATCAAAACTAAGGAGTATATTAGTCTGTCATTTTTAATTAATTAATTAATTATGGCTACAACAAAAAGCTGAAAAGAACATTATAGTAATAATCATTAAATATCACGCAATAGATATAACAGCACTCATAAAAAGTGTAGTGAACAAAACCAACGGTGCTTGTCCTTCCAAAACCATATATACATGTGCAACATTTTTTTATTTTTGGATAATTATATAAATCTGCAACAGATGACTCGCGGTGAACAAACAGAAGAGAGAACAAACTTTCCTTCATGTATATGGAATAAACCGTACTTTTGTTTTTGAGTAAGGTTGATTAAGGAATATCAAAATCAAAGTGTGATAGACAAAATGAGATGACAATAGTCATTACTCTAAGTTAATCATTATTTTACTCTCTCCATTTGGAAATAATTGTCCGGTCTTAAAATTTTACTTTTACATAAACATATGTCCATTTAAGAAATTCATACAATATTAATTACTGCCTCTATTCTCTAGTGTTTATATTTACTTATGCATATATTAAGAGAATGATTGAATGGACTTGAAATTAGATAAATTTAAACATATTTTACAATACTATCTTTATCATTACCTATTCCTATACTCTCTCTTTTTTCAACTATATCCTTATTAAATAGTAGAGGAAAGAAGAGAAGATAATTAAAGAAGAGAAAGATAAATAATAAGGATAATTCTGTAAAATGTGCCTAAATTTTTCTAAGATGAAGACTATTTTAACAATTTTTGTAATTTCACTACACATTTATAATTGGATAAATATTTCCAAACAGAGAATATGTTATAAAAGATCAAATCAATATAAGAAGGAATGATTTAAATTCTTGCAAATCTTTCAACACTTAATTTGGGCTTTTACTGGAATTGTATAGGAAATTACCTGAAATTTCCCAAGCCTTACACAAAATGTTAGGCTCACCCAACGAAGACGTTGGAGACAGAAAATAGATGGATGAATGGAAAGTAAATTTACACACCAATCCAGATTTATACGTTCAAGACTTGAGGCTTTAGAGAAATCCGGTAGCTCAACCAATTCAGATCCCTTAAGGTCAATCTTTTTCAGATTTGCTAGATTCTGCATCAATTAAAAGTGTTGTACATGCAATCATCAAAGTTTATACTTCACACTATTTAAATTCATAAAAACTATAAAACACACAATTGTATCCATACTCAAAGACAAATAGTACTATATAGCCATGAATATGGGTGGCTGATAATTTGTTTCATTTTTTTTAACTATTAGATATTGTTTTGGTGGTTCAGATCTGTAGATTTAATAGTTATGTAAAATTAAAATAAAACAATAATTTTTAAAATAAAAAATTAGAATTTTTAAAAGACAAAAGTATTAATTGATCATCACTAAACTCTTCACCTCAGTCCACCACCATCACCATCCATCATTCACTCAACCACCACCATCACCATCTATTGTCACTATGTACCTCCTCGAAAAAACAAAAAAAATAAATCCTCCCAACCCCAAAAATCCACCATCACCACCATCTTCACTCTTCATACTAATTATCCAAAACCCACACAGTATCACAATATCAGTTTCCACAACTTTTGCTTTCCCAATATGTGTACAGAAAAAGGAAGCTGCACAATTCATTCAAACACACCCACAAAAGGCAAGGAATAGCAAGTTGGGACAAACATTAACATGTACAAAATCAAAGCTAGAAGCAAACTGAAAAACCCAAAACACAACTCCACGGAGACCAAAGAAAAAAAAAGGTATACAAACCCCTTGAATTTATATTATTTAATAAAGTATCATCATAAACTTTAAAATCTTACTAATTAATCCTCAAATTTTAACTTATAATTCAATAGATTTTTCAATGAAAGAATTTGCTAAATTACTAATAGTTATTATTGTAAATAGTAAGATTTTTCCATTCATTGATATAAACTATTGATTACTTTATATTATTATTTAATAGATTGTTTATAATTAGCAATTTTTTTATTGTAAGTGAGCATATAATTTAGTGATAAACTCCTGCATATTTCAATCAGCTAAGAGAGATTATGAGTTTGACTTCCATCCATATCCTTTAATATCTTAGTTTTAAAAAATAGCAATTTTTTATTATAATATATTTATATTTATATTTTAAAAGTTTTCATCTATTAATTCAGCTATTTGAATAAAAAGTACTTGAACAACAAATAAATTAATCAATAGTCAAAATTTAATGTAACCCGAATGGTTAATATGTTTTGTGTGTTACTATACTAGCATTATATGAATAAATTAAAAACAAAAAAGTAATACAAAAAAATTAACATAAGGGTCTATTGTAGTATTAATCAAAGTTTAGGGACTAATTTCAAAGATTTTAAAGTTTGCACTAGTGATTTGTGAAAAGGCAAAAGTTTAGAGTGGTTTTATAATATTTTCCCAATATTATATTCAAGAGAAAAATTTTGAATTGATTTCAGTATTTCACAACGTGTAATTTAACTTTGTCATATAAAAAAATCGACATTTGTGACATTTTTACTTTTCTTAATTTAAAAGTAATTTTCAATCCAACTAAAATATCATATAATCATTTATAAATTTTCTAACACTGATAAAAGTAGATTAATTGTTCTTTTTAAATGATCTTCCACCAAAAATATACTTACACTTAAACATTTTTAAATTAAAGCCTTTATTTATTAGTAATTTAATTTTAAATAGTTTTTCTGTTATTTTATAATTATTGTTTAATTAATTTACAATTTTATATTATAATGTTAAACTATACAACTTACCACCACACAAGTACAATAATAAGTGAATATCACTCATTGACTAGACGAATAGACTGTCACTGTCTTGTTAAGGACTGTTTTAAATAAATAGTCATTTTCTGGCATTTTTTTTAATAAGTATTATTGGCTCAACCTCATCAAGAGAAGAAAGAAGAAACAAAGACAATATACACACAACCAATGTTATCAATATAGAATTTGTCTAAACTCGTGAAACTTAGACAAATTCTTCAACTCATAAACTTATAAAGCTCAACTTGTAAGCTCAATAAGGGAACATAACTCATAAATTTGTAAGAAGTTTATAAGTTAACTTGAGAGCTTGATAACCTAGCACATGATAAGCTTAAGCTTACAATCATACAAGAAGATGAGTTATGACAAACAAGCCTCAAGATGTAACATCCCATTTTTCATAAGATAATTTGTTTGATAGTAATTTTAGCTTCTATATCTAAATTAAATATTTTATTTTTTCATACTTGGTTATTTTGTATCAATATCCATTTTAAAGAATATATCAAAAAGTTAGAATAGAGATAATAACTATTTAAAATATGATTATAAATTAATAAGAATAAGCTCAAATATATGTTATAGTATGTTAGAAATAATATTTGTTAGGATAATAAGAAGTACTAAATTGAGTGCTAATAATTAAGTGTACAATTTTATACAAAAAGAATAACAACAAAAAACTAACAAAAGATAAAATAAAATAAAAATAAATAAAACGGTAGGTCGTTGAGGATAGCATTAATGCACCTCCATTTGCCTATTAGTCATAAATGTAACCGGTAGGAAAAAAAATGGCCACATGTTGGTAAAAGTCATGATGCATTGTCTTTTACAATCTATATAAAGGGGAAGGGAAATACGAAGGTGATAGAAGAATAAAGTGTAGTAGTGGTTGTATGTATTATTGCAAATAGAAGCATGTAGAAAATGAATTTATTTTTATATAAAATAAAAATTATGACTATATCTATAAATTATCTACCAGTTTTTTATATTGAAGTTGCCTACTATTAATTATAATTTTTATTCTCTTTTATTATTCTTTTATATTTATGGGTGGTTATGAATCTAAATATTGATTAAAATAATATTAATTACATAATAAAAAAAATCTCTTTTCTTCTCATTTGTCTTGTCAATTTACTGCACTTTGCTTTCTTCATTTTATTTTATCACTTCATCGAAATATTTTCTTCTCTCCTTAGTTCAATATGGACCACTACTTCAGTTTCTTCTTTTTATTTTACCTTTTCTTTGTATTTATGTTGCCCACTATTTAATTAGAGTCAATTTGTATTCCTTTTATTATTATTGTTATCTATTGCACATTATTTTATTATTCTTCTATTTTTTAATTTATCATATTGTTTATTATGTTAATTTGAGTTATTAATATTTATAGTAATTTCTATTAGGCACATAAATTAGAGGTAAAATATAATTAAAATCTAATACTAAAATAATTAAAGATTATCTTACATATGGATTTGAAATATTCAATTAATTGTAACTTTATGATAACAAGGACCAACTCATGGACTTTGATGAAAAGTTAAGAGAAAATTTGAAGAAAAATTATCTTAATTTTAGCCTCTTTTAAAATTAATATTTAGATTGGCAATCCTATAGTTTGATAAATTTTATTGAGATATTAATTTATTATTTGGTTAAGTTTATATTATTTTGGAGTAGTTTATTTAATTTAAATTTATACGTTAATTTATATTTTGTGCATTTATTTCAGTTTATTGTTTAATTTAAAGTTTTACTATTTATTTTGTTATTATCATTATTGATTATTTTATGAGATTTCATTTAAGCTTTATTTATGGATTAATTTTATGCATATTTGTTAATGTGAATTTTTGCACAATAACAATTAATTAATTTAAAAAGAAGATTTGTGATCAAAATTTACTACTAACTTCAAGAAGGTAGTGAGATAGATATAGGATCCTTTTATGTTACTTATGTTGGTTAGTGTAATATAAAAGTTTTGCTTTGTCATCACAATATTAAAGAATAATATCAAAGGACTAGAATTCCCTTAGATAAAACATTCAACTATATGTGAAACAATCACATTTTATTTATGATATGATATTTGATTATCTTCATATAATGTTATTGTAGTCATGTATATTTTTCATGCAGACACAACTAAAGCTAACCATTGTTCTAATGTTTTGAAACCATTCATTTTCTATTGAGAAATTTTAAATTCTCATTTTTTTTTTTTTATTTTCAATACTTTCAGGTTAGCCAAGTAATGCGGAAGACAACTACTATGGATATATAGAATTGTTTAGTTATGTGTGATTTTCTATTATGAATTCTAGAAATATTCAATTTATAATTAATGAAATTAAATACTTATACCAGAACATTTCTTTTGTATTTATGTTAATTAATATTAATTGTTGTACTTCCTATGAAAAGTCAAGTCATTAGCTATACTATGAACAGGTATTACACAAGCCACTACGGGAAACAAAATAATTCCTATTGTCACAATAATTACTTATGATTATTCATTAATAGTATTTAAATATAATTATAATATACTATTTTTTATTTATTATTATTACTATTATTAAAATTCATAATTAATAATAATTATCACTATTTTTATTATATAATACTTTTTTAATTATTATCATAGTAATTAATAGTTAACAACAATTAGTTATTATTATTGATTGATAATCATCAATTATTATTATGGATCTAGATTATTTGATATGTTCACCTTGTTATTAAATTTTTATATTCTTTGTTTTGTATACGTATTTTTTGGGTATCCTTATTATCTTAATATTTTTAAAATTTTCTCATAGTGTACACAATATCTACATAACTATAAATATTCATTAACATTTTAATACAGCTATTTAAGAAGAAAAATAAATACTATAATTCCCACGTACCAGAGCATCATCCCAGAGTCTTTCAACATGACTTCCTCATATACTAAGTTCAACAAGGTTCTCTGCTTTGAATGTCGCTCGAAGGGATTTTGACAGGTATTGGTCCCAATGAAAAAGCCTTAGATTATTTGACAATATTTCAAGGGCTTCTTCCGGAAGATGCACCCCGCTACGTCTACCATATGGACATGAATTATAAAATCTCAAGAGTTTTAGATTGACCATTCTAGCAAAGGATTGAGGATTTAGACTCAGATCCCTAACTCTTGACATGTCTAAAGTTATACTTTCAATATGCTCGGTCCCCTGCCCAATAAAAATAACAGGTAGATAATCAAAAAGAAAAATAATTTATTTGAGGGTGACAGATATAAATTAGAAATTTCATTTTAATATACTATTAATATAAATTAATTTTACACAGCTATTTAACCATTTTTTGTCATATCATCTTAACTGTTTGATTTTCAATCTCATCACCTCAAAGGTTACTCATATGATAGCATGTGATTATATAATTATTTAAAACTTTTCTATACGGGTAATATATCAAAACTAATTTCTTAACTAAAGAAATTCAACTCTTAATTGTGATAAAGTTTTGTGCCGTATTAATAATGTAACATTAAAGATTTTATATTATCAAAAAATATAATACCTTCTATCAAGAAAGACATTGTTTAAAGTAAAAGTGGAAAGAGTAGATAAAATACTCAATTTGGTCCCTTTGAAATGTATTGAAGACAAATTAGTCCTCAATTTAAAAGTCTCAAATTGATCACTCACATTTCAAAAAAGGGGAAAAATTGGCCTCTCTATACAATTCCTTACAAAGAAAAATGGGATAACTTAGTATTCCATATATTGTAAAAACTTCCAGATGACCAATTTTCTCCTTTTTAAAATGTGAGGATAAATTTTGATATTTAGTCAAAGAATAAATTTTACAGCGATGTGGTTTTTAATTGTCAGTGATAGTATATATGAGTAGTATATTAATAACAATTTAAATTTAAACTAAAGCATGACATTATAATGAAAATTTTCTCATAGTTTCTTACCTCATCATGCTTCAGTACATGATAAATTTCATGCAGGTTACATAAATGACTTCGTTCCCTGGTCTTTTAATATTTTGTTCATGAACAATTTCTCGACCCATTTCTTGAATCAAGTCATGCATAGATACATTTTCATATCTAGAAACTTTTATAAGAGCTTTATCTTGAAGATTTCTCAAAGCAATAGACGTTGAGTAGCCACATGCATTTAGTAAAGTTTGCACCTCATATTTCCTAAAATCTATGTTGAAGAAACAAGCAATATATAAGAATACATCCTTTTCTTCCTCATTTAACCCTTCATAACTCAGTCTCAAAACAACATGAATTTTTGGAAATGACATTTTCTGAAGCTTCTGCAACTGACTTCCCATTCTTCAACACTTTTGCCGTAAAGAAAGGAACCCAGAACCTTCAAAGCTAATGGGAGGCCTTTAGCATATTTAACCACGTTCATCATGAGTTTATGCCAATTCATTTGGAGGTGATTTCCATTATTAAAGGCATGCAAATTAAGAAGTTTTAGAGCATCATCACATCCTAATGCCTTAACTTCATATATATCATCAGCTTCTTTATGAATCACATGTTTATCTCTAGTTGTGACAATGATTCTACTTCTTGGACCCAGCCAATCATGTCCTCCAATTAAGTTTATAACTTCATCTGAATTATTGACATCATCAAGAACAAGAAGAATCTTTTGCGGCCAAGTCTCCTCAGAAAATGGGCTAATATGCCATTAGTGCCAATATTCTTATCTTTTCCCTATTAATATGGATAGAAGTTTATCTCTTAACTTAATTATTCCATATTTTTCTAATTGTTCTCTTACATTTGCTAGAAAACAACTGCCTTCAAATTCAGAACACATTATATTATATAATGCACTGGCAATAGTTGTCTTACCAATACCACCAATGCCCCAAATTCCTATAACACGAACATCTTCTGATCCATTGCAAAATATTAGTGACTGAAGATCTGTAATTGGTTTGTCAATTCCAACAAGGCCTTCTAAACCAACTTCAAGCACATGATTCAACCTTGTCAACACGCGTCAGACAACTTCTTCAATGAGATTAGCTTCAAGTCCTATAACAAAGAAAATAAATCTAACTACATTATTATCTATCACCAATGCAAAGTGAAACATTTCCTCCTAAAACATAGAAGATTAACGATCAATCATCATTTTATTTAGGGTAAAATACATTACCTCCCTTGAGGTATTATAAAATGACACTTCACCCCATTTGTTTGAAAAACCTATATTCCACCCATTTTACTAAGGATATGTTTGGTGCATTCTATTTTATAATTTATTTTTTATAAATTATATACTAAATAATAAAATTAATTATAAAATAAGTAATAAATTTAATTTCTATACATTGATAGCATAAAATAAAATATTAACAGATAACTTTTTTATCAAATTTGGCACTTTTTTAAATTTTTATTTGTTCATGGTTAAAATTATTTTATCCTGTCACTTTATATAACTAAATTCATAACTAATATTAAGAATTATGTCATATTAATTATTTTAATTAAAAATTAATAATAAGCATTTCTATTGGTTGATTATTTTTTTCATTTACATTTGATTTATTCATTTTACAATTATTATTTTAATAAATTTAATTTTGATGTACTAATAATATAAATGAGTTCGATAATGTATTCAAGCATATATTGTCTCGTAGCTAAAGTGATTTACTTTTCTATGCACAGCTTGAAAAGTTATTTAAATGAAACGATTAATTAGATAATAATATAAAAAACTTTTACACTATCAATAAATCAAAATTAAATTCATAAAAATAATATTTGTAAAATAAATCAAGCAATAGTAATTTTAAAAAGTGTTAAATCATACTAGGTGACTGCCTATTATAATAACTACTAACTATAGTTTGACAATTTATTAAATTTTTATTGGTGTGTAGTGTAAAATCTAAAACTAATAAAAATTCAAAATAATGTCAAATCATGCCAGATACCTAACTATTAAGTGTGATAGTTTAATTATTTATTTATAAAAATTATTTTTTAATATTTTGAATCTCATTCATATAATTATATTTCATATTAATGTTATTTATAAATAATATTATTTACCACATATTATTTATTTTTTAAAAATAATTAATTTTTATTTATATATTTTAATATTACAATAAATTTTTATTTAATTTTTATATCTTATTTGTTTAAAATTCTTATTATTAATTTCTTAATAAAATAATTATTATTAAATTTTAATATAATTCTTAATTTTATTTATGAATTTAGTTTCTATAAACTGAGAATATAAAATAATTTTAATCATAAATCAATAAAAATTCAAAAAAATTGTCAAATTTGGTAAAAATTTATTTACCAATATTTTATTTTATATTATCAGTATATAGAAATTAAATTTATTATTTATTTTATAATTATTTTTATTATTTAGTATATAATTTATAAAAATAAATTGTAAAAAGAAAATACCAAATACACCCTTAGTGAAATGGAGTGGAGTGTAGATTTTTAAAACAAATGAGTTGGAGTGTCATTTATTGATATATCAAGTGAGATAAGTGCATTTTGCTCTTTTATTTATGATTGACCATTACTTCAACCTTGGTTAGAATTCAAAGAATGAACTCCTGGTATTTAAAGGAGATACACTAACCCAAAATTTGTATGGTGAAATCCTGATAAATTGGCAACTTTCTTCAAAGCAATTCTCCATTTCTCTACACTGTTTATGTTGCCGTCGAACAATTTTTCATGTCTAGCAAATGCAATTTTGTAGCACCCGTTTTGATGTCGTACATCTGATGGATCTACATCATAGAAGATCGGTATCACGATCTACCCATATTTTTTCATGTATTCAGTTATTTTGACAAGCTCTTTAAGACACCATTTTGATGAGGCATAGTCTTTTGAGAATATGATTAGTGCAATTCGTGATTCCTCAATTGCTGTAGAAAGTGCTCACAATAACTCATCTCCTTCTCTAAGTTTGTAATCGACATGTGCTTCAATTTTTGCATGATTTAATGCCTTGAGCAAATGGCTAAGAAAACCATGACGAGTGTCTGAACCTCTAAAACTGACGAAGACATCATATTTTATCTTAGGAGTAATTGAGGAAAAAGAAGTAGTAGACATAGAAGAAGTCATTTGATATGAAGTGCACCGATTGTGCGTGAATTTACTCCATCAGTTCATCCAGACAAGTCAGGATTGGACTAGCTTGTAAATTAAAGCGTGTCCACAAGACATTCTGAAAAGAACAAGAAAAGGATAAAAGAAGAGATTATCATTGCTGACATAAAATCAAACTCAATAACGCCTTTTCATATAGAGGAGAAGAAAAATGAAATATAGAGAATTGAAACAAAGTCATGATAATTAATTGTCAACAAAATATATATCAAATATTGTTTATGTGATAAAACAAAAAGATGATCCCTTTTTCATGGGTCAGTAATTGTGAATATCAAATCCAAGGGTAACAACAATGAGGGGTATGCTTGATTTGAGTTTTCAGTTTTTATTTTTAGTATTTCAATTTTTCAAATTTTATGAAAGAAATACTAAAAATTTTGAAAACTATATAGGGTTTGTGATTTCAATTTTTAGTTTTCATTTTCAATTTTTTATTTTTCATAATTTTGTGAAAGAAATATTAAAAATTGAAAATAAAAACAAAAAAACTATAATTTGTAGTTTTCAGAATTTTCAAATTCCTTTCATAAAATCTGAAAAAATGGAAAACTGAAAACGAAACCAAACATACCTAGAATTTTGTAATATTGAAAAAAAAAATTAAATCATTTGCACAGGGCTATAAACTCAAGAAGGAAAGATACATCTGGTTTTCTTTGGTATGATCATCCGTTGCTATTGCTAATTGCTAACTAACTTCATCTCTTATAAATGTTCTGATAATTTAGAAAAGAAATAAAAATCATTTATTTCTTGCAATATAAAGTTGTTATGACTCAAATTTGTGAGATTTGAGTAGCTTATATTCATAAGTCTTTTAATAGCTTTGACCAATAATAATTGACTCATGAAATCATATCGATCGTAACATTTTGACTTCATAAACAAAATTGAATCTACGTTATAAGAATATAAATGTTAATTCATCAATAACATATAACAACATGCCAAAGCAGCACTTTACAATACTACAGGGTTTTATGTGAACGAAGATCACAAATAAATAAAGAAATAAAAGAAGGAAGGCTTACAATGATGGGATCGTTGAAGGCGTCCTGAATAAGCTCTCTACCGCGTTAGACTGAGTTCAGTCTTACGAGAAAAGAAGAAATGCTTCATACATTTAAAGTCGTCATTGATGAAGTTAACGGAGAAGACGCAAAGAAACTTCCGACTACTTCGAAAGGTAGGTGCGTAGCGGGCGAAAGTGGGTTCGTGACAAAGTACAGTGTGTAACGTCCTTTCTTTGAATTTGAATTCGGTGGGGATCACCGAATTTCCAACCACTGATGTGAGAGAATGAAAAAAAAAAGGTGTAAAACTAAATCAATTTAATCAAGCATGTATTTGGATTAATTTATTTCTTTTTCTGTTTCTTTTTTTCGTTATGATTTCTCTATATAAGCATTACCAGCCTTTGGGGAAAAGATTCTAATATTTCTCAAGTTACAAACACTGTAAAAAGAAATATATGATATATTAGTTCTTAGAAAAACCAAAGTTTCGTATAAATAAATCAATAAAATAAAAAATGGTAATAAGTGCTATCATACCAAGAAAACCAAAACGTTTATGAGCTCGTTTAGATAACCTTCTAAGAGAAAAAAAAGTGCCTCTTTTCAAATTTTTAGAATTTTTTAGTATATATACTTATTTGTGCTTCTCAAAAAAAAAAAAAAAAAAAAAACAGAAGCAGAAGCAGAAAATAATTACTTTTTCTACTTTTTTCAGAAGCAGATCCCTTGATGCCTTTGGTTGAAGCATAAACAATAGAAGAGAGAGTGTTCCTAGTTATTTATATGAAAAGAGAAAAAATAATATTTCATTAAATCATTCTCACCTCTCACCCTATTTTCGCTATCATTACATCACAATTACAATAATTTAATTATTTTACGTTACATTTTATTTTATGCCTGTATTATTTTATAATTCAATAAAACATAACTCAATAATATATATATATATATAATTAGTTTGATATGCTCATACAAATTACATAACATAAAAAAAAATAAAATAGTTTTATATAAAAAATTCATATGCAAACGACTTAAAAATCTAAACCCTTTTCTTAAAAAGTAGCTTTCCATACCCTTAATTGTAATTTTACTCATAAACAACCAAATTTGAACCTACATTCAAATGCTACTTGAATCCAGCAAGAAGATATGCATATACGGCAAAGAGCACTTGAATGTAGTATACAAGGTTTAAAGTGAAAGAGCAAAAATCAAATAAACTCATAACTAAATCGTAAAACACGGAAAACTCGCAAAGATGGGATTGTCCAACGCATTTGTGTGAATGGTTTGGACGAGAATTCACTCTATAGAGTAAAGTAATAAAATTTTTCCTTTGGATCAATAAATTTAAAAGTGTAGCCTTTTTTATTCTATTTATCCAAGAATAAAACTCTTTTATTTTCTCTAAAGTGAGATTTAGAGGTCGAATCTACTCAGATGCTGAATGCTCTGCAACAAAAACAAAAAATTGACAATTACTCAAATTGTCGATTGTTTAAAGCACTTCGAAAGCGTTCCATACTAGTCACTTAGAAAATGACAAGAATATATAAAGAGAACAGCAGAATTAAACTACACAAATATTCTCTATTCTAGGCTTGCTTTGCGTATGGTTCACAACTTCGATGCTCAGTTAGAAGATTTTTTCAAGGCCTGTCTAAATAACCTCTCTACCAGATCTACCATGTAAGACCTAGCCCTTATAATAATAGTAATAGTAATAATAATAATTATTATAATTTGCAGAAAGTGAGTGAAAGTGACAAAGGAAATTGAGGAGCAAACTCTCCTTCTTCTCCCAATTACTATCAAAGGTTAAAATAATCCCAGCAGCAAGAAATTTCTTCCTCTAGTAATATGAAAGTCCGACTCATTACTATATTTTATTTTGACTAAAAAATTTCAGACCACTTATGATAATTGAGTATTCATCAGTAGAAAGTAATCATCTGCCACTTGAAAATTCATAACAAAAAAAAAAAATCCAATAAATCAATAATCGAGCTTTCATTTCATTTTCATAAACATTTCCTTATATGCCAAACACAACTCAAGAAAATTCATAAGAAGACAACAATTTCCAACCAAAACAAAAAAGCTCCCATCACAAGCCTTTATGGAGATACAATAATTAAGGGGTCTGATCCTTGTTCTTGCATTTGAGAAACTCCATGTCTCGGAGTGGCACCTTATGCTTTGGGAATGCTTGTTTTTAATACTTACAATAAATTTAAAATAGTACAAGAAAATGATTGTCTGATTTATTAAGAAGGTTTTAATATCATGCATGGGTCGTGCTATAGCTATCAATTATGAGTAACTCGATTGGAAATTTTATTATCAGGAAAAGAATGTGATAATTAGGTAATGATTTTGTTAGTTTTTTAGAATTAACTCAAATCACTTGTTCATTCCAGTTATATTTTTCTCTAAAATGGTAAAGCACTCAATTGAAGTGGTACTTGAATTTTTAATCCTCATAGGACATCAATCCCTTTTCCCACTCTTATTACTTTAGATCCGGTGCACATTACTAGATTTGATTTTCATAAATTAGTTATCACAAATAGCACGCATGAAAGGGATAAAGAAATCATCCTGGACAATGAAAACAGAATGAAAAACACTAACTCATCAAACAAGAAAAAAATAGTAGGATTGTCAGTACAAAAGAAAGATGATAGCTCCTCAACAACTCTCATACAAGGAAAGATAAAGAAAAGAAGAGAAGAAGGATAATAGATTTAATTAAAATTTGTGTAAAATTTCTATACATTAGTATCTAATCAAATTAGAATAACCCTTGCCAATTGATCTACATGCTCATCAATATAATAGTAAAAAATAAAAAATAATAATAGCAATTGCACATAAAAATTTTAAAAATATGAAAATAATAATAATAAGGGCAAAATGTATTTTACCCTTGAACTTTAAGTCTTGTACAGTTTACACATTGACTTTTCAAAACATACATCACGACACTTACTTTCTAAACAGTGCAAAATACCACTTACTCTCAAATAGTGCAAAACTTTAGATCATATATATTTGCACACAATAAAAAAATAGGGGGTTAAGTGCAAATTAAAATTCACAAATAATGTGTTAGGTTGCACAAATAGAAATATCAAAGAAGTTAAGTACGTATAAATCACGCATTCACCACTTGCCAAAATTATGTTGAGGGGTGTTTTGCACTGTTTGGGAAATCTAGGTGTCGCAGTGTACATTTTAAAAGGTTAAGGTGTAAATTCACGGCTTAAAGTTCATGAGGTGAAATGCATTTTATCATAACAACAACAACACCACCACCACCACCAACAACAACAACAATACTAGTGATAAATATTTCAAAAAACTAAATTATTTATAATTAATCATAAGACTTAGCATGATTGGTAGCATTTACACTCCTTAAACATGTAGTTAAGGATTCCATTCACTACTTTCAACCATGGATACCATGGGTTTATGAAAAAAAAATTGTTTATAATTAAGTTAATGATAATAATAAATTTAAACAAATTTAGAATTGATATTAAATATGCAATATCAAATTTTTATTTTGATTAACAAATTAAAAGAAGAGTTTTTAAAAAGAAATTAAATAAATACTAATTAAATGTGAAAGGCCAAAAAAAATGTGAATGGCAATGTAACCACTCCCTATTTGAGACTTGCGATAAAGACAAATTTATTAAGGTTTTTAAGGATTATCTATGCTCATTTTTTATATAAAAAAAATATAAAGTGTTATTTTTTTTTACTCGATATATAATCATAAGTATTTATAACGTGCACTTTATATGAGTATTCATAACCGTTTATACAGTGTTATAAATACTTATAATGCTATTATAAAAGTAGAGCTAATATTCATTTTGATCCCTCATTTTCACTCATGAATTATTTTAGTTCTTGACTTTTAAAATGAGTTAAACTAGTCCTTGATATTAAAATAATATTTAATATTAAAATTAGATTCATTTTATTATTTATTGTTTAACATTTTATCAATTAAATGATGATCTGTAATGTTAAGTAATATCTATCTAATACCACGTCATCATTTAATTGAAGTAGAATAGAGTTTAAAATAACATTTTATAATTTAATATCTAAAATTGCACAAAATGATTCATTTTATTATTTATAATGAATATTTAAATGACTAATTTTGTATAATTTTAAATACTAAAATGAATCATTTTAAATTTGATTGTAATTAAGATTGACATATTTTATGTTAAGATATCATTTTAAGGTTATTTATCACATTTAATTGATAAAATATACTTAAGAGTTGGTTGGGGGATTTATCATCATTTAACATATTTGTAATGTTAGGGACTAATATGATTTACATAATTTAAAATTTAAAAGTTAAGACCAAAATGATTCATGAGTGAAAAGTGAGGGATAAAATGAACATTAATTCAAAAAAGTAATTATTCTCAATGAAAGTGAATTAGTGTTAGGAATTGAAATATAAGATTTAAATATCACTTATGGTGGTGATACATGATATTTAAATATCACTTATTTCAACCTAAAAAAAAAAATTAAATATCACTTATGAGATTCGTAGAAAAACCTCCTAGTGAAACTTTTAAAAGAAAAATTAAAATAAAGATTGTTTTAGAAGGAAAAAAAAAAAGATGTCCCCAACTCTTACAAATTCAGTCATTAAACAATTCTATCTACAATCCATTTTTTTTTGTCAAAAAAAAAAAGAAATTAACGCATAGGTGAGCAAGGTATATGTTGCCAAATTTAGTCCTCTAAAATTTCCTCTAATTCCCAAGCATACTCTTCAGGATATGTCGCTCTTTCTCTAGACATATGCCAAAACAGCATCATGTGCATCTTTGTCCAAATTTGGGCAATCATCAAATGAAAAATATGACATTGAAAACGCAACGCTTTCACTTGCTAATATGATGTGTTGCATCCAATATGATTTGTTGATGTGTCAAGCCGTTTGCACTCCTCAAGATAAAAAAAGTTAAACAGATCTCGTCTTAGACAAAGCTATCTGGTTGGTTCTCCAAACTCTCACATCCTTGCAGGTTCAAGAAGTCGAGCTTGTTGCAAAACCCATCTGATGATGGCAATGCTTCAACAACTGTAATGTTAAGGAACACACAATAATTTTCATTTGAAAATCAGAAAACTCCCTGAGGGTAGAGCATTCAAAACCAAAACCAGACAAAAACTAGGAGGTCTTAAGAGTGTAAATATTGCAAAGAGAAAAAATTTAGATCAAGTTACTTAAATTTATCATATCAAATTCTCAAATCAAACGATGAAGGCTATGGGTTTTATTTTGATAAAGAAAAGAGGGAAGGGGACAGATTTGAGAGGTTTTATTATGTTTGGAAGTTTTAATTTGCAATGCCTTCATTCCTATATCTGTCTTTGGCTTTATGACTTTTTTTTTTTTGCAAATATATTATGACACTGTACAATATTTTTAAAATAAGAGAAAAAAATATAAGGAAAATATTTTTATAGAAGTTTTTTTTTTGTAGAACTATTTAGAAAAATATTGATGAGAAAATGTTTTTAGAGATAAAACAATTATGAGATTAAATTTTGGAAGAAGACTAATATTTTTGAGAAACTTTGGATGACAAAGTACTTTCCAAAAGGGAAATATTTTTCTACTTTATAAAATGTGCACTATACTTTAAATTTTTTAAAAATATTATTACGAGACAGAGTAAATATATAAAATTATTTTAAAAAAGGGTAAAACTATTGCAAAAATGTATTGTATATCCTCCATTCATTTTATACTCCAAAGTAAGGGAAAAATAAAAATCCTTTAAACACATTCCATCTTCTTTCCTTCATAACTTGTAGTCACACCCTAGGTTACTCATTTTGAAAAAAAAAAAATTTACATACTACTAATATAAAATTGTTTCACATTATCAACCGATAAAATTTCACTAAAATGACAAATCATAGAAAATAACTATCAACACAGCCACCCACGTGATTTGATATTTTGGTGGCTTTAATAAAAGTTAATAGAAAATAAAATTACAGAATTTGATATCATGTATTCAAAGATTTTTCGACATCAATTTTCTCAAAGATTTTTAAATTCAATCCATTATTTTTCAAACAATTTTTATCAGACACAATGATTTCGCTATAGGTCCATTTAAGAGATAGACAACGACAATGAATTTTAAAACTGCTCCATTTTCAATGCATTTCTAAACTAGTTTGACCTTTAAAGTAATAATTATTTTTATTTTATATTATGAAAATTAAATTAGTACAAAAAATATTAATTTAAATTTTCGCAAATTTTTCAACAATTAATTCTAGGACTTACCGAAATTGGATAAGATCATTACCTGAAGTTTCTCACGCTTTCGACAATCTCGTAGACTTACAAGTCGAAGACTTTGGAGAAAAAAACAGATGGATGAACAGAAAGTAAATTTTCACACCCATTTAGATATAAATATCCAAGACTTGAGGCTTTAGAGAAATCTGGAAGTTCCATCAAATGCTCAGATCCATCAAGGTTAAGACTTTTCAGATTTGCTAGACTCTCTATCATTTATAATTGAAGAATTTTATGTGCAATCATTAAAGTTTACACATCATACTATTTATATTTAGAAAAATTTAAAACATACAAGCGTACCCATTCTCAAAGACAAGGAGCGGTATATAGCCCACAAATTTGGTACTGATAACTTATATATATTCAAGCTGTCTTTTAAATATAACACTAGATATTAAAAGCTAGTTGATACCAAATTTCGTGGAAGAAAACTGCAAAAACAAAGCAAAAGGGTGATTTTTGGATGAAAACCGGCAAGTCCCATCCAAATGCCCCGAATATAAAACTGAAAACGGCAAGTGGAAGAAACAGTTCAAAGCAAAAGGGTCATGCAAGGATGAAATTAGAGTCAACGGCAGGTGTTTGATCTTTCTAATTATAGAAATTGCAATAAGGAATTCTAAAAGAAAATACACAAACTCTGATAAAATTCACCCAAAAAGATATACTTACGATTTACCTCCATTGATAATTGGTTATAGCTCCAGAAAAGAAAAGGTTCTCAAGAAATGTGCTAGAGGAGCAGGCCTTAAATGCAAAACCCCGGGAATGCTAGAGGAGTAAACCAAAGCAGATTTGAGCAACAAGATGGCAAACCTCAAAAATAAGAAAGGCAACACTATCATACTAAGGGGCTGTGTGGCAGCCCTTTTTTTGTAATTCCTGGTAATGAAACATTCCTATATTTGATAGACAAATTGAAAAAATATTCCTTGGCAAGATTGATTTCCAGGAATAATTAATCCCATTTTTCTCCATCTTTCAGGTGGGAATGCTTTATTCCAGGAAAGGAAATGTGATCTGACAAAGTAAAATTCCTAATCTACCCCTCTCATAACATCACGGATTGAAACATTTTGAGTGCTCTCTGACTCTTCGCTCTCTACCTTCCATCGCAAGGAGTTCGCGCCACCACCACAAGGACCTCGCGTCTCCACCACAAGGACCTCGCTCACGTCGCAAGCAAAGACTTGTTGCGCCATCAGAATGGATCAAAGGCATGCTTCACTAGTGTTCTCTCTTCCTTTTTGCTCCGATTAGGATTCTTCTTCAAACTTATACACTCACTCTCTTCGATTTTTTTCTTCTCTACTCCAATTGAACTTCCATGTTTCTTCCTGTGGACCGATTGGCTCTAGTGATAATGGGCGAAACAGACAAAGCAAAACCACAACCATGCCGAAGCTTGCTGTTCTCGTTGGCGCGGTGAAAGGCATAACGGTCCATCACTCGTCACAGGGCCAGACCCCTTGCATCCATGTTGATCGGGAACCACGAGACCATGGCCTCACCGCCATGAGAGAGAGACAAAGAGAGAGAGAGTTTTGTGCTATGTCAACTTGGATGGAGGGTGACCATGTTGGACTCATTTTCGTACACTCGACTCAGTGTGTTAGTTGTTGTGTCTTGTGTGTTAGTGTTTAGTTTACAGTTTGTGTTATTTTGTGTTTTGTAGTTAACATTGCCCTCATCTTTGGTCACTTTCATTCCAAACTCTTACACAATCTTCCCACCTTGAACTACTACTAGTAATCATTTGCTGAATGCTGAACTTGGCTACTCTATGTATCCCCTTCGCAAATATGTAGAACTTCACTTCCTTGATTGCATGAGTCAATTCATGTCATCTTTCTCTGCATCGAAACAGCACAAGATCTGAAGCATCATTGACTCACTCATTTACCAACTTTGCACTGGTTGAGTGCAGATGTATTTTGTGACCGCATTCGGCAGAGCACTATATACTAGAAGAAAGAGTTCACTGATTGTAAACAGCTTTCAAAACAGAAGAGTCTTGTCAACATCTCTCCAGAAACTGCTATGGAACATGGGACAAGGGAGTGCATGTTTAAAGGATTATTTACAAATGAGAACGAAGCTTGTAAAGCTGAATGTAAACTTGGTAAAAATGGGGGAAATTATATAAGACAAAATACAAAGTAAAAATAAAGACCAGAAAGTAGTTACAGTGTAGAATCCCCTTATAGTACAGATGTTAAAATCTTCAATCCTCTCACCCAAAAGAGAAAAAAGTATTCAATCCTGCACGTGAAACTTGGGAATGCTTTATACTTTTTATACATATAGAATGAGACGTGCAGCTAGGACTTATGATGATACATGAAACTAGTTTTAAAACTTTGAATGGACGAATCTCATTGTTGGTCCATACACACAATGTTGACACCAACATGCCGAATTCTTAAAGCCACTTTCAATTTGGCGTATGAAATACATATGTAGAATTCTAACCTTCCTAATCACGACAGCAATGGACAGTGTCATTCAAGCGGATACTATGCATGAACTAAGAAAAACTCAAATTTTGCATGCATGTTATTGTATTTACATTATCAGATGTAGAAATCAGCCTTAATCTCTAAAGGCCACAGTTGAAAAAGACTGACTAAAGTTGATGCTACTTGCAGATACCCATAGGATTTGCATTCTTGATTATCCAAGGATGCTCCATTATCTTGTGAAGTGAGAGCCTTCTTGAGGAGTCTTTCACCAGGAGCTGCACCAATTTACAGATTGCAGTAAGAACTAAATCTGTCGACTGAAAGTATTCGCTTATGCCTGGATATAAATATGTAGATATCAACATACCCGAGTAATCAGATTTTTGGCTTCGGAAGAAACAAAAGGCGCAGAAGGGAAGGAAAGGTCAACCTTCATTATCCTGCACAAGTCCAAATACATTACATAACATAGCAAATGTGTCATTCAATTTACAAAACACAATTCCCATGCACTTCCATACCTTTTGAAGGTATCAGTTTGACTCTCAGCCTCAAATGGGGGAGCACCATATAGGAACTAGTAACAAAGGATACCTAGAGTCCAGTTATCAACTGCATAATCATGAGCTTTGTTTTCTACCATTTCAGGTGCTAAATAATCCAATGTACCACACATGGTATGTCTTTTGCTTCTAGACTGTACAGACCAACCAAAGTCTGCAATTTTAAGACGGCCCTGCAACAAAGCCATCATCAAACTAGTTGTTCAAGTTCCCTACTTCCCTTAAGGCTCAAATGTAAATAACTGATTTTTTTTTTTTTCAACTTTACCAAACGAGTATCGTCATACATCTACAATAAGCTACATTTTCAGTCTGAGATTACTTTCAAGATTCTTCTCTTGGTTGGGAGTAGGACAGGCAAAGGGGATTGAGAAGAGAAGAAAAAGATAAAGCGTGACAAAGCTAAAATGCTTCCGAAAATACGTCAAAACTTATAGGAGTTTTACAATTTTCAAAATAGCTTATAATTTTTAAGAGGTCAAAAGGTTGGGTCTGCAGCAAAAGAGATTGAAATGAACTGCCAAATGTTGTATCAATAATCAATAATATTATACAGATAACTCAATTTCTTCCAATTGTGTTGCCACATGTTGACACAAAGTGAAGAAACATGCACGTTGTTAGCACAAGAAAAGGGAAGGTACAAAGAGGGAAAAGATACCTCATGATCAAGCAACAAATTTTCTGGCTTGATATCCCTATGAATAACATGCTTCTCATGACAATATGCCAATGCCTTTGTGAGGCTCAAAATATACTAAAAATTTCAGAATAAACAAAAGTTAGAGTTAACATAATACAAAAGACTAGCATCCAGAGGGAATATGATGGTAAGTATGGAATATAACATAATTTCTGCTTAGAAGACTTAAATATTTCTTCTAGTTTCTAACTCACTTTCACTAAATTTCTCTAAGTTTTGCACTTTACACCCCATTTTTATACCGGTCACCACATGATATACGTTAGTCCCTAGATAGTGTATATTGATTATCACATATGCTAGATCACTGCACAATGGTATCAGTTACTCTCTATGATCAGCACATACTACACATTGATCACATGTTATTAGCCCAATGATAAATATAGTGTGCAAGTTCCAGGTATCTTTTTTCATTTCTCTATGCAGTTCCATATTTGACAGCATTTCATTATAATTAGTTTTTCCAGCAATTAGTCAGACACACACTCACACTAAGGAAGTATTACCGTGGCTGCTTGCTTCTCAGTTAAGTGGCCTCTTTTTCTAAGCTCCTTGTAAAGCTCACCATAGTGAGCATATTCAAGAATCAAGAAAACACGCTCCTCATCATGAAACCAACCATATAGACGCAGTATGTTTGGGTGTGAAGACTGGATTGTATTTCCATCTCCCTCCTTAGCTGATGATGAATTCTGTACTTTTCAAGCTGTTCCTTAAATATAATCTTCAATGCAACCACATACTTGCTCTAAAAATGAAAAAAATAAATATAGAGAAATTCCATTCAGCCCAATTGAACTGCTATAAATGAACAAGCTTGAATGTATGGATTACTTTTCAGTTTCACAAATATAAATACAACTGAGGTGACACCTATATTCCATATATTCATTAAAAGTGTTTTATCTCTCAAAAGTCATATATATAAGCTTACATGATCCATTTAACATTGTAAAACACTTCACACCAACAGTGTATCAAAGCTACTCTCTTTCTTTTTTTTCTTTTTTTTTTTTTTGTTCTTTTGAATTTAAAACTTTGACGACCCACATAATCATCCATTACATGGTCATTCACAATCCATTCACACAAAAAATTTCGAAAAAATTATTCGATATCAAGTAACATTGCTCATTGTAAATTATATATATATAATTAAAATGAAGTAATTATGCTTCATAAATCACAAAAGCAACACAAAGCTCGTGAATTTCTCAGAAATCTCACACTCAAAGATGTTACAACCTAGTTCCCAAACACTTGGCAAATCAGCACGTACGTTGATGCATGGAATAGTGCACTAAGCAAAAAACAGCTTCCTATTACAGTAACAGGTTTGAACAGCGAGAGAATCAAGTGCACACATGTTTCGGTTTTCTCGGGAATTTTCCGAGGAACCAAACAGAAAAAAAAAATGAAATTAAAATTGAGAATAGAGAAAGAGGGAAAACACCTTGATTTCTCTGGCAACGTAGACTCTGCCGAATTTCCCTTTCCCGAGAGGTTTCCCGATCTCGAAATCTTCGAGGGACCATTTCCGCTTCGTGTTTTCTTCTTCCATTTCTTTTTTTTTCAAGATTTTGTTTTCAGAATTTGAATTTGTTAGAAACCGCCTAAGACCGTTTTGAATCCATCGTTCTCCTCTTTGCCCAGGTGGAGTCACCCAAACGCGTCGTTTTGATTGTCTTCTTTTGAGGGCAAAATAACACATAGATATGGGCCAAAACGACTTGGGCTTTGAAATAGAAATGGTTCTTACATATACAGGCCAATGATGGAGCAAAATATTGGAAGATAAGGAGATATATATGGTGTGCCCCTTAAAAAAAAAAAAGGAGATACACATGACTTATGTTGAAAAAATAATAATAAAAATATTTAATTTAAATGTTGATCAATTAAATTATGATTTTTCAGCACCGGAGAAAGAGTTAATTATCTATTGATATGACAATATATAACTAAATGATTATATAAAAATATTTTATATTGTAACTAAAGTGAGGAGATCGGATAGGTGAAGTGTAAATTAAATCTTAAATTATTTAATGAGAACACACATAATAAAAATTATTCATTTAAAGATAATTAATCATTCACTTTTGTCCTTTATCAACCTCTTTACTTTAACGGAGAAATCTATAATTAAAATATCTAAAATCTGCCTTGTTTTTATTTGCAGTATATGATAGAATTCCCCAAATTTAAATATTTTACGTGGTGATTTTAGTCATGTTTTTTATATTTCTATTATTGTTTATAGATTAGAAGCTAAGAAATTGTGAAGGAGATTATGATTGCAATATAACAATATTATACTAGGTAAGTAAGCTATGAGTTCCATAAATCAAATCATGCAAAAATGAGTTAAAACCAATTAAGTTACAAAATAAATCTAATATTATAAACCCTTTTGAGTTTGAAAGGCTTTCAAAACTAGTTGTTTGACCCGTGTATTCATGATAATAAAAATAATTTATTGATTATTATAAAAAATAAATGATAATTTATTTAAATATATCTTATAGAAAATTGAGTATATAAATTTATTTTAAAATAAGTTAATAATTAAATAAATAGACAAAGTATAAACATAACATCTATTTTATATTATATTTTGAATATCATATTTATAAGGTGGAAAAAAATAGATGACCCATAACTAACAATAAAAAACCTATATTATAAAAATTTTGTACATTTCAAAATTTGAAATTGTTGAATAATAAAATAGAATAAGTTGAACTTTTACTATATCATGAGTCATTTATAAAAATGGCAATGGTTCATGAGAGATGAGACATGTCCTACACCCCATCCATATGTTTAAAATTTTTATCTCTCAGCCTCATCCTCATTCTCATCACCGTCACAAGTTCTCATTTCATTTTCGCGGAGATTGAATTTCTATGGTATTCACGGGTTTATTAAAAGGATTACAAAAAGAGAAAAATTCTAAAAATATTTTGAAATTTGAAACACAAATATTATAATAATAAATACTACTAATACAATATAATCCAAATTAAACATAAAAATGAATACAAAATGCAAAGCCAACAAAGATAATTCAAAAAATGAAAGGGTGCTATCATCGTCCCTACCTCATTTATAAAGGGACCGCATGTCAACCGTTCCATGAAGACAAAACATATCCCCATTTCCATCCCCATAGTGAGTAATCCTTGTGTGTACCCACTTCAGTTCTTTTTGTCATCCTTAGCCATTTATATCTTTTTTATAAATTGAAAGCTTTAATTTATAAAAACATAAATATATTTTCTAATTAATAAAAATAAATAATAAATTTAATTTAGGTGATTTCAATTATACCTCATTTCCTTCTACATCCTTTTAGTGAATTAAAATATCAATTTTAAAATATATGTTATAATTAGTAAAAAAATCATATATAAACCTAATTTACATCATTTCAATTATTGGAGTATTATATCAATTACACAATTATTTTCAATATAAAAATTAATGTAATTATTTATTTTTTAAAATTAGTAAATAGTTAGCATCATTATCAAAGAAGTGTAAATTGTGAAATTGATTTTTTAATTTTTTTTCAAAACAAATTAATATGAAACTATTGTGGAATTGCTAAGTTGGAATGTTTAAATTAAAAAAAATTAAATAGATTATAGTGAGACAAGTAGATAGATATTTTTTTATGATTTTCTAAAGTTCTAGATTTAAAGTTAGAAACCCCTCCAACCTTGTTATTATTTACAATTTTGTCTCTCATCTACATCCCTACCCCTGTCATGGGTCTTCATTATTCCTCATTTCCCACGAAAATTTAAATTTTTATGGATATTCATGGATTTATTAAAAAAATATAAAAAAAGATGAAAATTTTAAAAATACTTTAAAATTCAAAACATAAATATCCATAATAACAAATACGCTAAATATAATCTAAATTGAAAATAAAAATACATACATGATATAAATCCAATAAAGATAACTTAAAAAAAATGTGTGCTAAAATTTTCTTGTTATCGTTAATTATCATAATTATAATAGTTTTTTTATTATTAATATTATAATTACAATAATTAATTATAATCAATATAATTATCTTAAATTATAATTTTTTGGTAACATAATTATAATAGTTTTATTATTATAATTTTACATATAATTGTCTTAATGGTATAATACATTCAATTATCATCTTATTTATTTTTTATTTATTAAATAATTTCAATTGAAATATTTTATAGAGTACTTTTGTTTTGTTAATGGAAGATAAATATGAAGGTATGATTGGAAAAAAAATTAATAATTAGAAAATAAATTAAATCTAAAAACTTACTTTAAATATTAAGATTATGAAAGGCGGGCATAATTTTCTCTATAAATGCCATATGAAAAACTTTTCATGCAATGAGTCTTAAATATTAATATTATAGATAAATTATTGATTAATATTATAAATTATAGATATTATTTGTTAAAGAACTTCCATTGAAATATTTTGTAGAGTACTTTTGCTGTTAAGAAAAGAGATATGAAGGTATGATTCGTAAATATAATTAATAATTAGAAAGTAAATTAAATTAAAAAAACTTACTTTAAATACTAAGATTATGAAAGATGGGGCATAATTTTGTCTATATATGAATGACATAAAGAAAACTTTTCATGTAATGAATCTTAAATATTAGTATTATAGATTACATCAAATCAACATGTATATTATATATCGTCTATCATTTATTATATATCATCTATAACTATATATTTTTAAAATAAAATGAAAAATCCATGTTAAAAAAACCAAAAAAATTAGATTTTACTTTACAAAATCAATATTTTACTACATCATTTCACACCTTTCTAGTATTTTGCCATGCAAAATAAATATTTTATACAATCCAGATTAAACAGAGTATCTTATAACAATTTTTTAGTTAAAGTATTCATACATAATTAAAGGAAAATGTTGATATATATAAACTTGAATTTATGGTGAATCTTACATGTGACACAAAATAAGTATCTTTATAATGTTTATATATTTTTAGTTTTAAATTATGCTTTGAATGGTTTATATATTGTGATTCACCGTGAATTTAAGAATAAACTACCATTATTTATATAATTAAATTGATTTGCACATAATTGATTATATAAAAAAAGATTATAATAAATCTTACAATTTTTAAAAACACACACTAAATTACAAATTTTAAATATTAATATATAGTTAAGATTTAATTGTAACATGATGTCACATATCATCAAATGATATTAAGAATACCTTCTAATTTAAAAAAAAATAAAAAATCATATATCACATCTTTTTCGATACTATTAATCTATTGTGAAAGAAAACATCTACAAAAGAAAATACTACATGTCATCATCTTTATATCACATCTAATATAAGAAAATGCAGCGAATGAAGGATAATTGCACTTTATGAAGTTATAACTCTAAAGAAAAATGTAATGATGATGATTTATAATATTTGGGATAATTTATTATTATTTATATGTTTTCTAACTCATTCATTAAGTTTGAAAAATAGATTAGTCACATCAAATTGGAAAATTTGAAGCTGGTGCATAGACTTTGAATTGTTAGTCTTCCTAGCAATTTCTCATCAAGTATATGTTAATCAAGTTGTGAAACTTCCAAGTGATGCCATTTTCATTGGAAATGGCATTTTCAAAATTATGTATAGTTTTAAATGTATAATTATTCTCTCTTTTTTTCCTTTGGAGGTTTAAATGCAGAAGATTATGAGCAGTTTTTTTTTTATGTTGTTGACATGGCTCCAAGTGTAAAAAAAGAAATTTAAAATTATTGGCACTTTTATTTGACGTGAATATTGATTGTTCTTTTTTATGTATTCTAACCCATTTCTTAAGTTAGAAAATTAAGTACATTAGTCACATCCAATTGCAAAATTGATGCAGGATTAGTCTTTATACTAATTTCTCATCGATGATTTACCAATCACATGGTGAGACTTCCTCCAATTTAATCCATAGAAAAAATAACAACAAACAAAATGGTTCCTCAAGAATAAAAATATATATTTTGTGTTCCATCATAATTAAAAATATAGGATAAATTAATTTCTTCAATATTTTTTGAAGAATTTTAGGACAAATTGATCCTTATCAATTTATAAAATAGTTGTAATTATATTACTCAATAATAAAAATAAGTCTATCAAAATATTGAAGAGGAACAAAATCTATAATCTATAATCTATCTATAATACTAATATTTAAGACTTATTACATAAAAAGTTTTTCATGTATCCTTCATAGAGAAAATTATACCCTACCATTTTCATAATCTTAATAATTAAAGTAAGATTTTAAATTTAATTTGCCTTATAATTATTAATTAATTTTTTTCAATCATACCTTCATATTTCTCTTCCATTAACACAATAAAAATGCCCTACAAAATATCTCATTCAAAATTGTTTAATATGAAAATAATAACAAATAATATAAACAAAATGATAAGAAACGTATTATTATATCATTAAAACTTTATATGTATAATTTTTATAGTATTAGTTAATGATAATAAAACTATTATAATTACGCTACCACAAAAAGAAGACTATTATAATTAACAATAATTTTATTGACCATGTGTAACTATTATATAATTATATAAAAAGATATTATAATATGTTTTCTAAGTTGATAATAAACTAAAACTACAACTCATATGTGATGTTAAAAAACTACATAAACCTATTATCCACTTAGAAAACATATTATAATAACTTTTTATGTAATTATATAATAATTATAAATTGTCAATAAAATTATCATTAATTATAATAGTTGATCTTCTTTTTATGGTAATTAACTATAATAGTTTTGTTATCATTAATTAATACAATAATAATTATAATATAAAATTTTAATAATGTAATAATACGTTCAATTATTATTTTGTTTATATTATTTGTTATTATTTTCATATTAAATAATTATGAATGAGATATTTTGTAAGGTATTGTTGTTGTGCTAAGGTATGATTGAAAAAAATTAATTAATAATTATAGGATAAATTAAATTTAAAAATTTACTTTAATTATTAAGATTATGAAAATGGTGGGTATAATTTTCTTTATAAATGACATATGAAAATTTTTTAATGTAATGAGTCTTAAATAATAGTATGGTAGATTATTATTTCCGAATTGAAAAGTTATGATAAACATATTCTCAACGAATGCCATTAGAGTATACAACACGTAAATGCAACTTTCTATATTTTTATTAACGTGTCGACATTAATGAAGAACTAACTAGTATGGCAACAATTCTTGTCCCGGAGGACAAATACATAGTTAGTTCATGAGGGTAGCCTGTTCTTACAATCAATGTTCCTAACATTCTTAACTAACGTGTACTGTTAGTTGAATGTCAAATCATTTTGAAAAAGAGAGAAGCTTTGTACCACAAACTCGTTAGATATTGCAGAAGAAAGAGCCAACAAAGATATTGATAAATGAAAAGGACTCAAAAGAAAATGACTATAAAATAGTAATGACAAAATATTGTAAGATGCCAATAACAGGCCAACAAGGGTTGAGTGTTAAGCAAGCGGCACTTCAAGTAAGAGAACCATTAATGTTCAAATATTGGAGAAGGAAAATTATTGGAAGCACCTCTTATTCGCGATTATGCTGGAGACTAGAGATATCTTAAAGACAGAAAAAGATTGCAAATGATACAAAATGTTCAGATGCTTGCAATTAGTCTTCAGATACCTGTCCGTGTTGCTGTTCTAGCTCTATATAGAAATGTTAAGCAATTTGCATTTGTCTATACATTGCAAGTTTCATATAACATAAAGAAATTTAGGAATAAAATCAAAGATCAAAGAAAGATAATATGTCAATTCAACATTTACATAATTGAAATTCACACTTTGAACTAAAGTCATCATGTGTCGATTTGTAAGTATCAGTTTTCAATTTTGTAGTTTTCAAGATTTTGAAGGAAATATTGAAAATTGAAAATGAAATTGAAATTTATAGTTTTAGAATTTTTAATATTTCTTCAAAATCAAAATCCTGAAGCAAATCAGGCCTTAATCTCTATGCATAAAGAATGAAACCAATAGACAATATATGCACTTGTCGTGTCATTCGGGTTTGCACTGGTCGTCCGCATTAATGAATTTTAGTTCATATATGTGCACCTAAATCCGCAACACAAGCTTATCAACAACCTATGAGAGCCATTCATGTATTGGTTATCCTCAAGATGAGATAATATATTGGTCCATGTTTGTGAATAATTACTTTCAATTATGGCTTTAGATTAACTCCGGATCTGTCAAAAATAACCATTTTGTTTCATTTGGTTAGTTTTGTACTTAACATATATTTGGTGATAATATGAAAGTTCATAGCAGCACAAGAACAATGACAGGAAGGATCCAATAGTAAGTTTCTAGTATAAATGTTGCAGGCTTTTTGCAATTCCCTGTTCATATTCTCAAGCATAAATCATATGACCTTTTGATGCTCCAGATAACGGGTTTAGATGGGATTTTGTATAAGAACTGAGACCAAAAAGACAAGGGAAAGGAAGTAAAATGAGAGAAATAGGAGGGTTAACAGTGCATGAGGCTCCCACCATTGTGAGATAAGAAAAGAATCAGATGCATGCATTCTTACCCCTGTCAAGTATCTATGTTATACGGCTCAGGTTTACAAAATTTTTACCTTCTTTCAACCATTTCACCGGAATTTACAACAACTGCAGTTATGTAGCAGTTCTCTCAAAACATAAAACATATTCATAGGCTTCTTTGGAAGATGGCAGTATTCACTATCCAGTATTTGATTATTGACTCAGCAATTTCCATTAGTTATTTCATGCAGTATATAAGAAGTATTATGGCATGAAATATCCATTTTACCCTTTGGTTTTTACTTATGTTTTCGTCCTATTGGTAGAATTAGCTCTCATTGTTCTGAGGATAACATTACATTATTTTCATCTGGAAGGTAGCTTGTCACTTTCTATGTCTTCCTTAAATAGACAATCCCTCTTAGATAAGCATGCACTCTTTCTTCGTAGATTCTTCAACTCTCTTGGTTTTGGCGGCCTTTACATCCCTTTGGTTCACTCTTCAACTTCATATATTGTTTGTTAGGTCCAATTGTTTAAAAACATTTTAGAGGAAAACTTCTGAACTTTAACATGAAATCGCAGAAAGCTTGGTTCCATGAGGAGTATGGTCCTAAGGAAGTCCTTAAGCTGGGAATTTACCTATTCCTACTCCTCAGCATAATCAAGTACTTGTCCAAGTCCATGCTGCTGCTTTGAATCCGATTGATTTCAAAAGGCGTCAAAGCCCCATCTTTCCATCTGAGTTTCCTGTGAGTACCAAACTGAAGTCATTGTAGAAGACAAATCTGTGTGTCTCTCAACATCTAGGTAGCCATTTGTTTTGTCACAAAGACACTATCATCAGGGGTAACATCTTTTCCTGAGGACCAAAGGGCTAGTGCATGATTGTTAACCATCAATCATGTGATGGTTTATGAATGTGGGAAAAATTAAAGTACCTAAAATGTTGATTGCACATATTAAAGCGGATTTCATGATGTCGGAATATTTAGAAAGGAAGATTTTATTTGGCCTAACTTATATTATAATTTGTGCATAAACATTACATGATTTTTTAAGCCATATGTGCTTGCCAGTTTGAAGAGCAGCTTTTGGGAAGAGTTGCAAGAGTAGTATGCATAAATTTAACAGATGATGAAATTAAATGTAAGTGGAAGATTGCATTAAGCCAAGGCCTAAAGTTGAGATTTAGCTGGGAATTCTTCATTTCCGGATTCTTAGCAAGCTTCTGTCGTTGAAGTCACCTATTTCACAGCAATTGAAGCACTATGTTTTCTCGAAATTAAACTGGGGTGCTTATTCTAAATTTTAAGAACATTAACTGTTTTCCATACTTGTCACTAGTACAATGTAAAGTCAGGGAGATTCTGATCTATACTAGGATTTATGCAGGTGGTTCCTGGCTGTGACATGGCAGGTATCGTGATAGGAAAAGGTGTTGAAGTTACAAAATTTGACATAGGTGATGAGGTCTATGGTAACATCCAAGATTTCAATAATGGGGAAAAGCTAAAGCAGCTTGGAACTCTAGCACAATTCGTTGTTGTGGAGGAGAGCTTGGTTGCAAGAAAACCAAAATGTCTTTCATTTGAGGAAGCTGCCAGCTTGCCTTTAGCAGTGCAGACAGCAATGGAAGGATTCACAACTGCAGGCTTTAAGAAGGGCCAGACAGTTTTTGTTGTTGGTGGAGCAGGTGGTGTTGGAACTTTGGTTCTTCAGCTTGCCAAACCAATGTATGGAGCTTCTTATGTAGAGGCTACAACCAGCACCCCTAAAGTGGAATTTGTAAAGAAGTTGGGTGCTGATAAGGTGGTGGACTATGCAAAGACTAACTATGAAGACTTGAAGGAGAAATTTGACTTTCTTTATGACACAATTGGTAACAAGTTTCCTCATGTAAAATTCAATATCAGTTTCTTGTGATTCAATTGAAACATAATTTCTTTCTTACAACACTATCTTTTCATTAATGATGCATTGAAATACTTATTATTTTACCTTTCTGATGACACATCCAGATCCTAAAGATGTGTAAGTAGAACTCTGAAAATGTTTAATATCAAAGCATTGCAACTGTTCTGGTTACAAGTTGAAGGGCAAGGTTGGAGAGGGTAAACTAGATGTTGATAACCTCCCATTCAGTTTGCACTTTTCCCTATCATAGTGAAGATACTTCTTCAAAGAAAATGCTAAAAACCCTTGTTGCAGTCAGTTTTGTTAAGATTTAAGAAATGCTTCATGTCTTTGCAGACTAATTCAATTTTGTCACTAGTTAGTTACCCACAAGGCTACCTAAATCAATTGAATTTTTAATTTGATGCCATGCATTACACCATACATGTGTTGTATTTTTTTTTTTAATAAAGTTCAACACGCTTTAAAATTTTTCAGGTGACTGCAAGAAATCTATTGTTTTAGCAAAGGATGACGCAGCAATAGTCGATATAACATGGCCTCCATCACATGCAAGAGCAGTTTATTCAAGCTTGACTGTGACTGGGGAAAGCTTGGAAAAGCTTAGGCCTTATTTGGAAAGTGGAGAACTGAAACCTGTGATTGATCCCACTGGTCCATATCATTTCGAAAATGTGATTGAGGCATTTCAATATCTAGAAACTGGAAGAGCTAGGGGAAAAGTTGTTATCTCTTGCTTCCCTTTGTGGGATCCTCATTCTCCCATCTTATCTGAGGTCAATACCAATATAGGTGTGAATGGCTTCTCAAAAGATGTTTCCCTGAACTAGCTCAAATTAAGGTCATAAGTAATTCATGAGCCAAGTCTATCATTATGTGATTGTATGTTGTAAATATACTATTGCACTGCCATGATGCATTATGGATTATATTAAGGTACATAATTGAAATAAGGCTTGCTCTGTACTCTACAAATAAGGGTGCCACTAATGCTGGATACATTAGTTTGCACTAATGTCTACACTGATGAACTACAGGCCGCTTTGGTCATTTTATTAATAAAATCTTGGGGCTTTCAGATAGAATAGTTTTTAGCTTTGATATTCTTGTTTACATTCAGGGAAAAAAAATTGCCTAAATAAATAACTTGTCATGGTTTTGACATGTTAAATTCTAAGAGAGGACTTAAAACAGGACAAAATGGGGGAATAGATAATGGTTCATCATTTAATCAAAGTAAACGTTCATTACAAGGAAATAAAGAAAATACCAAAGTTTCTTTTGGTTTGTTTCATATTCATACAAGAAGCGAGAACTGTCTTTTTGTGATTCCTTTTTCATTTTCCCCCTACAAGATGTCCATAGTAATTAAATTGATAGAAACAAGGTTATATATAACTTTTATAAACTTAATTTCAAATAGAAAGTGTGATGACTTCAATTCGATAAGCCTTTTTTGTTTCCTTCGATGGTTTAACATAAGCATGGTGTTATAAATTGGTTCCAATTGCTTGCTAAAGAAATAAACAGAGCAGTGCGTTCAAACTTCAAAGTCCTTAAAGGATAAGCTTTAATATTTTTCATCCATCTTCTAAGAATTTGAAAAAACTGAATCTCTGACCAATTTTTCGCTATATAACTTATTAAATGCAGATGAGCATGGTGCTATGTTCCTGGTGGTTCATGATTACCATCACATACTTCATACTTATACTATATACACATGATATAATCATCTTGTCTGCATGGTAATCTCTTCATCCAATGGTTCAAGATCAAACAGTCTTACTGAGTTTACAATCAGCAAATTTTCTGTTATTTCTTTTTTTGATGGAGAACCAATCTCTATAATTTTGTAAATAAAAACACCATTTCTTTAAGGAAGGAAAAGTTATTTGAATTATTTCTAAGGGTCCAAGAACTCAAGCTTGGAGGCAAGCTTTGATCAGGAATTGGAAAACTTTAGTTTCCAATGCTAAAAAGAAAAAGACAAAGTTTCAGGATACTATAAGACATAAAAAGCATCTTATAATTTCTTAGAGCATTTTTTCATATAAAATTAAATTATTTGGCTATATATAGAATTATTAAAAAATATTTACTTTACATCACACCAGCTGCAAAGTTCAAGCAGTTTATCTGATTGGCTAAGCTGTGTTTCTTCCTTCGTTGTCACCAAATAAACCAAAACTCTCTCCTCTCTCTCTCTCTTGCACTTACAAATATGCAAATAATATGCTTTATCCTTGATCACAACCTTGGATGAACAACATACTGAAAAAATGGCTTTTTTGTACACCATGTTGACTTTCATAGCCTCTTCTCTTGTTTTCTTCTTGGCCTTATGTTTCATCTTGTTGATCATGCTCAGGGGAAAATCCATGGGGACCCAGAATATGCACCTGTGAGAGGCACAGTGTTTAACCAGTTATTCCACTTCACGAAACTACATGATTACCATGCAGAAATGGCCAAGGCTCATCCAACTTTCCGGCTTCTCGCGCCTGATCAGAGCGAGTTGTACACCGTAGATGCGCGAAATGTTGAGCACATACTGAAAACCAACTTTGATAAGTACTCCAAAGGGAAGTACAACCAGGATATTGTGGCTGATCTTTTTGGTGAGGGGATTTTTGCTGTTGATGGTGACAAGTGGAGGCAGCAGAGGAAGCTTGCAAGCTATGAGTTCTCTACAAGAGTTCTTAGAGATTTCAGTTGCTCAGTTTTTAGAAGGAATGCTGCCAAGTTGCTCAGAGTGTTGTCAGAATTTTCTCATGAGGGTCTGGTTTTTGATATGCAAGTAAGTGGTAAATTTTCCTATAAAGCTGTGTACCATTCTGATTCTCTAATCTAGTAACATGCTCTAAGTTTGCTTGAATCATGGTTTTCAGTGAAAGCATCTTTAATCTAAAACTAGTGTTTCTCACACTTTAGTGTATACTTTAATTTATGTATGATTTATTTAGGAGTCTTTTTCTTGGTAATAACATTTTGGAGAAAGTTTTGGGTTGTATTTGTCGTGTTATTTTCTCAAAGATGCTATTAAAATTTACATGAAATTTAAGGCACATATGATAAAGGGTTAAAATTGGACTCAAGTACAAAATTGGAGCATTATGTTGTAATAATTTCAGTAAAAGGAACTCAAATGAAATTAGAAGGATTTAGAAGTAAGAGTTTATTAAATTTACCTTTCTATTGCTAACATCGCATTATATGGACTTAAAATTTGAAGCATGATATATATACCACGTGTGTTCTTTTTCTAGGATATACTAATGAGGTGTACTTTGGACTCCATATTCAAAGTTGGTTTTGGAACAGAATTGAATTGCTTAGAGGGGTCCAGCAAAGAAGGAATTGAATTCATGAAGGCCTTTGATGAATCAAATGCTTTGATTTATTGGCGCTATGTTGATCCATTCTGGAAGCTCAAGAGGTGCCTTAACATTGGTAGTGAAGCTACCCTTAAGAAAAATGTGAAATTAATAGATGACTTCGTCAATGGAGTAATTGAGACTAGAAAAGCACAATTGGCAGTTCAGCAAGAAATCTGTGAGTTGACCAAGTACTTCTGTTTCCCCTCAAATATCGTTTCTGCTTCATTTGAATAATTCATCTGCTGTATGTAACTCAAATGGTGCAAAAATGGGAGTAAGAATTAGGTAATGTCAGTCATATTAATGGTGTTAATTGCCTAATTAAGATGTTAAGGGCAATGCTACAAAGTCTGAAAAGTTGCCCATAATCTTTTACAGAAAATAAAGATGGTCGTTGGATAAATTATACTATTACCAACTTACCTATTTAAGAATAAATAAGCATGTTATTATATCATTCTAGCACACAAATTTTGACACGTTCTTTATTGTCTAATCTTCTTTATGAAAACATATTTATAACTTATATTATGTAGTGATTAGTGAATATTTTGCTTCATAAAGTTCTTAATGAATCTGGATTTATACGCAATCACAAATTGCCCATATATTCTGTTCAGGTGCTCTTCACAACGGCATTCAAAGCTGAAATTGTGGCCACATTGACAACAATTTTTTATTGGCAATTTTTAGCATTGCACCACAACCGCAACCGTGACTACAATTGCAATTTAAAACCCCAAATAGCCATATGGTGAAACTTTGGATATAGTTTATTTGTACCACCTAGTTTTCCAAATGATTAGTTTTTCTGCTTTAAACTAAACATTTAATGATGAAACTTTTAAAGTTTGATATGGATTTCAGAATGTTAAAGAGGACATCCTCTCAAGGTTTCTGATGAAGAGCAAGAAGGACCCAACAACCATGACTGATAAGTATTTGAGGGATATAATTCTGAACTTTATGATAGCTGGTAAAGACTCAAGTGCAAACACTCTTACATGGTTCTTCTACATGCTTTGCAAGAACCCTCTTGTACAGGAAAAGATTGCACAAGAAGTGAGAGATGTCACTTGTAGCCATGAAGGCCAACCCAACATAGATGAGTTTGTCTCCAATTTAACAGATGCTACCCTTGATAAAATGCATTATCTTCATGCAGCATTGACTGAGACCTTGAGGCTGTACCCTGCCGTCCCTGTGGTACCTTTTATGAATATTTTCAAAACCATCTTGAATTATATCTTTCTTGCTGTACAAAATTTTATTTTAGGGTGTCATCATCATCACATGCTACTTATCCAGTTTGTGCTTATGATAGTTGGCTAGTTGCACAAATTTATTTCACATTACTGAATAGATATATATATATATATATATTTTAATTTTTTATCAGTTTTTAGGATATGCTTGAAAAGGACACCTTGAGGTATTCCTTAAAACTTTTGATTGAGAAAAAATTGAGACTTATTCTCAAACAATATTTAAAAGAAGCTTTTAAGTGTTTAAAAATATCATTGAAGCATTAGACAAATAATATTTCTTTAATGGATTTATGATTATTTTATACTGACATGCATCAAAAATAAATTCATGAGCTTATACAGTATTCATTTGTAAAGGAATTGCTTTTTATGGCTTTTATTTCATGTGACTCTAATCTAAACCTGCCATGTTAGGCTGCATAAGCAACATTGAAATAATATGTTATTTAGATTATGATGGACTTGTCTTTGGGTATGAATATGATTCAACAAGGATGGGAGGACAGCAGAGGAACCTGACATTCTTCCTAATGGCCACAAAGTGAAAAAGGGAGATGGAGTGTACTACTTGTCCTATGGTATGGGTCGAATGACTTCCATTTGGGGGAGGATGCTGAGGAATTTCGTCCTGAAAGATGGCTCAGCAATGGAGTTTTCCAACCGGAATCTCCATTCAAATTCGTGGCTTTCCATGTTCGTACCAATGTTTTGCTTTAATTAATATGCCAAAGATTCTTACCCAGACACAAATTTAACATTTTATATGCAAACATATTTACAATAAAATCTTGTTTAAGATACAATGGCTTATGAGCCTAACAATTTTACCATAAATGTATATGAAATGTTAAATTTACTTTTATATAAGAATTAATTTGTTAATAAGCTTGCTTATGTAAGTTCAATAACCTGTCATTGCAGGCTGGACCTCGTATCTGCTTAGGGAAGGACTTTGCTTACAGACAAATGAAAGTAGTGGCAATGACTCTTCTTCGATTCTTCAGGTTTAAAATGGCAAATGGAACAAAAATGTGACTTACAAGGTGATGTTTACACTTCACATGGATAAGGGCCTTTTTCTTATGCAGTTCCAAGGTCATGATGATAGGGTGACAAGTGAATTGTATAGCAATAAACTGTACAAAAAGCATATCCAATAATGCTTCGCCTTGGTATTTCTGAGAACTATTTGATTAAGGCCTTTATTCTAAGAGTAAACCTTTTTTTTAAAGCTTTATGTATAAAATATAACATGAATATATTATTTATGATTTTATGTAGTTGTAGATGAATATTATTAAGGTATGTATATATATTAAAATAAAATAATGTGCTATATATGTTTATGTAAGGAGGATATCATATCATATTTTGCTATACTAATTAAATATTATGTTTGAATAATGAAACTCTTACTCTAAAGAAAGTTGAAAATTTGAAACGAATCTTCTGCAATATAGCTGTCCGCCATCTTGCTAGGTAAAGGAAGAGTAAGCAGAGTTTCCAGTGGGATTCTATGAAACTTTGGGTTTGTTGGTTGATTACAGATATGAATAAATATATTTTGTTCTTGAGTTGTTGATTGGGTCTGTAAAGAAGTTTGTAACATTAAGCATAATAATGCGATGTCCCATGCTGTATATTTGAAGAAAACATAAATATTTATGATTAATTAGGAATTTGTTATTAAGAAATATATAAGTTATAATTTTTATTTAACAAAAGCATTAAAGTTAAGAATTTTTTCTAGAGGAGTAAAGAAAGAGAGTGAGAGTTGAACATGAAACTATTCTAAAATTAATATTGAATGTTGGATAGTTTTCTTATAATATAACTTATATTTTTTAATTCCCAAAATAAAAGTTCTTCATAAAATAAATTATAACATATTTATATCAATTTATATTTCACATACTTCTCACATATATTTTATACAAATTTTCATAATAAATTTTGCTTAGAGACATCTTTAAAAGTTAAAACATAGGGACTCAAAAGTAATATTATTATCTAATTAAATTATTTTAATTGTTAAAAAATATTAAATATTTTAAAGAAATTTTCACAATGTTAAATAATTATATTTTCATTTATAAATTTTTATTTGATATTTTAATATGTATTTAAAATTACACACATTAATAAATAGTATTCTCACTACTTCACTCAATTCTATTCTCACATAAAATTAACTTCAACATCAAATACTCAATTGATTATAGAAAGGGTTACATAAGATGCATGAATTTTATTTGAATTTAGACTCAATTAGCAATCATAAAGGTTTAATTATTCAAATAAAATTTTTTCAAATTTTTATTCATTGAAATAACTAATTGGACATAGCCTGTAATTACATTTGCGATCTGGAGTTGATAAATCATTATATCTCTTTGCTATGGTGAACAATGGTTCTAACTTAGAATCCATCATGATTTTCATAAATAAGCTCCATTAAACAATCATAAATTCAAACTTCAATCTCATATTAATTAGTCTGAAGTATCAACTATCACAATATTTTCCAATGCAAATTGAAATAAAACATAACAAAATCATGGATTATACAATCAACAAAGAGAGCTAGCAATAATTTCAATCAAATCATCAAGTTATACTAACAATCATTATAGTTGGAAGAAAATAAACTAATCAAAGAATTAAATAATCAAGTAGCTCAAAATAAAATTTTTATCAAACCTAATAAATTAAATTTCTAGAAAAAATAATTTAAAGATTACCATCGTGTAAATAGCTACTGATAGCAGAAAGAGATCAACCTCCTGACTCCTTAATAGCTTCAAGGGAGTGCTTGCTTTGGCCCAAATAAAATTAACCAAACATAAACATTTTGATAATTTTAAATAATTTATTTAAAATAATTTATCATTAGAGAGTCTATTAAACAAAACCCCAAATTTATGGGACCTAGTAGTTCTAGATTAGAGAAAAAAATCAAATTTTGACTTGATGTATCATAATCTATTGCATTAGAGTTTCAATTATTAGATTTATACTTAAAAATGTCAAACATCACTATTCATTATTTCTGAAATCATTAGTTTTAAGATAAAACTTAAAGCAAAAACAAAAAGAAAGGGATGAATATCATATTGGAGACTTACCTTAAGTTTGGTGGTATTAACCACCCCATGTCTTCTTTGCTTTTTAACCCAAATTACAAAATATCCTGACTTAAAAATCTTATTTTGCGACTTCCCTTTCTTTTATTTACATCCTAAATCTGCCCATAATAATTTTATTTATATACAAATTACTCCTGCAAAAATATTCCTTTGACCACAATTTGGAAAAATACTACATCATACCTCTAAGATTTTGTTTTATTTACAAATTCTAAATTCTTAACAATAAAAAATGTGTAGTTATCCCCTTTACAATTGAAAATAAGCACATATTTACCTCTACCAATTTTATTTACGTAGAACCTTACAAAATATTAATATTTGAGAATCTTATACGGAAAAGATTACATGATACTTCCTAACAATTTCATTGATCGACAAATTGTTCTATGATAAAAAAATTTCAATGAAAAATAGAATATGATAGGTCTTTCCTTGACTGCAACCTACTAAATGAAGTTAGGTTTAATTATTGACTGATATTACACTCACTAATTCAAATTTACTAAAATGCACCTTTTCATTTTGTAGTTCCTCTTTAAATATTTCTTCAAATCATGTCCATTCATACCAAATATGGGTGGTACCGGTTCTTTTCTGAGACCAATCAATTAACTTGGACCAAAACAAACTCTTTTATGAAAATCATGATAAATTTATTATATTGACCATACCTTCAAATAACTGTGATAAGGATAATTGAAATTCAATTTCAAATTTGATTCCTTTCTTCCATTTACAACTATGGGCCAAGGTTTTTTTTTTTTTAATAATAACTGGATGAAAAATATGTAATTGTTAACATTATAATTGTAAAAATGAAAAAAATAAAATAATAGTTGCTGCTTTAGTTAGACTGTTAATTGACTAGGTGTTACATAGCACCATAATTAAAGTTACATTTGCATTTAATCCTTATCAAGTGAATCAAGACTTTGCATACTTGATTTTTACAATTAATTGTAACTACTTTAATATGAATTCTTTTATTATCAATAAGTTAATTCATCCATCAACAAAATTATCAAATCATCTATAGGATTTGATTTTGCAATTGTAAGTATCTTCAACATGAATATTGGTTTTTGTGAAGTTAATGAATTGTTCATTAGGTAGCTGTTGCTAACTTGCCCCCAACAATTAGTATAATAGTCTCTAAGAACATAAAAAATACTTGCTGCATTGTTGATTATGAAATGGCGCCATTAGGTGGATTAATTAAAATATTAAAATTTCATCTCCCTACTTTTAGAGGGAATTTGTCTGGAATAGAGAGGCCAAGGTTATATCTCTACCATCAATATTTTTTCTGCCTCTATTATCCTATATTGACTTGTGACGATGTAGCATAACAAACGCTACCTCTAATGACTTTCTCGGGAAGTTAATTTGTAGCGTTTTATTTTATTTGAGTTTATCTATTTTATTTTTAATTCCTTTCGTGGCTTCACAACCACAGCATCCGCCTTATCTTTGATCACAACCTCGCATAACTGAACAACATACTGAAAAAATGGCTTTTTGTACACCATGTTGACCTTCATAGCCTTCTCTTTTCTTGTTTTCTTCTTGGCCTTATGTTTCATCTTGCTGATCATGCTCAAGGAAAATCCATAGTGGACCCAGAGTATGCACCTGTGAGAGGCACATGTTTAACCAAGCTATTCCACTTCAAGAAACTACATGACTACCATGCAGAAATAGCCAGGCTCATCCACTTTTTGCTTCGCGCTTATCAGAGGCGTGTTGTAATCGTAGAGATGCGTGAATGTTCAGCATATGAAAACAACTTCAGAGAGTACTCCATAGGGAAGAACAACCCAGGATATTGTGGCTGATTCTTTGGTGAGGGATTTTTGCTGTTGATGGTGATGGAGGCAGCAGAGGAAGCTTAAGCTATGAGTCTCTACAAGAGTTCTTAGAGATTTCAGTTGCTCAGTCTTTAATGATGCTGCCCCAAGCTTGGTTAGTCTCAGATTTTTTCTCATGAGGGTCTGGTTTTTGATATGCAAGAAGTGGTTAAATTTTCCTATAAAGCTGTGTATCATTCTAATCTCAGTTCTTAGTATATTACTTCTTAAGTTTGTTTGAATCACTGTTTTTGTGACCATCTTTTCTCACACTTTAGTCTTTGATGACTAACATAGGAGAAAATAGGACTAGAGCTTCTCAGTTTCAGTAATGATTTGCTCTATACTTTATCACCTACCATCTATTTAGGAGTCTTTCTTAATAACATTTTGGAGAAGTTTTGGGTTGCATTGTTTATAACCATATTCTATTTAGACTATTAAAATTTACATGAAATTCAAGGCACATACTATAAAGGGTTAAAATTGGACTCAAGTACAAAATTGGAGCATTATGTTGTAATAATTTCTGTAAAGGAACTCAAATGAAATTAGAAGGATTTAAAGTAAAGGAGTTACTCTTATTAGATTTACCTTTCTATTTTCTTAACATTGCATTATATGGACCAAAAATTTGAAGCATCACAATATATATACCACATGTGCTCTTTTTTTAGGTATATATAATGAGGTGCACTTTGGACTCCATATTCAAAGTTGGTTTGATAATCCAATTGCTTAGAGGGTTCAGCAAGAAAGGAATGATCATGAAGGCCTTTTTGATGAATCAAACGCTTTGATTTTTTGGCGGCATTGTTGATCCATTTTGGAAGCTCAAGAGGTACCTTAAAATTGGTAGTGAAGCTACCCTCAAAGAAAAAAATGTGAAATTAGATGACTTTGTCAATGGAATAATCAACACTAAAAAGCACAGTTGGCAGTTCAGTAATTGTGAGTTGACCAAGTACTTCTGTTTCCCTCAACATTGTTTCTGTGCTTCATTTGAATATCACTTGCATGAACTCTAAGTGGTGCAAAAGGGAGAAACACAATCAGGGCGTTAGTCATATTAATGGTGTTGATTGCCTAACTAAGAGTGTTAAGGGCGATGCTACTAAGTTGAAAAGTTGCTCATAATCTTTTACAGAAAAATATTGTTGGAGAATTAATGTATTACCAACTTACCTATTTGAAGAATAAATAAGCAGGATGATTATTCAGCACAGTAATTTTGATAAGTTTATTGTCTTAATTCTTCTATATGAAATGAACATTTTTAATGATTTATATTATGTTGTGATTAGTGAATATTTTACTTTATGAAGTTTCTTAATGAATCTGGATCTACACGGAACCACACCCAGGCCACACAGATCGAGCCAGTGCTCCACGCATTGGCAGGCTGGCACTTGCGGCCGCCTGTCAGATGTTTTTCTGCAATTTTTGCATCGCACCCAATGCAACCGCTGACTGCAATTGCAATTTAAAACCCTAATAGTGATATGATGAAACTTTGCAGATAGTATATTTGCACCACCTAGTTTTCCAAACTATTAAGTTTTTCTTGGTCCTGCTTTTAAACTAGACATTTAATGATGAAACTTTTTAAGTTTGATATGGATTTCAGAAATGTTTTAAAGAGGACATCCTCTCAAGGTTTCTGATGGAGAGCAAAAGAAGGATCCACAACTGATGACTGATAAGTATTTGAGGGATATAATTCTGAACTTTATGATAGCTGGCAAAAGACACAAGTGCAAAAGACTCTGAACATTAGTTCTTTCACATGTTTGCAAGAACCCTCTTGTACAGGAAAAGATTGCACAAGAGTTAGAGATGTCACTTGTAGCCATGAAGGCCAACCCAACATAGATGAGTTTCTCTTTATCTCACACATGCCACCCTCTATAAAATGCATTATCTTCATGCAGCATTGACTTAGACCTTGAGACTGTACCCTGCAGTCCCTTCGGTACCATTTGATGAAGTTATTTCCAAAACCATCTGATTATTTTTTGCTGTATAAAATTTTATTTTAGGTATCACCACTTCACATGCTACTTATCCAGTTTGTAACTTAGGGTAATTGGTTAATTGCACAAATTTATTCTGCATTACTGAATAGAAATATGTAAGGATTTTTAAATTTTTTGTCAGTTTTTAGGATATGCTTCAAAAGGACACCTCAGGTGTTGTGAAACTTTTGATTGACAAAAATTGGCACTGATTTTAAACAATATTAAGTTTAAAGATGTCATGAAACATGATACAAATAAAATAATATTTCTCTTAATGGGTCTATAATCATTTATACTTACATGCATCAGAAATTGATGAGCTTATATAGTATTCATTTGTAAGGAATTTGCTCTTTTATGGCTTTTATTCATGTGAGACTTTAAATCTAAACCTTGTCATGTTTGGCTGCATAAGCAACATTGCAATAATAATATGTTATTTAGATTACTTAGATGGACTTGTCTTTTACTATTTACAAGGATGGGAGGAGATGCAGATAAAATCTTACATTCTTCCTAATGGCCACAAAGTGAAAAGGGAGATGGAGTGTACTACTTGTCCTATGGTATGGGTCTGGATGACTTCCATTTGGGGGGAGGATGCTTAATGTTTCGTCCAGACGGAGACTTAGCAAATTAGTTCTGAAAGTTGGATTTATTCATGTTCATAGCTTTCCATGTTCGTACCAATGTTTCTGTTTCATTGTTCAAAATTTTATATTGATAAATTTAACATTTATATTCAAACATATTTACTCTTGTTTAAGATACACTTGCTTTCTTATGAACGTCACAAATTTACCATAAATGTATGTAAATATGAAATGTTAAATTGAACTTTATACAAGATTTTTTAAGCTTGCTTATGCTTATGTAAGGTTCAATATAGCGTTTCATTGCAGGTTACTTGTATTGCTTAGGGAAGGACTTTGCTTACAGACAAATGAAAAATGGGTGGCAATGACGCTTGTTCTGATTCTTCAGGTTTAAAATGGCAAATGGAACAGAAAATGTGACTTACAAGGTGATGATTATGCTTCACATGGATAAGGGCCTTCTTTAATGCAGTTCAAGGTCATTGATGTGACAAAAGTGAAGAATTAAGCAATGAGTTATATACAAAAAGCATATCCATAATGCTTCACCTTGTATTACTGAGAACTTATTTGATTAAGGCCTGTTATTCTAAGAGTAATGATTATTTTTAGCTTTATGTATAAATATAGATGAGACATATATTTAATGAGATTTTATATAAATGTAGATGAATACTAAAGTATGTGTATATTAAAATAAAAATAATATGGTGTATATTCATGTAGGGATACTTATTTTGCTAAATATGAATTAATGTTATGTTTAATAATGAACTTGCACCTAAAGGAAAGTTGAATAATGATAATCTTCTTGCAATATAGCTCTCTGCCATCTTGCTAGGTAAAGGAATAGAATATATTTCAGTGGGCTTCTATGAAACTTGGTTCTGTCAATTACAGATAATGAGAATTCTATTTTTGTTCTGAGCTGTTATTGGGCCTGTGAAAGAGGTTTGTATCATCAAGCATAATAATGATGTCCCATGCTGTATATATTTGAAGAAAAACATAAGTGCTTAATGATTAATTACGATATTTGTTAGATTCTATTTATAAGTTATAATTAATTTACAATTAAATTGAATTTCATATAGTCTTAAATATAAATTTTATATATTTTTTAATTTCCAATAAAATTTACTCCATAAAATAAATTATGTAACATATTCGTAATTAATTCATTTCGCATACTTTTCACATAATATTTTAATATAAATTATCATAAATAAAATTTGGCTTAGACACATCTTTAAAAGTTAAAAACATATGCTAAGGACTCAAAATAATATTATTATTAATTAAATTATTTTAATTATTAAAATATTAAGATATTAAGTAAATTTTTAAGATGTTAAATAGTTCCATTTTCATTTAATATATTTATTCATATTTTAATATGTATTTAAAAATACACACGCTAATAAAATCTATAAATATAAGATCTGTTTTTTGAAATTGAACTTTTTTATAAATTTAACTTAATTATTTGAATTGTTCATGAGATTAGATTCAGAAAGCAATAAATTGTTTATACATAATATTATTATCTTTAATCAAATCATTTTAATTACTTAACAAAATTAGGACATGGTTTTTAAGGATGGGTAGGATTTCTATTTTTATTTAATATTTTTTAAATTTTAAATCCTTGTCACGTGCTTGTCCGCATCACGCGGGCTTGTCTTGCAGCCCAATAGTACCAACTTCAACTGTTTCTGATTTATTTTTGTACTACCAATGTCAACTTAATTTTTGATGAAAATATTATGGGATTTATCCGTATATAACAAAATGGACAGTATATATTTAATCACTATTGTATATTATGAAAACTTGATTTTTTCCCTCATCACATCTAATAATAATAAGTTGTTGGATTATATGCCATACAATTTATTATCAACATTACTTATTTTTTATTACTTGCAAAAACAACAAACAAGTTTATTTAACAAGGGATGGAAAGATCTATATCCCGGCGGATTCTGTGCGGTCTTCTGTGTTAGTGACCAACTTGGTCACTCAGAACATTCACAATAGAATTATAAATTGACTTTTTAGCCTCTGCTTCCTTTTTCCTTTTTCCTTTTCCTTCCATGCTGCAAACACTGTTTACGCACTGCCACTGCCTCCCCTTCTTTCTCTTATCATCCTTTCCAGCACGTTAATCTTTTTGTTTTTTTTTTCAGTATATGTAATATTCTCATATCACCAGAACTTTTTCTCTTACGATTGCTCCCCACAACATTATAAATTGGACTTATATAGCTCACAAATGAAAATGGCAAACGCTTTCATTCGCCGGAGAATGGAAAATGCTTCCTTTAAGTTCTTCCACATATGAATGGCAAATGCTTGTAGGAATAGTATATAAACTATTTCTTCCATTGAATAAAAGCAATGCTTATCAGGTAGCCATGATCCCGCCACGAAGATGTCCTGTTGAGATCACGTTGTATTTTCTTATCGATGGAATAATCTTATACCTATCTTTGGTTTAAAAAAGAAAGGAGTTCCTTGGGTACATGTACTATAAAAATCAGTCTTGCTATAGCTTTATTTAATATACATTTTTTTAACATTATTAAGAATTCAATACTAAAAAATTGAAATCCAACTAAAGACATCACTCTATTTATTTTTGATATTTACTAATTACTTTAGTAAGTTACTACTATCATCATATCTAAGTAATAATGAATAAATATACACACATTTTTAGATATTTACATAGCATTTTTGTTTTTTTCCCTTGCAATCTCTCCATTTTATATGATGCCTATAACTCCAGTACACCCACATGGTAAATGTTTTATTTGATACAACTCCACACACATCATTCACACTCACCAAGGATGGAATATGTTTGCTTTGTTTTTGTTGCTATTCTTTCTTTTGCTGTGTCTCATCCTTCTTCTGTTTCGACACTCGCCATATTCATAGGACAATCCATAATAGGGACCCAGTCCTCCAGTGAAAGGCACAGTCTTCAACCAGCTCTTCCACTTCCCCACCTCTATGATTACCAAAAATATCTTGCCACAACGACATCCAACTTTTAGGCTTGCTCCTAGCTAGAAAATAAAAAAATTACACAGTTGATGCAAGAAATGCTGGAGCACAGACTCAAAACCCAACTTTTGAGAAGTACTTCAAAGGGAAACATAACCATGACATTCTTGTTATTTTTGGTGAGGGATTTTTAAGTTGTTGATGCTACAAGTGGAGGCAGCAGAGGAAGCTATAAGTTTGAGTTTCACAAGAGTTCTTAGAGACTTCAGCTGCGATGTTTTTAGATGGAATGCTGCCAAATTGGTTAGAGTTGTCTCAGGATTTTTGAATTTATGGCCTGGTCTTTGATATGCAAGAAGTGATTAAATTTGCTTACATAAAAAATGGACAGAAAATGCAGTTTAAATTGTAATGATAATTAATTAGCTTTGAATGGTGTTGTAAGCTGGACTAATTTGATAAAATAAGGAGGAAAATTTGATGATTTTTAATAAGTGTGGGTTATATTTATTTATTTCATCTAATGACTATCATTGTCTTATTGTAAAAATTCTAAAATAATTTTTTTTTCACTTTATAGCATTGCTTTCATTTCCTATGCGTACTTTTTATTCCTTTTTCAAACATAGATAAATGGGTGAATTAACACATAATTCTACATGAGGGTATCCATTTATATTTGGTTGGATATCAAAATGGCAGGACAATAAAAAAAAGGAAACTGCAGTAATTGATTAGCTTTCCACATTCACCTAAAGGTAACACCTTGTGAGTGTGACTACGAAAAATTTCTAGAAAAAAATAAATGAACTGTTTTTTCAATATAAAAATAAATAAGTATCAAGGTGCCCTTTAAAATCTAAGTGCAAGTAGCAAAATTTCTAACAAGTTCATAGTTTTACTATATAAAAATAAAAAAGGTTCATAGATTATTATCTATGTGTTACATTTTATTAAATCTAAACCATTAATTAATTAATCAATCTATGGCTAGCAGCACCGAACTCTAATTGTAAAGTGCATACCGGAAGTGGGAATGTTACCTAGCATCTTGATCCATTAGGCTAGGCCTATTTCGCTCTCAAGTACTCTCTGGACAAAATAAAAAAATTCTTACTTTTATAAAGTATATTGAAAAATTCAATTTTAATTCCCATGAGAAATTGTTATCCAACAAATATGAGTACATAGGGAAGTCAAGAGTTGCTTTATAGTTTGTCTGTTTAATCATCTGTTAGTAACACCAGTTATATAGAGCAAGATATGAATGCTGAGATTTTTCTGTTGTTTTTTATTTTTAAATCTCTAGGATGTTCTAATGAAGTGCACTTTGGACTCTATATTTAAAGTCGGGTTTGGAGTGGAATTGCGTTGTTTGGAGGGATCAAGCAAAGAGGCAGATGTGTTCATTAAGGCCTTCGATGATTCAAATGCCTTTGTCTATAGGCGCTATGTGGATCCATTCTGGAAGGTAAAGAGGGCTCTTAACATTGGATCAGAAGCTGCCCTCAAGAAGAATGTCAAGATAATTGATGACTTTGTGCATAGTCTAATCAAGGCCAAAAGGGAACTTTCGTTCATCGAGAAGGTTTCGGTGAGTTCAATAACTTCCAATGATTCCGTGCTCAATGTTGTCTTTATTCCGTTTGAATAACATCTAACGAGGACATTTTTCTTATTGATATTACTTGTCATCTATAGGGCGAAGAGTAATTGTTGAAACGGAGAAAGTAACATAATTTGAGGACAAGTCATAGTTGTTATGAAAATCATGACTATATAAATTTCAAATGCTGGTGATATAATTTCATATTGATAAAAATGAATCAAGTGAATACCATATAACTGAAAATATTAACATAATTAGAGTTTAATTTCAATATCCAGACATTATGAAACTTTTTTTCATTGATTTCAATTATGTATTACAGTATATAGATGGTTGGTCTCTTTCTCACTATTTAAAAAGTCATGCAAATGAGAGAATTTGATAAGATGATAGTATAAAAAATTTCTATTATCAATACATCAAAATTGAACTCATATACTTATTGCCTTAAAGTTTTGGGTCCAAATGTGATATTTGTGGTGCCACTCTAACAATGTCCTATCAAATGAAAATAGATATTCCATATTGGACCATATTAAGAAGCATTTGATCTATACATTCAATTTTTCATTAGCTTTTGGTGAAAGCTAACTCGATGTTGCATTTTTTGGCTCTTCCTAATAATAGGTTTCTTAGATTCTGTTTGTTTAAATTTCTGCATTGATAAAAATGACAAAATCTTGTGGTGGTTTTCAGAGTGATAAGGAGGACATACTTTCAAGGTTTTTGCTGGAGAGTGAGAAGGACCCTGCAAACATGACTGACCAGTATTTGAGGGACATAATTCTGAACTTTATGATTGCTGGAAAAGACACAAGTGCTAACACTTTGTCATGGTTCTTCTACATGATGTGCAAGAACCCTCTTATACAGAAAAGATTGCTCAGGAAGTGAAGGATGTTACTTGCACCCATGAAAGTCAACCAAATTTAGATGAATTTGTGACCAATATAACTGATGCCACCCTTGACAGAATGCATTATCTTCACGCAGCATTAACAGAAACACTGAGGCTGTATCCTGCAATCCCAGTGGTGAGATTTTCTAGAATAAATCATCAAATTGGTATTCCAAAATTTTTCAGTCTTTTCTTTCTTCTTCACACTAATATTGTCACATATTCTCTCTCTGCTTTTTACTCTGTTACCTTAGAAAGTAAAAATTCATAGTTTGTAACATTTGTCATTCCAACATATTAATGAAGTATTTATTGTTAATTTCTCAATTTTACCTTCCAAATCATGAAATGTTGTGTGACATTAACAAGACGAATTAGATGTTTAAAATTTAGTAAAGATATTTGTACTCACAAATTAAAACTTATTGTCTAACACACTTTTATAAAAAATTATGTGACTCACTTCCAGGCAATGTGTCATACACTTTTATCCAATAATTCTCTTTTTCTGAAGCCAGGTAAAAAATTAATATGAACCTCATTTCTCCAAGTGAAATAAGCATCAATTCAATGCTTTTAATTGAATTTGTCTAATTCCTGGCTTTCATTTGACTCTATTATATCCACTTACCATGTTGTGCAGCATTAGAAACACATGATGTAAATACTAACATAATTTTTCTTCGGTGTCATGCAAGAATGGGAGAACAGCAGAAGCATCTGACATCCTTCCTGATGGCTACAGATTGAATAAAGGACTCAGTGTACTACTTGGCCTATGCTATGGGAAAGATGCCTTACATTTGGGAATGATGCTGAAGAATTCCGGCCTGAAAGATGGCTCAATGATGGAGTTTTTAACCACAATCTTCATTCAAATTCATAGCTTTCCATGTCAATTTCCCTATATCATATCCCCTTATTCTTAGGTTTGGATTTGGATTCAGAAAACAATTTTCATTTGTCACATCCTATTTTTATCAAGTTTCACGCTTTTTAGAATTTTATGAAAAAAATCATGTAAATTATAAAAATCCAATTATCAATTTTTACTATTTCTTTCATAAAATTCTAAAAACAGAAAATATATTAAAAATAAAAACTGAAAGTTACTTTCTAAAATCAAATGCACCATTCGTATACTTACTACACACATAGATATATATAATTATATTAAGTTTTTTTCCCCCAATATTTGCAGGCTGGTTCTCGTATCTGCTTAGGGAAGGACTTTGCTTATCGGCAGATGAAAATAGTGGCAATGTTTTATTCGATTCTTCAGGTTTAAAATGGTAAGTGAAACAAATCATGTGACTTACAGGGTCATGTTTACACTTCACATGGACAAGGGTCTCCTCTATGTGCAGTTCAAGGTAGGCTATAAGAAGTGCAATCTAAAGTGTTACGTAATCTAGGAACATACGAAGTTTATGTCTCTGATCTTTGAAATAATAAATAAAATGGAGCCGCCACAATTTTATTTGGAAAAATTGGAAAACCTTTTTAATTTGTAAACTTGTCTTTTTAAAAGAGATTTGGTTCGGAGTCTTATTATGATTAGGGAAGGGTGGAAACTAATCCCATTGCACCCCTAATATTTCTATAAATACGGTTACCTAGAATTATGCAAATTTGTTTATAACTTCAATAATATTTAATTTTCCCTTAAATAATCACAATTATGTACAAACATAAAATAAAATAAAATAAAATAAAATTAGAACAAGGAATAAAAATTAAATGAGAACACAATTTAAAGAAAAATTAATTTTGGCTTGATAGTTGTTTACGCTACGTAACCCTCGTGCAATGAGGAACTAAAGCCACGTCCTGTAAAAATGGTTGTTTAAGTTTTAATTATAAAGAAATAAATATTCATTGATTGATTTTATTTATGGAAGAGAAATACTTTTACTTTTATTTCTTATTATTTTTTTTTAAAATCTGAAATCTAGAAAATTAAGACCTCTTTTCCTTTTTTTTTTTAAAATCCAAATATCAAGCCCAAAAGCAAGCAAGAAAAAAAAAGACTTTGACTTAAAACCAAACTATTTACAATTCAAAGATGTTCTTTTTTAAAAATAAACAAAAAGAAAGAATAAACATCTACATACAGAGATAAGGTCTAGAGATTTCACTTTTGGAATTGAGATTGAGGGAAATAAGAGTGCTGAATAGTAAGATACAAAGGCTGGAGAAGAGGAGAGGAGGGATGACCTTGCCGGGTGACCTTGGCAGAGAGCAAGGTGAAGTTCACGTTGCGCGAGAGAGTGAAAGAGCTTTCACTGGCTTTGACGGACCGTGGGTGACGCGGCGAATGGCTGACGCGATGGGATTTGCGCTGGTGCGCGCTCCTGACCCTTAGGGCTGATTCGCGCCGGGGCGGACCCGTCCTCCTTGAGAGAGGCCGCCGCGAAGCGTGGGAGGGCTAGGGAAGTTGCCACGGCGGTGGGATGCTGCAGGACCGCGTGGGGCCCCGACGATGCCGTCATCGGAGTGTTACGGAGTGTGGTCACTGAGGCGGTGAGCCCAGAGCGTCACTGAACGTCACCGCGAGGATCCAGGCAGAGCGAGCCTGCTGAGAGAGGTGGGCCTCCTTTCCCCTTTGTTTGATGATTATTTTCAGGTTGTGACCTTGATTTTGGTTGGGTTTGGCTTCTGTTAGGATGATGATTGTAGTTTGATGGAAAAATGAAGCATGGGATTGGCTATGGTTGATGGCTCAATGATGATGGTGGTTTATTGCTTTCATTGGTTTTTGTTGGTTTGTGGTTCATTAAGAATGATGGTTTATTTTTGCAATGGTGTTCTCAAGATGCATTTTTCATTTGTGGCTGAGAGCTTGACTATGGCTTTTGCTTCTTTTCTTTCTTTGTTGATCGAGTTTATTGAAGGATCATGTGCTATGATTTTGGATTTTATGGTATTTAGCTATGGTAGCTAGTGTGGAGGAAGGAGATTGTGATGATGGAGGTTGTGTGTGATTTTATTATGGTGATGATTTTTTTGTGATATGAGAGAGGGATGAAGGTTGAAAAAAATGGTGAAAGGACGTGATGTGATATGTTAGCCTGATGATCCCTCCCTTCGTTTTGTCTTCTTTTTAACTTAATTCGCACAACCTTCTTTTTTGTTGTTGCTTATTTTAAGCTGTTGCCTAATCCAGCCTTATCCCAAGAGAAATCATTTTGCCAAGAGGGAAGGAACATGCCATCATGGTGTCACCTCACTTTTCCTTTTGTTTTGTTTCAATTTTTTGTTGTATTGCATTGTTAATCCTCCTGCCTTTTGTTGTTATTTTATTTTTATATATATATAATTTGTTATCTGAAACGGATTTAACCTTGGTTAGTGGATCAACAAAGTGTGGGCTGCCCAACCAAAAAAATGAAACTGAAATGAAATGGACTGACAAACTAAATGGATTATTTATTGGATTTTTGTTTTTTTGTTTTTATTTTTTATTTTTATTTTATTTTTAAATGAGAATGAAAGAAAAAAAAAAGATGAAATATATGGACAAAATATGGTGTTCAAGTTGCCCCTTACTTGTTCTTATTGAAAAATATAAAGTCTATGACTTTGATATTTTACTATAAGAAATAAGTAAAGATATGAACGCATATTTTGTCCAAATGCAAGATGGAAATGCATTGATGATGATGGGCAGATGACACAATGATGATGAATATATAGTGGATGCATGATGACAATGCAAAATCATGAGATGCATGATGAATGATTTCATGATAAATGCACAGTGTTAAAGTGAATGGAATGAAATGTATGTGAAACTAAAATAATGTGAAATTCTAAAAGCATGTGAAATGTAAAAGCTTGTGAAAATGGAATTTGCGTATGGATTTAAAAAATCTTGAAAATAAATGTGAAAGAAGGAAATGTGAAAGCATTGTAAAGACATGTGAAAGTAAATGTGAAAGGAGTAAATGTCTTTGAAAGCATATAAAATGTAAAAGTACGTAAAGATTGTGAAAGCATGTAAATGTGAAAGCATTATAAATGTGAAAGTATTGTGAAAGCATGTAAATGTGAAAGTAATTGTGAAAGCTATAAAGACTATGAAATAAATGTGAAAGCGTAATTGTGAAAGCAGTAAATTATGAAAGCTATAAATGTGAAAGCATTAAATTGTGAAAGTGATAAATTGTGAAAGCGGAATTGTGAAAGCGTAAATGTGAAAGCATTGTAAATGTGAAAAATTGTAAATGTGAAAGCAGTAATTGTGAAAGCAATAAATGTGAAAATAGTAAATGTGAAAATATGTAAATGTGAAAGCAGTAATTGTGAAAGCAATAAATGAAAATAGTAAATGTGAAAATATGTAAATGTGAAGCGTAAATGTGAAAGCATATAAATGTGAAAGCAAGTAAATGTGAAAGTAAATGTAAAAGCTAAATGTAAAATATAAATGTGAAACTTAAAAGACTTGTGAATTATGAAAATTGTGAAGGCAAAATTTTGCAAAGGTGTGTATGTGATGGCAATATGATGAATGATGCAAAATTGATGTAGTGATGATGTGCTTAGTGACAAGAATGATGACAATAGCTATTAGCTATTAAAATTGCCCAGTTTGAGATATCTTTGCATTGCTCTTCAAGAAAGCTTTTGTCTATTTCCAAATGAGCCGTCTCTTTAGATGAACAGTGTTGTGAACTTTTCATTGCAGTTTCAAACATATCTCCTCTTAGTGACACTTCGACGTCCCTTTTTTGCCCAGTTTTCATTGTCCTCATTTTTGCTTTGATCACCAATCTAGATTTTCAATCACGGACATCCATCAAAAACCCATATTTAGGCTGTCCTCTATGAATCTCTGGCAATTGCCCGTTATTCAATTCTGATCCATGAGTCCCTGCCTGACTTATTAGTTGAGTTTTGTTAGCAAATTAATCCCTTGATAGTATCTCAATTATAATATCATGATTATGCATAGTTTTAAAAGATTTTTGGTAGAAAACAAAACACAGAAGAAGAGAAAGGCAATTTATTGGACTTTAGATTGGAAAGCATGTATAGATGTCAACAACTGTAAAGAAATGAAGAAGGAATAAAAGACTTATAGTGTTTGATTCCATGTGATCGACCCATTTCACTAATTCATTGGTTACACTAGACTCGAATTTCATGTTCACAAGTGTATCCTCCGTTTGTGCTCAACAATATGCCATGATCCACAAACATTCAAATTGCCCTGTTTCAGTGCCCCACATTGCTTCTGATTATTGATCTACCCTTCACCATTGCATAGGCCGCCTTTTCAGGTTTTCAACCTAGCAATTAAAAGTTGTTTTCCTTTTCATTTGCTCTTTTTGTGCTCTAATTTTTGCCTAGGTTGCCCTTCAGGGCTTTCAACCTAGCGAGCATTTTTCTTTCTTCTTTTTTCATTTTTTTTATGCAAAATACTTTTTCACGGCATCTGAATTGATTGGTTTAGCTAGTACTTTGCCTTCTACATCAGTCAAGATCAATGCTCCTCAGAAAATGCATCTTTGACAATGTAAGGGCCTTCATGTGTGGGTGCCCATTTGCCTCTTATCCTCTTGATTCGGCAAAATTTTCTTCAAAACAAGATCGCCTGGTTGGAATGTTCGAGGGCGAACATTTTTATTAACGCTTTCGCCATCCTTTTCTGGTACTGGCCATGGCATACCGCTTTAGCCGTTTTCCTCAAGCATATTCAACTGCTCATATCTCATTTTAACCCACTCGGCTTCTTCCAATTTAGCTTCTGCTAAGACTCTTAATGATGGTATTTCCACTTCTATAGGGGTCACTGCCTCCATCCCATACACCAGCGAATACGGGGTTGCCCCAGTTGAGGATTTCGCAGAAGTGCGATAGGCGTGTAATGCATAAGGCAGCATGTCACTCCAATCTTTATAGGTGACCACCATTTTCCCCAAGATCTTCTTGATGTTTTTGTTTGCTGCCCTCTACCCCATTCATCTTTGGTCGGTAAGGAGCCGAGTTGTGATGCTTGATCTTGAATTGCTCACACAGTTTCGCACCTCTGCATTATTGAAATTAGTGGCATTATCAGTGATGAGTCTTTCTGGAGACCATACCTACAAATGATGTTGTTCTTCAGAAATTTCACAACCACTTTCCGGGTTACATTGGCATACGATACAGCTTCTACCCATTTGGTGAAGTAATCAATGGCTACTAGAATGAATCGATGCCCATTGGATGCTTTGGGGCTAATTGGCCCTATGACATCCATGCCCCACATTGCAAAAGGCCAAGGTGATGTAAGAGTGTGCAATGGCAGAGGAGGGGAATGGATTCGATCAGCATAGATTTGACATTTGTGGCATTTCTGACAAACTCTATGCAGTCTTTTTCCATTGTGAGCCAAAAATATCCTTGCCTGAGAATTTGTCGGGACAATGTGTGCCCATTAGCGTGAGTTCCACAAATACCTTCATGGATTTCTGATATGATGGAGTTAGCTTCTGTAGCATCACACATCTCAATAAGACTCCATCATGATTCCTCTTATACAAAACCTCTCCGAGAGGAAAAATGACATGGATAGCCGTCTGAGTGTCTTTCTGTCATTCTCATTTGCTAATGCTGGATATTCTCTCTCCTTGATGAATTTCTTGATATCATAGAACCAAGGTCGACGTCAGACTCTTCTTCAATGTTAGAACATATGCTGGTTCTCTTCTAACAATTACTTGCAAAGGTCTTACTTCCACTTCTAGATCAAGATTGGTCATCACAGCCAAGGTGGCTAAGGCATCTGCAACTGATTCTGGTCACGGGGCAAGTAATGGAAACTGACATCCTTGAATTCATCTTTTAAGCTCATAAGGTGTTCATAGTATGACAGTAACCTATGCTCTTTGACTCGCCATTCTCCATTGACCTGAAAAATGATTAGGGCTAAGTCCCGTAAACCTCCAACTCTTGCACTCCAAGGGATATTGCTGCCTTCAGGCCCGTTATACATGCTTCATATTCGGCCATGTTGTTGGTACAATCAAATGCCAGTTTCAGCAATTGGAACCGCTTTCCATCAGGGATATTAAGACTGCTCCAACCCCATTCCCTCTTATGTTGACTTACCGTCGAAATACATTTTCCACACTAAGCCCTCTTCTTCCTCATTTTCACGTCCTCTTCTACAACTGCTAGGACGTCTTCATCAGGGAACTCGTGCTCCATTGACTGATATTCTTCAAGCGGGTTCTCAGGTGATGAGCTATCACGCTTCCTTTTATAGATTTTCTTGTCACATACTTGATGTCGAATTCTGCTAGAGCCACTTGCCATTTGGACATTCTCAGGGAAATGTGTGGGCTTTCAAAGATGCATTTCATGGGGTCTATCCGAGATATGAGCAAGGTCGTATAATAGAGCATGTCCTGTCGTAATCTCTTCGCTGTCCACACCAATGCACAACAAGTCTTCTCAATAGCCAAATACCTAGACTCACAGTCATTGAACTTCTTACTCAAGTAGTAAATGGCTTGCTCCTTTGACGGACTCGTCATGTTGACCCAGGACCTCCCCATAGACCCATGCAACACTGTGAGATATAGTATGAGCGTCGCCCTGAGTTGGCGGAACCAAAAGAGGTGGATTTGACAAATAGCTTTTAACTTTGTCAAAGGCTTCTTGACATCTATCATCCCATCTACCTGAGTTACTCTTCCTCAATAGCTTGAATATTGGCTCACAAGTCCTGGTCAAGTTAGAGATGAATCTCGCTATGTAATTCAGACGACCAAGAAAACCTCGCACCTCTTTCTCTGTCTTGGGTGCTGGCATGTTTTGTATGGCTTTGATTTTGTCTGGATCTACCTCAATGCCTTTCTTGCTAACGATGAACCCTAACAACTTTCCTGTGGAAGCTCCAAAGGTACATTTTGCCGGATTCAGCCGAAGTTTGTAAATTCTCAATCTTTCAAACGTTTCCTGAGCACTGCAACATGACTCTCTCCATCTGTGACTTTGCTACCATATCATCCACATACACCTCCAACTCCTTGTGAATCATGTCATGGAAAAGGGTCACCATTGCTCGCTGATACGTTGCTCAGCATTCTTTAGCCCGAATGGCATCACTCTATAGCAAAATACCCCATGAGTAACAAATGATGTTTTCTCTTTATCCTCTTCTGCCATCAAAATCTGATTGTAGCCTGAATAACCGTCCATGAAAGAGAATCGTGACTTCTAGCTGTGTTATCAACTAGTACATCTATATGAGGCAGAGGAAAATTATCCTTCGGGCTTGCTTTATTCAAATCCCGATAATCCACACACATTCTGACCTTTCCATCTTTCTTCGACATGGTACTATATTGGCTATCCATCTTGGGTAGAGTGGGACCTCCAAGAAGCCTGCATCAAGTTGCTTTTCGACTTCAACTTTGATTTTCAGTGACATTTCTGACTCATCCTCCGCAATTTCTCGTTTAGGTTCCATTCCTTCAATCAATGGGATTTTATGAGCCACTATTTCTGGGTCCAAACCAGGCATATCTTTGTAAGACCGGCGAAAATGTCCAGGAATTCATGGAACAATGCAATCATCTCTTCCCTTTCGGATTGTCAACTATTTCACTTCTTTCTTGTCTTCATCAGTACCCAAGTTCAGTTTCAATGACTTCATCGTGTGGATTTATCCCTTTTCCATTGAATTTATGATTTTGGCAAATTGTTGGCATAACTCAGGATCTTCATCTTGTTCATTTTCATTCGAGTCCATTGTAACGCAATAACCAGTTAACGGGTTTTCACAATCATTTGCATAAGATGAAAATTCTGAAGGAGAAGGATCCCTGGAATTGAGATGAGATTGAAATAAGAAAGAAAGAAAAATAAATAAATAAACAAGAAAAAACTTAACAAGAAATTGGAAAAGAGAAAAGTTTAATCAAGAGAATGGAAAAGAGAAACCACGCATAATCATTATTCAATTGAAATACAAACAGAGATGACTAAAGCATCCATTACTCAATGAAAAATAAATCATTCAAGGGTGCAGATTCCAGTTATTCACTGGCTCGAGGCTGGGGTAGATCAGCCGAGATATTCCTTCAAGGGTGCTAACAGTTTCATCTGCTTCTATCACCATCCTGTTAGGTCAGGAAATGTATCCCTAATATGTGGGATCTTCTTCTTGGATGTCTCAAAAGACGCTGATCACTTGTAGCTTCATACCCAAGGCCAAGTTTTCCAGGATTGTCAGGAAGTGAGATTGGATTCTTAATTCCTTGCAGTTGACTCCCTAATCCTTTTCCTTCTTCAAATCCACTCTTGCGCATTATATGAATGGCCACTTGATGCGCATCACCTTTTGATTCCATGGGTTCAGCTATCTCCAGGTTTTGGAATGATACCTCGAGAATGTCTTCAGACAAGTCAATGTATGGCCTTCACTGGCTTAGTCACTAGCAATTCTTCTTCCCTTTGACGGTAACAAGTTTCCCGCCATCTATAAATTTTACCCTCTGATGAAGTGTTGAAGGGATAGCACAAGCCTCATGAATCCAGGGTCTTCCTAGCAACATCGTATACCCGGCTCAATATCCATCACCTGGAATTTGGTCACAAAATAGTGGGTCCAATTTCTAGCGGGAGGTCGATGGCACCCATGATTTCCCTCATTGATCCATCAAACGCCTTCACAATTATCCCGCTTGGTTCAATCAGAGGAATCAACTGGCAATTGTTGTAGTGTGGAGTAAGGGAGCACATTGAAAGCTGATCCCCGTCAATCAGTACTTTGCAACATTACAGCCTTGGCATTTGAGGGTAATGTGGAGTGCTTCGGGCGCCCTGGATGAGGAAAAACCTCGCTTTCAGTGAACGTGATGGCATTGGTCATTCTGATTGCATTTACTATCCCTTCAACCCTATCAGGGGTTATGTCTTTAGACACATAAGCTTGATCCAACACCTTTTTAATCGCATTGCGATGAGCCTCCGAAGATAAGATTAGAGAATAGAGCGAGATCTTTGCTTGTGTTTTCTTCAGCTGTTCTACCACATCATACTCACTCTGTTTCATTATTCTTCAGGAATTCTTCTTCTTCTTCCTTTTCCTGGCTCTTTTCTTTATTCTCCTTTCAGGTGCCACTTGGGCATTTTTCAGGTATTTCTTGGGCTTTTCAAAAATTTCTGGAGTATAACATCTACCACTCGAGTAATTCCCTATTCCTGTAACATTTGTAATAGATTGAATGAGGGTTCTGAACAATCTTCATTGCCATATTCAGACTTTGCGGTCACAGCGGTGAGAAGGCAAACTAAATACTTTGAAGACGGTACTTGCTTTGGACTGGGAGATGTCATCCAGACATTACAGAATTAGTTTCATACCTCCATGGAACCGCATGGTTACTTTCATAAGAAAACGGCTTAGGCACCTTGAAAATGAGTGTTGGCTCATAATTGTAGACTTTATAAACGGAGGTGCATGGTGAATCATGTTGATACTTTGTCTACTCCCCTTTGGTACCTCAAGCACCCCTAGCTTAATCATCTTTTCAATGTAGAGTTTCAGCTGGACATTCCTCTATGTGGTGTTTCATTTCGGAACACTCACAAAATAGATCATTTTCCTCTCCTTTCACCGTCCGTTTGCCTTTATCTCCTTCAACTTCCATCTCATAACCTGCCTTCCTCAATATTTCCAAGATCTCCTTCATTGAGAGCTGGTCATTCTCTACTCCTTGACTTTCATGTTTCTCATCAGATAGAATTCACTTGTCCTTCACTATGATTGGGGAACGGGTTGTTTCTTATGTGCGGCTTTGATTCTTCTTTTAGCTTGATGGCACCACTGTCAATTAAACGCCACACCGCATTTCGAACCCATAACAATCTTCGATTGAGTGTCCGGGAGTTGGAATGATAATCGCAAGTATGGTTTGGATTGTACCACCGAGGATATGGTGGCATGAAAGTTTTTCCAGGACACGGGCCTAACAAGTTGTCCCTACACAACTGCTTAACGCTCGATATGGCTCATATGGAAATCGGGTAAGGGTCTATCTCCATCGGAGGCCTGCGAGCGTTGTTGGCGTTGAATGGTGGAGGGGTTGTAAAGAGATGACTCGTTTGGTAGGCTTGGGGTTGTGTTTGGTGAGGTCTAGGTATCATTGGCCGTGGATATGAGACATGGTTGATTTGGTGTGGTTGAAGTGTGTATGGTATTTGGGGTGAAATAGCTCTTGGAGATGGATATTGTTGGTGTGGATAGGATGAGTATTGTGTGTGTGGATAGGTTGGATATTGGTTTGGTCGAGGATGGGTTGTTGAGGGTGGATGTAGTTAATGGTGTTCTCCTTCTTCTTAAAATGGGGGCTCTTCTTGTGTTGGGACTCACTTGCTTCTCCTGTTACTTGCTCTAGCTTTCCTTCTTGGATATTGGTTTCAATCCTTTCTCCAATTTCAACCAAATCTACAAACTCTTTGACATGGGTCCCAAGCATGTTCTTGAAAAAAGGACCTTCCAGTGTACGAATAAAGTAAGAGCACATTTCTTGCTCTAACATTGGGGGGACAACCCTTCCAGCCAGGGCCCTCCATCTCTGGGCATATTCCTTGAAAGATTCATTCTCTTTCTTCCTCATCCCTTTTAACTGGTCTCTAGTGGGTGGCATTCAGGTTAAACTTGTATTGGTTTGTGAAGGCCTGAGCTAAGTCTTCCCAACACCTGATTTGAGTTCGGTCTATCTGCATGTACCACTCCCATGCAGCCCCATCTAAGCTCTCGGAAAAAGCTTATTAGGAAGTTCTCATCTTTTGACCACATTCCCATTTTTGTGCAATACATGCGTAGATGCATAATTGGATTGGTGCTACCGTCGAATTTGATGAGCTCAGGCATCTTAAAGTCCTTGGGAATGACTACACTAGGAGCCACAGATCACTGATACTCATCGGGCCATAGGGGCTAGGCCCCGCAGCATTGAAACTGCTCTTGCATGCTTTCCTGTAGTTCCTGTTTAAGCTTTAGCCGTTCCGCCTCCTTTGCGACTTCATTAACAGAACCATTATCATTTTGTTTATCATATCCTGGTGGTTCTTCATGCCCATCATTTTCATCATTTTCTTTGGCCATATTCATAGTGTCAAGGATGAATTGCCTAGTTCTGGTCCAAGCATGGACCTCATCATGTCCTTGAGGTCGTCCATTTCTTGACCTAGATTCCTTCCTTGGTCATTGTTGTCTCCAGCCATAGCCTTTTTCTTGCCTTTATTGTCTCGACCTTCTTTTTCTCAGCTCTTTCCTTCTCGACTCTAGGCGTAGTTCGTACGGCTCTCTAGCCGGTACACTAGTGTTAGACAAAGCTTTCCTTGAAGAAGCAATGTTTGATGGTAAACTTCTGCCAAAAAGTTAAAAATAAAATAAAAATGAGCAAATAAAAATAAATGCTAAAAGACCTTTGATGGCGAGGAACAACATCTGTATTGGACAGCAATGAACTTGATTCATATCGCATTCAGAGGACATATTGTCCATAAGAACGGATATGTGATGGACAATAATATAGGGGACTATCATTCCACAATATACTTTGTTAGTAGCACACTAGCAATGTAAAACTTGGTATTCTTTCTTACATTCTACAAAGGAAGAATTTCCTATAAGACAGAAATGTAATTGACAATATATCCAGGGGAGATTTTGCTCCACAATGGATATAATCTTGCACGCCATTCGAAGAAAAGTAGGGAAAATCGAAAGATGAACTTGTGTCATTTATTCAAAAAGTGCAATTACATCATAGTTGAGTCAAGAATAGTCATTCTCTTTCTTTTACAACCTCTAGCAATGCCCTACTCATGTTCATGAAATCATTCATTTCACTAGACAAATGAAGCTTGAGATTCTTTTGAACCTCTTTCTCTCCCCTTTCAAAATGATAGATGAACTTTGAAATATGATTGTCTAGTTTCTCAGTTAATCTTTCATGTTTTTCCTTCCACTCCTCAGCTTTCATTGCCCAATCACCAGCTTGTTTCTTCCAAAATCTACCTGCGTCTTCTCTACGAAGAAGTTGATTTCTACATTTCATGAAACGGGCCCATTCTTGGTCACATTCCTCCTTAGCCTGTGCTAAAGATGTATTTAGCTTCTCTATCTTTAGCTCTAACTCTGCTTTTTGTTCTTGCATTTCAGCTTCCAACTCTTCTTTCATCTGTTCTTGTTGTTCAATCTTCATTTTTAGTTCTTCATTTGCCTTGTTCTGTTGGTTGATGCGCTTCACAAGTCCATTTTTCTCTTTAGTCATTATATGGACCTTATTTTCAAGGTTCTGAACCTTCTGTCTTTCCTTTTCTTGTTTTGGGATATCAGCAAGCTCATCTTTCAGTTGCTCAATCAGCTTTTCTTTCTTCTCACATTGACTTCGAGCAATGACGGCTTCCAACTCTCCTCCTGTTCTGTTGTTCTAGAAGTTTCATTTGTGCTTTCAGGACTTCCATCTGTTCAATGTGGATCATTCTTCCTTTCGTGAGGGAGCTAGGGCTGCCTTGAGGTACTTTTCTTGCATCCCTCCATGTGACATACTCATGGGTCCTGATCACAAGAGGTTTTCCTAACTCATCTCTCCCTGCCATGTGAACATTCCTCCAGGCTTCTTTAACTTCTCGTGATAACATTTTAGTGTGGTCACCTTCCTTGTACAGAAGTAGAGTCCTCCAAGTTGTTCTTCCGTGGTTTCTTTTGTGTCCAACAAAGTTGTCTGAGTGCTATTGTCGTATAGGATATGCAACCTCTTGGACCCATCAATGGTATATTATGATATTTTCCAGCTAAGAATAATGTCACCTCTTTCATGTTCGTACCATGGACAAACCCACTTGAATGATCGTTCCCTAATGGTATCAAATTCAGCCCTCCATTCATGGTCTTCTTTCGGCTTTCTTGGATACGATGAAAGCTTCTTAATGGATCTGAAACATTTCTGATGTGATTACCTGCATACATGTGTGTGATGATCCACACATATAGGAGGTGTAAGCAACATCGAAGCTTCCCTTTTTGTTTCTCTCAGAAGTTTAATGTAGAAATGTTTCAGCCAAACAGGCAAACTGGATTCCTTTGCTTATTTTCCAGCAAAGAAAACATCCATGGCAGCTTGATCAACTATGTCTGGAGCAGACGGAACAATACCAGCCCATAAATAGCAAATGCCAGTACTCTCGCAAAAATAGTCCATTCCTTTCGACGCCCAACTCCTTCAGATGTTCTTCTATAAATGCTTTAGTCACTCCTTTGAATCTGCATGTCATGTTAATTTTACTTGAACCATTGGTACCCCTAGTAATTCCAAATTGCTCTATTATTTTGCATCTGAAGTATGTTGTTCCAGATGAAAATAAATAGAAGTATTTTTTCTCATTGGTAATTTCAACATGCATGCATACTCTTCGATGGTAGGAGTGATGTCCATGTTTGGTAATTCAAAACATCTCAAAAGGGTTCCAATATGAGCTAGAGTTTCGAGAGGAGTTTCCACTGATACAGTAACAGATCCATAATGGACCCATATTTATTCAAGAAGGCTCTTATTTTCATTAGGAAACAATTGACTCAACTGATGTAATCTCTCCAGAGAACTAATATTTGCCATCACATTGGAATGCTTCTTCAAGTTGGGTACATTGCTAGTTTGTTGTGCTCTTTCCATCGTTTACTGTCTAATATGATGTTATTCTTAGACCACCAGTGGACCTTTTTTAAAAAAGGAAGAAAGAAATAATAAAAAAAGTAAATAAATTAGATGTATGTCATAAATAAAATAAATATGTATGCTACATAAAAAAATGCATGTGATATGACAATTAAAATATGGTTTTTCTTTTTTTATGCTTAAAAATAAACATGCTTGGTAAAAAAATGTGGATGCTATGCATGATGGAGATATGAATTACTTATGCAGAACAACACAAAATAATCATGAATGTTATAATGCTTATAATAAATGTTACATGATACTAATGATGCATGATGCATGATAAAATAAGAAGAAGTACGCTCCCATGTGTCCTAATGAGATGGAACCTAATGTTTATGGTTCTAAGGTCAAACCCTATTTAAGGTGGCCAATTAAAGTTATTCTAATAGTGCACAGCTTTTGGATGGATCTAGACCCCTAAAAGTTATGGTCCCCAAGTTGCCTTTATCAATAAGATAAAGATCTAGTTCCATGAGTTAAAGGGGACATGAAAGTCACAATACGGCAACTCATAGTTCTAGTAACAACCTGAGCGGATGAGTCAACGCCAGGGAAGCATAAGCCTCACAATAACAACGTTAAAACCCCTTCTTGCCCTATGGTTTTCCAAGGCTCGGGTATAGAGCCCAAATAGTGTGTGAGGACAGTGATAGTGAAAGTGTGTGTAGGGAGCATACAAACCTTTCAAATCCTATATACACAATCCTGCAAAACAAAGCAAAACGCATATATATACAACGGTCTTCTATCCTAAGGTTTGAGTAACGATAAATAAGCTAAAGCAAAAACATCATATATACAAAAGTCATCAATCCTAAGGTTTGCAATTATATCCAAATAAATGAGAAGAAAATAAAAAGATAAAATAATTATACAAATAAATAAAAATAAAATAAACAATTATATACAAATATTTAAGAAAGAGAAAAAAAAACAATTATACAAATAAATAAAAAGAAAATAAAAATAAATAATTATATACAAAAAATAAACAAGTGTGATGTAAAAAAAAATAATTATATACAACTAATAAAAAAAAATAAACAAGTGTGATGTAAAGGGAAAAATAAATGTTATAAAGTTATAAATTATTTGCATAATTTACTCTAGTAGGCTTGTCTCTTTGGTGTCCCCAGTGGAGTCGCCAAACTGTACAACGTAGGAAGGCACATGCGACGAGGATGTCTGATCTTGAAATAATAAATAAAATGGGAGCCGCCACCAATTTTAATTCTGGAAAAATTGGAAAACCTTTTTAATTTGTAAACTGGTCTTTTTAAAAGAATTTAAGGTTGGAGTACTGATTATGATTAGGGAAGGGTGGAAACTTAATCCCAGCACCCTAATACATCCGTATAAATACGGTTACCCTAGAGCTTATTATGCAAATTTGTTTATAACTTCAATAATATTTAATTTTCCCTTAAATAATCACAATTATGTACAAACATAAAATAAAATAAAATAAAATTAGAACAAGGAATAAAAATTAAATGAGAACACAATTTAAAGAAAAATTAATTTTGGCTTGATAGTTGTTTGCTACGCCGACGTACCCTGGTGCAATGAGGAACTCAAAGCCACGTCGTTCTGTAGAAAATGGTTGTTTGTTGACGATTTTAATTATAAAGAAAAATAAATATTCATTGATTGATTTTATTTATGGAAAGAGAAATACTTTTACTTTTATTTCTTATTATTTTTTTTGAAATCTTGAAATCTAGACAAATTAAGCACCTCTTTTCCTTTTTTTTTTAAAATCCAAAATATCAAGCCCAAAAGCAAGCAAGAAAAAAAAAAAGACTTTGACTTAAAACCAAACTATCCTACCAAGTCCAAGATGTTCTTTTTTAAAAAAATAAACAAAAAGAAAGAATAAACATAACATGCCTAATAAGGTCTGAGATTTCACTTTTGGAATTGAGATTGAGGAAAATAGAGAGTGGCTGATAGTGGGAGAAGGAGAAAGGCTGAGGAGAGGCAGGAGAGGGGAGGACCCTTGCGGGTGGCTGGTAGAGAGCAAAGGTGAGGTTGCGGTTGCACGAAGCGGGAAGAGCTTTCACGGTGGCTTCTCGCGACCGTGGGTGGCTCACGGATACGGGGTGGCTCGGATGGGATTTGCGCTGGTGGCGGCGGTTCTGCGGCGATGGGGCGGATTCGCGCCAGGGGGCGGACGGCGTCCTTGCGGAGAGGAGGGCTTCGCGAAGCGTGGGAGAGGAGGGGGAAGTTGCGCGCTGGGATGTGACGGACGCGTGAGGCGGGTGACATTTTCAGGTCCTAGGTGGTTGCACGGAGGCGGGCGGGAATCCTGTCACGGCAACGTCACCGCGAGGATTAGGCAAGGCTGTAACGTTCAGGTGGCCTTTCCTTTCCCCTTTGTTTGATGATTTTTTCAGGTTGTGACCTTGATTTTGGTTGGGTTTGGCTTCTGTCAGGATGATGATTGTAGTTTGATGGTAAAAAATGAAGCATGGGATTGGCTATGGTTGATGGCTCAATGATGATGGTGGTTTATTGCTTTCATTGGTTTTTGTTGGTTTGTGGGTTCATTAAGAATGATGGTTTATTTTTGCAATGGTGTTCTCAAGATGCATTTTTCATTTGTTGAGAGCTTGACTATGGCTTTTGCTTTTTTTCTTTCTTTGTTGATCGAGTTTATTGAAGGATCATGTGCTATGATTTGGGATTTTATGGTATTTAGCTATGGTAGCAGAGTGTGGAGGAAGGAGATTGTGGTGATGGAGGTTGTGTGTGATTTTATTATGGTGATGATTTTTTTGTGATATGAAAGCAGAGGGATGAAGGTTGAAAAAAATGGTGAAGAGGACGTGATGTGATATCTGTTAGCCTGTATGATCCTCCCTTTCGTTTTGCTCCCCTTTTAACTTAATCTGCACAACCTTCTTTTTTGTTGTTGCTAATTCAATAGCTGTTGCCTAATCCAGCTTATTCTTAAAGAGAAAATCATTTTGCCAAGAGGAGAGGAACATGCCATCATGGTGTCACCTCACTTTTCCTTTTTGTTTTGTTTCAATTTTTTGTTGTATTGCATCACGGGTTGAACGCTCCCTGCCTTTTGTTGTTATTTTATTTTTATATATATAAATATATTTGTTAACTGAATATTTAACCTTGGTTAGTGGATCAACAAAGTGTGGGCTTAACAACCAAAAAAATGAAACTTGAAATGAAATGGGCTGGACAAACTAAAATGGATTATTTATTGGATTTTTGTCTTTTTTGTTTTTATTTTTTTTAAATGAGAATGAAAGAAAAAAAGATGAAAAATACCGGACAAAATATGGTGTTCACATAAAGTAATGTATTTGGCTGAGAATCATTAGATCTTTTTAACTTTGGCTTCTAGAAGTTATTAGCTTATGTGTTTGTTTTGCTCGTTGAATATGTAAAATTGACATGTAAACTAATTAAATCTTTGCTCAGAAATTGACATTTCAATGTTGAACAATGCCTTCTACTTATTTTTTTATACCTTTTGTTATTTTCCAGAAGAAAGCTCAAATACATATCATCGCCTTGCAAATTGGCAACGGGAAAATATCAATAGATATAAATTATTCTGCGCAAAAACATAAATCCTATATTCAAAATATGCAATTGAGCAAGATTACTTAATCATGCTCTTAAGAAGTTGAATAACAGAAGATGCAAATGATAATAAACAAAAGTCAAGACCAACTATTAAACCATATCGAGTTATATTTGTCAAAACCTGTATTAATTTGTCATAAACAATCATATAATGTATTATTTAGAGTGACCTCATAAAAAATGATAATATTCACTACATAAAAAGCATTATGTAAATCAATTAAAAAACAATATATTATCGTCATATCTAATTTTTAATTTTTAATTATTATATATTTCTTTTAACGTATTTTATTAAAACAATTTTTAAAATATTAATAAGCTCGTGCAATACATAGGGTTTTCTCACTAAAGTCTAAACTTACATATTTTATGTTTTAAAGTTAATGACATTTTAATATAAGTTGAACAAAATTTAACCGAAAAATTGGATCTTTCAGCTAGAAGAATCATTAGCGAGGATTAATTAGTTTCGTTCCCCTTAAAAGAAAGTGATTTATTTATTAAAAACATATTATTTGTGTTCTTCCTAGATAAGAACAATTTGCATACGAAGTTTATGACAAGTATTGCTATATCTCTCTCTCTCTCTCTCTCTCTACTGCATTAACAAGTACTATTAAAAGCCATTTTTAAAGAATAAAAGAATTACATAAAAATAGAATTTTATTAAGAGATTACTTTTTTTAGGCTATTAATATACTTGTATTTTATATAGTCAAACAAATCACATAGAATTATATGTGCAACTTTTAAATTAATTATTGTAAAAGTCATGCACTTTTAATAAGGTAATAACATAGTTATCAGACTTTACTAAGTCATTGACTAATGTTCATGGGTCATTAGTTAATTGATTTAATTAATTTAATTAAATTAATACATAAAAAATTTGGTGTAATAAACTATAGTGTAGATATATATAATTGATGACATATAGTAATAAGAGAACAACCTGGTCCAGTGGTGGTGGAGCACTTCATCAGGAGGGAAGGTTGGGTTTGAACCCACCAAGTTTTGAACATGTGGGGCAATTACAAGCACAAGGCACATGGAGCAAGGTTTGACCTAATGACTAGTTCACTAGTTTAGGTTAACCAATCGATCCTTGAACCAATGACTAATTCATTTTCAGCCAATCCGGTTAATATTCATTACATTAGGTAATAGTAATACATAGTTAAATAAATGTGTGAAAAAAATTATACAATGATAGCGCATCAATGTTAAATTAAATTTGAGGAAATTACACTAATTTTTCTTAAGATTTAGTGCAATTATATTTGGTCGTATTCTCTATCTTACAAAATTATCATTAGCCTCCCTTAGATTAACTAAAATTACACTAATATTCTCTATAGATAACACTACATATATGTCACATATTATCTTTTTTCTCCATTAAATTAATGAATTAACATATATAGAAGATGTTAATGTAATTTTACAAAATAGGATAGTGATAAGTGTAATTATACTAAATCTTATGTGAGATTAGTATAATTTACCCTTGTTTCTTTCATTCTCAAAAGACAAAGTTGCACTTTAACCCCTTAAATTATGTATCATATGCACTTTAGACCATGAATTTTAAAAATGTGCATTTTGACCTCTTGAACTTTATTAAATGTGTAAATTGATTCTTCTATGAATTTTTTATCAATTGTCAACAAAAAAAAATCATACATTTAAGAAAATTTAGGCTATTTAGTTGCGCATTTGGACATTTAAAACGTCAATTTTTACATATTCTAAAATGCACAAGGATGTAGTACATCTACTACATTTGTGAAACTTGAAGCTATTGATTTTCACAAGTTTAAAATTTAGAAGGACCAAATATCAAAATTAGTTCCTAGAAATATATTAGAAGATAAATTAATCTTTTAGAATCTGAAAATTTAAATTAATTTTTCACATTTCAAAAATGGACAAATTGCTCCTACTGTACAACAAAAAAAGGGGCAAATAGAATTGTATGGATGACCTAATTTGTTCTTTTTTTTGGGTTAAATTTGAGGAGCAATTTGGGAATTAAATTTGGAAATTTGGAAACTTGGGAAATATTCCCTCCATTCCTTATTGAATTGTGACTAATATATAGTTTTTTAATATATTTAATTGTTGTGATTTTGTAAGACAATCGATTATCAATAAGGAATGAACAGAGAGAGTATATATTAAAAGAGAGAACACTATCAAATTTTAAGTATTATTAATTTCATAATGCATAGAACATTATTAATAAACTTAATAGAATGACATTTTGTGATATTAACTTTTTTAATTAATAAATTATAAAAAATACATATACTCGTTAAGTTTAGGGTATTTTTATAATTTTATTAATTAAAATAGTTAATATCATAAAATTCAGTTTATTCAAAGTTTTTGTGAATGAATAACATAAATACTTAAAATTTGATAAAATGTAATGTTACAATGATTATTTATCCAAAATAATGTAATTTATCTTATATTAAATTATTAATGTAACAAAATAATATTCCAACAAGTAGACAGTTAATATGAGTAACCATACAAAGGTAAAACACAACAGTGCAAGAACTCATTTATCATTAATCAAATGTTAAGTTAATCCTGACTTTAGGATGAAAAATCTTAATTCTAAATTAACTATCCTATCCTTTCAGATACCAATAAGCTAGCATAAAATTAGTGATGTACTCAACGGTGAATAACCTTGATCATGCAGCAAAAGAAAAAAAAATTACAAAGGCAAAACACATTAAATTGCTCATTGCCCACCAAGTACTAAAGTGTAATCTTCCCTTCTCAACATTCACGTCAATAGATCGAAGAGCAGAAAAGGTCTAACAACCAACATGGACAGCAAATAGTACTATTGACTTCCACAGCATCACCCTGTTTCCCCAACTCCACCATGCCATCCGTGGATCTTCTTTCAAAACCTTATTTCTCTGCAGCTCTTTCTGCAGTTTTAATTCTTTTTTGGTCCAAGTTATGTTCAGAAAACTGAACAAGAGGCACAGAAAGAAGTACCATCCTATTGCTGGCACAGTATTCAACCAGCTGCTGAACTTCAACAGGCTGCACCATTACATGACTGACCTTGCAGGGAAGTACAGCACTTACAGGCTTCTCAGCCCCTTCAGGAATGAGATTTACACTGCAGACCCAGTGAATGTTGATATATTCTCAAAACCCATTTTGAGAATTATGGAAAGGTAACAGCTTTTATCGACTTTGACTTTTTGGGGAGGAATCGATATATATTAGATAACTATATAGATGATTATTTTTTATGCTACTGATGAATGAAATAGTTTTGGGATATGTTATGAGTATGGATTTTGAAGGGAACGGAGAGCTTGGAATGAAAGATATTGTATATGTTAGTTTTCAGTTTTTGTCAAATACTATGACAAACATGCGACATCAAAAGTTTTAATCTTTAAAATTTTCTCGAAAAGGAAAAAGGACAAACATTTACGAACAAAATTTTTAGAGGGTGTGTTTAAGGGTCTTTTTTGGTTTTATTATTGTTGGGAAAGTTTATATCGAAGTGGTGAGTTGCAATCAGAAAGCCAAAAAGGACAAACAAACACTCTCATACTTGTTAGTTTTATTTTTGCTTTCCCCGAGTTTAAAACTTTTAATTAGGGGATTGGAAAAGGGTATTTGTAGAGCTTCTTGCTTTGATTTCCCAATGTTACACTGAGAGCTATGATTTTCCTGATGCCATATTTGAACAGCTTGAGCAGCCAAACAGAACCATTGATGGTTTTTCTGATTTTCAAAGTGAATGAAATTGGTCGAATACTGAATTTTTGGAGAACTTTATAATGTTTTGTGGGTCGACATTTATTTTGGTTGCTCATTTTAATTATAAGATTGATTTATTTTATTAAAAGACCAGGAGGTTCTGAGTTTCCTGCACCCTTTTTATGAGTGAGATCACTTTGTAATGATGAGGTCTTTCAAATTGCGTTGTTCTCCTTGAAAATCTGGACATGGCAATTTTCCCCTTTCCTTTTGGAGTGCATTCTTTCTATGCTATAGTTGTCACATTAAGAATGTTTTTCATATATTAACATTTGGAGAATACTGAAAAATAGCTTAAACAAAGATTTCTGCAAATACTGAAATAGTACTATAATAATAGGTGCAAATGGTGTTATGTGGAACTTTTTTGATTAATCAACATAATATAAAGGAGTTCAATTCTTAAAAGGATGAATTAGGCATGATGGCTTCATTTTTATTCATCAATGGACTTTTGCAGGGTTTGTACAACTACCAGAATTTGAGGGATTTACTAGGCAATGGGATTTTCACTGTTGATGGCGAGAAATGGCGTGAACAAAGGAAGATATCAAGTCATGAATTCTCCACCAAGATGTTAAGGGACTTCAGCACTTTCATATTCAGAAAAAAGGCAGCAAAACTTGCAAACATAGTGTCTGAAGCTGCAACTTCTAATAAGACATTGGAAATCCAAGTGGGTATATACATTCTTTCAAAGAAACTATCAGATTTCCTTCTCTTATCTCCATGGTTGGCAATGTCATCTTGCTCAAACAACTTGTGTAGGACCTTCTAATGAAATCAACTTTGGATTCAATATTCCAAGTAGCATTTGGAACTGAACTTGATAGCATGTGTGGATCAAGTGAAGAAGGGAAGATCTTTGCTGATGCTTTTGATACTTCGAGTGCACTTACCCTTTTCCGTTATGTTGACGTCTTCTGGAAGATAAAGAAATTTCTGAACATTGGATCGGAGGCCACATTAAGAAAGACCACCAAAATTTTAAATGATTTTGTCTTTAAGCTAATCAACGCAAGAATTCAGCAGATGCAGATTTCCAAGGATGACTCTGCTGTAAGTCTACTATTTATAAGTTGTGTTTCTGATTACAAAGAATATATATATTATGCATTTTTCACTTTGCATGGACTATGCAGAGAAAACAAGGAGACATTCTCTCAAGGTTTCTGCAAGAGAGGGAATATGATTCAACATACCTGAGAGATATAATTCTAAACTTTGTTATTGCTGGCAAAGACACAACAGCGGCCACACTTGCATGGTTCATTTACGTCCTATGCAAGTATCCTGCAGTACAAGAAAAAGCTGCAGAAGAAGTGAAAGAAGCCACAAACACAAAAACAATTGGTAGCTGTGCTGAGTTTGTGGCTTGTGTAACGGATGAAGCGCTTGAAAAGATGAATTATCTCCATGCAGCAATTACTGAGACTCTCAGACTTTATCCTGCAGTTCCAGTGGTAAGGATCATTTTGAAGTTTATCTGACCATCGCTCTCATTTAAGAAGGAGCAAATCTTGACCATTAGTCGTGCCAAGGTAAACGGTCTGAATTAAAACACCGCACAAGGAGACATGACTACATGTTTTGTTAAAAATATACAACTGGCAATAATGTTCCTATTAATGGTTGTTGTACATTTGGCTTGATAGTAGATAAAATATGAGTCAAGTGCCAGTGTGTCATTGTCAGACTTCTTTCATGCAGGATGCAAAGATTTGCTTTGCTGATGATACATTACCAGATGGATATAGTGTAAATAAAGGAGATATGGTATCTTATCAACCTTATGCAATGGGTAGGATGAAATTCATATGGGGTGATGATGCAGAAGTATTTAGGCCAGAAAGATGGCTTGATGAGAATGGCATTTTTCAGCAAGAGAGCCCTTTCAAGTTTACAGCTTTCCAGGTTAGTAGACTTTTGCTTAGTACATTTGACATCTGTGCATATTTACATGCAGTGTTTTGGTCTTTTGATGCAAATGCATCGCTAAGTTAGCTGTTCAGTAATCTCAAGTGAATTTCTATTCGTCTGCAGGCAGGTCCTCGGATTTGTCTAGGAAAGGAGTTTGCTTATCGACAGATGAAGATATTCTCAGCAGTTTTGTTAGGCTGTTTCCGCTTCAAATTGAATGATGAAAGGAAAGTTGTCACTTACAAGACAATGATAAATCTCCATATTGATGGAGGTCTTGAAGTCAAAGCCTTCCACAGATGCTGGGATTAGCGGATGAGTTTTGGAACAGTCCAAACTCTACAGAGAAGCTCAAAGTAATTCAATAATATTGAATGAAGATGTATTTTATAGTTATGACTAGCTGACAGGTTTTTGTTTTCCACCAGGTAAATGAAGGAGTTTATTCTATATTGTAGGAAAAAAGAGGAATATTTTACAAGAAAAGTACATCGGATAAGGAGGGAAGAAAGTATCCTTATATTGCAAAACGGAGGAAAATTGCATTTGTACCAAAAGGAAATCGGACAAATATCTCTTTTGCCTAACTGTGTTTGTGATTTTTGAAAACAATTTTCAGTTTTTAGTTAGCTTTCTATCTTCATAATTTTATGATGAAAATAGTGAAAACTGGAAAATCAAATTAAAATTAAATTTTGTAGTTTTAATTTCACTGCTTCTTTCACAATATTTCAAAAAAAAAAAGAAGCTAATTGAAAGCAAAAATTAAAAATGAAAACTATTTTATAAAACCAAGCATGCCCTTAACTTTTAGTCACCATAAAAAAGGGTTAAAAAAAGAAAGAAATATAATTTGCACCTTGCCATTAGGCTTTCCCTCATTTCTCCCACCGAAAGCTCTAACCAACACGGCTTGGTTTATGAGCTATCAATATATGGGAGGATTCTCTCATGGTGTTGGTAACAGTTGAATGGCATTGTCGATTTTACTTGGACCCTGAAAAGATGTTTGCTTATATATAATCTCCAAAAAGCTGAGGGACCTAAATTTTACTGTTGAGCAATGCTGAATATCTGCATACTGATTCTCTAACTCACTCTCTGCTAATAGCCTTGACCATAAACACACATTCCGAATTTTAGAACCAATTAAGCAAGATCAATATGTGGTATCTATAAAAAATGTTCCTATATATACTTGATGAACACCTGAGGACACTACTTGAGGATTATTGCAAAAATTTAGTGATATGGATGCTCACATCACAGAAATGGAAAACCTTTAGAAGTGCTTGTGCCACAATTATGCTCAACAGCTAGACTATGCACAATTCATCAACAAAAGAAAGGTTCAAGACTTAGGCGTGTTTGCTTGAAAGATAAATATGAAGTGAAAATTTTAGCAAATAAATTTCATATGCAAATTTGTATTTGAAAGTTATCTATCAAAATTTCTACCATACTTTTATCCACAACTGGACATGTCATTACTATAAATTATTTGCATGAATGTTGCAAGAAAGGTGAAGTTTTGGATTTTTGTGGGGGCTATCTTTATAATAGTCCTCAATTCCATATGTCAATTCTTTTCTATGGATTTAGCTAATTATTATGCTCTTGACCATAAGTATCAAGATTTTAAGGACACAATAGTTAGTTTTACAAGGTGTACGGGCAAGGGCTAAACATCGTTTATACAAAGTGGAAAGCACTCTTTGATAGTGCTATGGAAGAGATAATGCATTCAAGGGCTAGTGATTCAAAAATGAATCCTAATTGGTACAAAGATGTGTTAGACTCCCTTTTTAACTTTGGCAATGAAGAGAGTTTCGAGTTGACTCCACGATATTTTATATTTATGGTAAATAACACTCATACCCCATGAGGTTTTTGAAATGAACTTAACCCCAAACTTTTTTGAAATGGACTCTCCACCCTTGAGCTTTCAAAGGAAATGCAGCCCACCCTTTGCTAACTGAAGAGGTAACGACGGTGCAGTTGCCATAGTGAGTCATGGTTAGGCAAAGTAAACCAATCTCCTTCATAGAGTTGTACACACCTCATCTACCTACCTCTAGTTACAATCAGATTACACGGGAGAAAGAAATAGAGAAAGCAAGCTTCATCCCCTTCTCCAGCTCTTCATTCATCATTGCAGTAGCCTTTCACCTCATTTATTCACTTCATCTTTGTCATACAAGATTGTTGAGTTCAAAACAGAATGATCCTATCTAGCCTTAAAAAATTGTGAGACTTGGTTACCATAACTTGTAGGTTCATCAGGAAGTAGAGTAATAAGTAAGACTACTACGTGATGATTCCTTTCAGACATAAAATAAAACCTGTTATATATCTTGGAGACATTTTTTCATTATTTATATTGGTCACAAGAATTTTTGCGAATCACCTCTCTAATAGCAAATGGGATCCAACCCAATGCATCACTAGTCTCCCTGAAGAACGGTAAGACAAGACACAAGAAGAAATTTGCAATTTTATAGCTGTCAACCCCAAATCAAACTAATGTGAAACCCTCCTAGATTAGATTAGCTTGCACGAAATTGAATTAGAATTGAGAAATAATATTTGACTCACACTTTGTAGATATAATCCAACACACTCACATTTACCATTAAATTGAATGTGAGCCCACTTAGTTTGGGTTTCACACTCCATCCAATGGTAATGTGAGTATATGACGGTGTTCCAAAGTGAGTCAAAATATTATTCATTATAATTTGATCCCATTTTCACTGTGGGACCATAGCTACTGTTTGGAGGGTCAGCGCCCATGTTAAGAGGAGGGCTTCATCCATGTGTTGGGGAGGGTGAGCATGCTCATTGTCAAGAGCACAAGGCAATGGAGATAAAAGATGCTCTACCTCCAAAAGTGGTTCATCACCAATGGTTGTTTTTTGTTTCTTGTTTTTTTTTTTTTTTTGCAGTCTACACGCGTTGACCCATAGTTAACAGCATCGTTAGTGAAATATGAAAGTGGATTGGAGTGTCAATTTGATGCAAGTTTCGGGTTGGATGTCATTTTCATAAACCTAAAGGGTGTGAACATTATTTATCCTATATTTATTTATGGTGTTCAGATCGTCTTCCCAATGTTAAAAGTTAATTGATGAGACACAGAAGTGGAAATTATTTGGGTAGACGATTTTCGTCCCCATACATAAAACTACTATGAAGTTGTAATTCAATGATCATTACTCAATTATTGAATAGCCAGTTATGAGCATTGAATTTTATCAATTCACCACAGAAACTTGCGATTTATTGTGATGATCGAGCATACCAAAGCTTACCCTCAAACTAAGTGATATATATATATATATAACTATTCAAATAAGAGGGATAGTTTGTTGAGAGTGAAAGGAGTAAATTCTACCTATTGGAAATTATATGAATAATTAAGATTAAAATATAAGGTTATATGTGACTTTTTTAAGTGATTATGTAATCGTTAAATAACTTTTAATCTTAACCATCGATATATGGTTATATGATCTAAATTTACTCCCGCATCACTTTCATACTAAATCACTTATCTCACTTAAGTCAATCCTTATACGTGCAACACACGTCTTAACACAAAGTGGCAAAAATAATTATTAATTAAGGGTAAATATGTCTTTCCACACTTTACAATACCAGAAGTGTGCAAAAATATGTCTAGTACATTGTAAAAGCTAGTAGTGCACAAAGGTAGGTTGGATCAAATCCTAACATGGCCTGATTTTCAGACTAGACCATTTTTGGAGCCCAAACACGAACTGATGATAACTCAATTAATGGCCTGGTCAAATTGAATTTTAAACAATCTATAAATATTTTTATATTACACATAGTAAAGTTCAAAATTTTACAAGTAAGAAATAAAATTTTAGAGATTTTATGCTACATATTTCAAAACAAATCATATGATTTAAAAGAATTGTTTGATTTTAGGTTCAACTAGATCAATCCAAAAAATAACTTGAATTCAGTCTAAAAGGTATCATGAGTCAAATTAGAGGATCCAAAGTTGACCCAATAAGTATCACATCAGAACCGAGTCATTAACACCACCAACGACCAAAAGCCTCATTGATTTCGTTTTCTTTCTTACACTGTACAAGTATGTAACCTAATGCAGTCTATTTCTAGCGGTCATTTATCTTGATAATGGTCTGTAATTTATAGAAATGTGCAGCCAGTGCTAGCACAATTAATGTCTGTTGGGAAAGCTAGGAGGTTGGCTATGCTAAGCAGTTGCGCGTTAGGCAAGTTATTAGGAGATTTGTTTTAAAATGAATCAGATGATGCAGTTGCATGCAACCAGGAAGTAAATATGAAAGCGAAAGCTTTAGTTGTGATATCTTCAATTTCTCAAGTGAGCGTATTTTGCTATTTCATCTCACAATTACTTATGTCTTTTTTCAAAAATTTTGGTGCTAAATTCTGACAGTGTAAATTACTGTTTTGAAATTAGGATAAATTACATTCAACTATCCTTAGTTTTGGTGAAATTCAGCCAGCACATTTTCTATTTGTAAAATTTGATAAAGAGATTTAAGAGTTTTTGTTATGAAATGACAAATCTAAAAGACACAAATAGAGTAGTACAAAATAAATATGTGAAAATATTAAATAAATAACACTAGAAATTAATAGTTAAGCTTAAAAGCCTATATCAAGGTAAAGGTGATAACTAAATATTTTACTATAGAAATATAATGAAAATATAAAAGGTGGATACATTTACTCAATCCAAACCCAAAATAATATGAATACAAAAAATGATAAGAACCCATTCAAAATCAAATTTTAAATATACCAAAATATCTACAATATTTTCTTTACCGATGTATGTTCTCAACACTCAAGAATATTACCAACAGAAGATTTCACAAACCAATTGATAATTGGTTCTTCCCGAAAGTCTGAGCTTGCACTCTATGTTGGTTCATGCTACAAATGAGTTGCACCAATGGACTTATATAGAACCCTTGAGCAGGATGCGTGCTACCAATTTGTCAAAGATGGCATTTAATATTGAATGCAATTACACGTCTACACCTTCATGTGTAGCTTGGCTATATTGACTTGCCCACAAGAAAACAACCCACCCTCACATCAACAATTTTTTATGTAACAGTTACATCGCCTCTGATCCCCTAAGGTTACAAAATCATTATAACACCCTCATTTTTATCTCATATTGAATAGTATCTTTAGGAGATGTCAATATCATTCGGAAAAATAAAATAAAATTAAGGTAATTTTCACTAAATCTCATAAAAGGTCAATGGAATATGTCCTTGAAAATATATTATTTCTCATAGAGAAGGAGAAGTTTTTGTTAATTGACTTTGATATCGTTCAAGTAAATATTAAGCATATCGTGTAGATTGTCCAGTAATTATGTATTTGATAAGGACACCTTTGCAACTTTACTCATAAATGAAAATAGGGTAAATTATCCTCATCTTCTCTAAGATTTGTGGAAATATAACTTACACTCTTTTTAATTGTTAAACCTACATCACACTTTACTTGTCAAATTTTAAGTATTTATATTACACTCACATTTTATTAACATAGCACCATTAATAAATTTAACAGAATGATATTTTTGTGATATTAATTATTTCTAATTAATAAAATTATAAAAATACTTTTACTTGCTTGATGATAACAAGAGAGTGGATGATGATATTTTTATAATTTTATTAATTAGAAACATTTAATATCACAAAAATATTATATTGTTAAGTTTACAACGGTGCTATATTAGTAAGGGTGTGAATGTAATATAAATATTTAAAATTTGACAAGTGTGAGTGTAGATTGGATAATTAGAAGAAGTATGAGTTATATTTTCACAAACTTTAGATAAATGTAATTTACCCATAAAAATACGTGGTCCAAGCAAAGTTAGATAAAATCTTTAAGCTAAGGTTCAGGAATATGTTTAAAACCGGGAGTTGATAATAGTGCATAGGTGTACCTTTTTTATTTTTGATGTATTTTCTAAAGGTCTGATATTTTGACGCACAAAGTGGATGCATCCATCGACTCACTAAGAGAGAAGGTAAGGGAAAAAATAAAATAAAACAAAATAAAAAGAAAAAGCAAGAGAGAGAAAGGAAGAGTCATGGAGGGTTCCTATGTGCGTTATTGTTGTGCGTACAAAGAGTATTTCCCTTTTCTAAATGGTATACAAAAATAGAGTTTTTTTACCCATTTAAAAATAAGAAATAAGATATTATATATTTACCTTGATATGAAAGGATTAGAGATACGTCCTTTTGTATTATACAGAAATCAATTTAAATCGATTTCCTTGTTAATCCATCGAGCTAGTTTTACATTTGTACACAAATCGACTTAAATCGATTTTTAAACATCCTGACACATTCTGACATTCCTAAAATTGATTTAAATCGGTTTCTTGGTTCTATAGTAATCGATGGATGTGGTTCCACCATGTGATTATAACATCTATTTTTTAAGATTCGCGTAGGCTACAAAAAAGCACAGAGCTGATTATAGCACCCACGAACGAGAGCTGTGAGTAGGTGGGAGAGCTGAACGAGAAAAGCACGAAGCTTCAATGGGATTGGTGAGAGTGATCCCTTTCCCTCTTTTTTACTCCTAAGACCACTACTTGTGCACGTGAGATTTTTTTTTTTCATTTTTTTCCTTTTCTTGCGATGGGTTTCTTTTTTTTATTTCCAAATTTGCCCCATAACTATACCATCTCAAATACACTATTTTTGTCGTTTTGCCGGGTGTAAATATATGGTATATGTATTGTGATGGTCACCTATCATTACTCAAATTAAATTTGGTCATTTGTCGTCATGTTTGGTTCAACATACATTTCAAAATCAATTCTGGACTCTCGAATTAAATTCCAAAAGAAGTGAAAATTTAGGTGAATGCTATGGTGTTGATGCCTGGCAATGCCTATGGTATTGATGCCAATGTGGAATGAGTTGATAATTGCACATGGTAGCTACTTCAGTGACCTTGATCCGTTCCACGCAAGCGAGGAGGAGCGTGGTTGGTCGCTGGGATGAAGACCTCACGAGGAGGAAGACGGCGTTTTTTATTTTTGATTTTGTTTTCTATTTTCATCATATTTAGATCTATTTTGGGGGTGATATGTTTGTATTTTAGTTTCTATTTTCAGATTAGGGCATGATATGTTTGTTTGCTGTTGGAGTGGAAATGGTTAATCTTTTATTTTTCTAGTTTTTGTGTGTTGATTATTGTGACAGAGAATTTGTGGGATGAGAGTAGAGGTAGTGGTTAATTGGTGATTGCATGAATAGGGCTCAGAATTCTTTTGCCATCCCAGTTGGCGGACGACACTGTCTCCGTTCCCGTTTGTCAGGGCATGAGACCGCCGACCGTCTCTGTTGGGGGATGACATCATCTCCTACACTTTGACTTTAAATTTTGCATTTTTTCCCTTAGTTTTTCTCTCTCAAAAATATTGGTTAACTGAAAATATAAAAAGTGATTTAAAGGTTTAATGTTACAGTTTTAACTTTTGCTAAAAAAAATGCTGCCCCTAAACACCTAAACACTATCATTAATCAAGTTAAGCATTTATTAATGTCCAAAGTCCAAAAATATCTTCCAACGGTCCCGGCCCCACAAGGTCATATGTCATCTCACTAATAAAGAATTTGGCAACAACACCGTAGGTATTGGTCGCCATCCACACCAGAGAATTTATTACTTTCTTTGGAGACGCTACTATAGGATCAATTCTAACCATCCACAGCATCGCCTTGCTTCCACAACTCACTATGCCTTCCATGGATCTTCTTTCAAATCCTTATTTCTCTGCTGCTCTTTCTGCAAGTTTAGTTCTTTTTTTGGTCCAAGTCCTGTTCAGAAAACTGAACGAGAGGCACAGAAAGAAGTACCATCCTGTTGCTGGCACAGTGTTCAACCAGATTCTGAACTTGAACAGGCTGCACCACTACATGACTGATCTTGCAGTGAAGTACAAGACTTACAGGTTGCTCAGCCCCTTCAGAAAAGAGATTTACACTGCAGACCCAGTGAATGTTGAGTACATTCTCAAAACCCATTTTGAGAATTATGGAAAGGTTGATACTTTAGTACAGTGATGGCAAAATGGACACTTTTGGGGATGAATAGATATTGGCATTAGATAATTGCATAGATGGTATTTATTATTTTACACATAAAATTTATTTAGATAAATTTTATCTTTAATTTTATGTTCCAATCAAACACATCATAAAAATGAAATGGTTGGCTATATAGGGGAACTATTAAGATATACCTAATGTTAATGAGCTTATTGTTGATAGAATATTATAATATCATTTAATATATGTAGCTGATCTCCTTCAGTGGGATAAGACTTGATTGTAGTTGATGAGAATTTTATACGAAAGTTGAGTTTCGCTTAGAAAAATATATATATAAAGAAAAAAACAAACTACTCTTTGTTTACATTTTTTTTTTTGAGTTGATTATTTTTAATTAGGGGATAGGTAAAAGGGTATTTTTAGAGCTTCTAGCTTTGATTTCCTTAAGTTGTCAAAAATGTTACACTGAGGCCTATGATTTTCCTGATACCATACATGAACAACTTGAGCTTCCGAATAAAATCATTGATGGATTTTCTGATTTTCAAAGCGATTGAAATGGGTCTAATGCTCGACTTTTGGAAAACATTATAATGTGACAATTTATGGTGAGTCATCTATCATATTTACTTTGGTTGCTTATTTTAAATACTATATTGATTTATATTAATAAAAGACCTGGAGGTTCTGAGTTTTCGCCACCCACTTTATATGTGAGATCACTTAGCAATGATGTCTTTCAAATTGAGTTGTTCTCCTTCAAAATCTAAACATGGTAGTAGTTTGGTTCCCCCTTCCTTTTGAAGTGGATTATTTCTATGCTATAGTTATCACATTAGGAATATTTTTCATATATTATCAGGATGTTTGAGTCTTAAAAATTCAATTCCATTCAATTCCTTACTTTGGAACTAAAAATTGTATAGAATTAGAATTCAAGTGGAATTCAATTCTTTTAAAAGGCTGAAAGTAAATAAGAGCAATTTGCTCTTATTTGCTAATGGAATTGGGTAAAAAATTAATGTATCCAAACTACCCTTATACCATCTTACCTTCCCCCACTTCTTCTCCTCTCTACTATCCACTGTTACTGCAACTGTTCACGTCTTCCTCGATGTTGCAAGTCCAAATCTCCCTCCACCAGGAACTGTTTGCTATTGCTTTTTTGTCTTGCAATATTTTTTTTTGTTGCTTTTTCTCCCACATATTGATGCTCTATTCTTGGTTCTTATCTACTTGCATCGTTTTTTCTCCTTATGATCCATAGTTCTTTTTCTGAGATTGTGGAAGAATAAAAAAAAAATGATGGGTACATACAGAGTTAATATGTTGATGCTAGTAGATTTTGTTTTTTTCTTTAATTATTTTTTGCTTTGCTCTTAGAAAAAAATGTTTGATAAATTTATTCTATAAAACGCTTTGGTTTGGTTTATTATTATTTTTTAAGAATGTTTTCATCGGGTATAAGTTGTGTCATTTTGTGTTGAATTTGTTAATAAAATATGATGTTTTTATTACTAAAGGACAAAATAGTCAAAATAAAGAATTTAATTTATTTTCAGATGCATTCTAAATCAAAAAATTAAATTAAATTCTATAATTTATTAACTTATTCTAAACATAAGAATTGAATTCAATTTCATTATATTAAAACATTCCAAATATCCTGTAACATTTGGAGAATACTCAAGTAAAGCTTAAACAGAGATTTCTGGATATAGTTAGTAATAAAAGTTGGATGGCAAGAGCAGAAAATAATAATAGGTACATAGATGGTATTATGTGGAATTATTTTGATTAATCAACATAACATACAGGTGTGTGTTCAATTCTTAAAAGGATGAAATTAGGCATAATGGCTTCATTTTTATTATTTCAAAAATTGTGCAGGGATTGTACATGCACCAGACTTTGAAGGATTTACTAGGTGATGGGATTTTCACTGTTGATGGTGAGAAATGGCGAGAGCAAAGGAAGATAGCAAGTCATGAATTCTCCACCAGGATGTTAAGGGACTTCAGCACTTTGATATTCAGAAAGAATGCAGCAAAACTTGCAAACATAGTATCTGAAGCTGCAACTTCTAATATGACATTGGAAATGCAAGTGGGTGAATATATTCTCTCAGACATACTATCAGATTTCCTTCTCTCATCTCCTTCTTTGACTTGTTAACTTGATCCAACAACTTATGTAGGACCTTTTCATGAGATCAACTTTGGATTCAATATTCCAAGTTGCATTTGGAACTGAACTTGACACCATGTGTGGATCAAGTGAAGAAGGAAAGAACTTTGCTGATGCTTTTGATACTTCAAATGCACTTACCCTTTTCCGTTATGCTGATGTCTTCTGGAAGATAAAGAAATTTCTGAACATTGGATCAGAGGCCACATTAAGAAAGAATACCAAAATTATAGATGAATTTATCTTTAAGCTAATCAACACAAGAATTCAGCAAATACAGATTCCCAAGGATGACTCTGCTGTAAGTCTACTAGTCACAAGTTGCGTTTCTGATTACAAAGAAAATATATAAATTATGCATTTTTCACTTTGCATGGACCATGCAGAGCAAACGAGGAGACATTCTCTCAAGGTTTCTGCAAGCGAAGGAATATGGTTCAACATACTTAAGAGATATAATTCTGAACTTTGTTCTTGCTGGCAAAGACACAACAGCTGGCACACTTGCATGGTTCATTTATGTGCTATGTAAGTATCCTGCAGTACAAGAAAAAGCTGCAGAAGAAGTGAAAGAAGCCACAAACACGAAAACAATTAGTAGCTGTACCGAGTTTGTGTCTTGTGTAACGGATGAAGCTCTTGACAAGATGAACTATCTCCAAGCAGCAATTACTGAAACTCTCAGACTTTATCCAGCAGTTCCACTGGTAAGGATAATTTTGAAGTTTATCTCACCGTCACACTGATTGTAGAAGGAGTAAATCTTAACCAATAGTCTTGCCAGGATAAACGGTCAGAATTAAAGCATCACATAAGGTGACATGACTAGATGTTTTGTGCTAGCTAGGCTTACACTGTTAATGATATTTTCTGGTTTCTAAATCCCAAGATTGACTTATTAACACTGTATTTGAAATTGTAGCATAAAGTAAACATGACAAATGCAAAACCAAAAAGGAAAAAAAAAAAAGGGAAGCAACTTACAGCTGGAGCTAAAAATCTACTGCTGTAATTGATGTTCCTGTTAATGGTCGTTGTACATTTGGCATGCTTGTAGATGAAGTATGAATTGACTTCTTTCATGCAGGATGCAAAGATTTGCTTTGCTGATGATACATTACCAGATGGATATAGTGTAAATAAAGGAGATGTGATATCTTATCTACCTTATGCAATGGGTAGGATGAAATTCATATGGGGTGATGATGCAGAAGTATTTAGACCAGAAAGATGGCTTGATGAGAATGGCATTTTTCGGCCAGAGAGCCCTTTCAAGTTTACAGCTTTCCAGGTCAGTAGACTTTTGCTTTGGACATTTGACATCTGCACATATTTTACATGCAATGTTTTGTTCTGATGCCGTAAGTGAAGCGCTCAGGTACCCGTTCAGCAATCTCAAGTGAACTCCCATTCATCTGCAGGCAGGTCCTCGGATTTGTCTTGGAAAGGAGTTTGCTTACAGACAGATGAAGATATTCTCGGCAGTTTTGTTAGGCTGTTTCCGCTTCAAATTGAATGATGAAAAGAAAGTTGTCACTTACAAGACAATGCTAACTCTTCATATTGATGGAGGTATTGAAGTCAAAGCCTTCCACAGACACAGGGATTAGCAGATGATTCTAGAAACAATCCAAACTCTGTTAGGAAGCTCTTTAAGTAATTCAATAATAATGAAGATGTATTTCTTTTCATAGTTAAGGTTAGTAGACAGGTTATTGTTTTCGACCAAGTAAATGAAGGACTGTATTCTACATTATATATTTATATATAAAAAAAAGAAATATATTACAAGAAAAGTACATCGCATAAAGAGCACAATCAAGTATCCTGATGCTTCAAAACAGATGAAAAATTAGTACAAGAAGGAACTCCTTAAAAATTAAGTACGGAAAAAGGTAACAAGCCATGAAAAAATTGAAAACCAGCTCCCAGGTGTGTCCTAAGGTCAGAAATTACCTCTAGAATCTTTTAAGAATTATGCTCTAACCAAAGACAAAAAAGAACAACATAGGACTAGGCTTGACTGTACTAGTGATGACCTCCATCCGTAGGCTGTATGTCTTGACCTTGAAATAGGACAATCTTTCTTTCCCAAACTTTCAGTTACCAAGAAATATAATGTGCACCTTGCCATAACACTTTCCCCTCATTTCTCCTACTGGAACCTCTAATAAACACAGCATAGTTTGTGAGCTATCAATATGGTAGGATTCTCACGGTGCTGGTAACGGTTGAATGCCATTGCTTATTATACTGGAATGGCATTCCTCGAGTGTCTAACTCTCACTCTCTATTAATAACCTTAATCATAAGCAGACATTCCGAATTTTAGAACCACTTAAGCAAGATCAATGTGTTGTGTCTATTGAACATGTTCAGAATAACAATTGTCAGTGATTTCATCCACTTCATGCCTATATTGATGCAATTCATCATGTAATAAAGGTGACCGAACGTTAACCATGCGTATGTTGTCTACTTGAGATAACAGCACATATGGGCTTTACCATCTAGTGCAGCATCTTACTTGAATTTGACGGTTCAAGCAACCTCTTAACCGCAAGGCAGTGTCAGAGAATAGTCAGGCCAACATTTTTGAGAAGAGTAATGTCATTTGTACTCATATTTTATAGGACAATATGTTGATACACTCCATCTTTCATTGAATGAGATGTGAGTTCCAAACTAAGTAAGATTACACCCTATCTAAGAGTAAATATAGATATCTGCACAATATTTCATAAATGATAAATACAAATAATATTTTTCTTAATATTGGGTTTATGGGGACAGCATAATTTTGGGCTTCCTTACTCTAGGAAGTAGGAATAAACTGAAAATAAATCGTAGTTTACTCAGAATTTAAACTTCGGATATCATAGGCAAAGGTTCACCTTGAATTATAGTTTACTTCTACAGTTCTACTACAATCAACCACTTTTGGGGTGAACATTTTGACTTGTTTTCATTTTCTTTTTGTGGTTGAAAGTGCTTTAGTCGAACCAGTTCCATATTTTCACACTTCAGCCTCCATATGTTCATTACACCGTGTGATAACTCAATCTCAACCGTCAAAATGTAAAGGTTACATTTGGTTCGGTGTTTAGAAGGATTAAACATGTGTTTCATTTTCATATTTTTAATATTTCATGTAGCTTAGTATTTGATAAAACTTCCAACATCATTACCACAATCTAAGATTAAGAGCATGTTTGGCAACCATTTTTTTACCCAAAAGTTATTTCGTTATATTTTGTTTAGAATTTAAAATAAGTTAATCAAAAGACACACAAGAGAGAGACAAATATTAAGTTACAAATTCGCTTACAAATGAAAATTTAATTGTACCCAAACTTGTTGCAGCTCAATTCTAGAAATACTTGTGAGAAACCTATTCATACTGCAATAAGCAGTAATCGGATGATTTGATTAATGGTTAGCAATATTACCAAGTACACCGCATACTATATCAAAAAGTTAAATTAAACTCCAATAAATAAGTAGTGTCAAGTATTTTGAATTCAACTTGTTCAACAAATGAGTTAAATAAATTGTACTTATCATATTAAATACTTTCAGAATTGAGTAAATAGTACTACTAAATCAAAACCCAAGCTTCAAGCATTACGACTAACAAAGTCTTTGGACAAAAAATTTTCAAGAAAAACCCATGTTTCATCATGGAAAATAAGTAGTTATATATTTATTAGGATGTTATGGAAAGATAACTCCTTATAAATGTGTGCTTAAACTGATTCGTGGGAGAGACCAGTGCTTAATAATAGATAATTAAAGCACACAAATGCCGCAACCTATGTACCTTTTTGCGATAGTTGCTAAGACTCCAAGCTAGTATGGTAGCCTGACACAGACGCGCCTTTAAACTTTTTTTCATCAACTTTCTACTAGAAAAGAAAAAAAAAAGGATACAGAAAGTGAGATTTAGAATAGCTATTATATTTTCTTTCACTACAATAAAAATAATTTGGAGAACAAAATTTAATGGCTCAAACCTCTGTCAGAAGCTTGTCAAATATCAGTACTTCAGGACAACTGGGAGAGCAAAGAGAGAGAACCCTAAGCTAAATCTAAAAGCCTAGACTGTGGTGGTAAGAGTTGTCCGTCACATATGTTACAAGACATCTCTGAACCAAAGGGATGAAGCAAAAATTCTTATAAACAGGACTCCTATAACCCCATCCTAATTTTCCTAATTGTTATTATGTATAAATAGAACTGTAATCCACTTTTGTATATCCTAAAAGCTATGATTTTATGAGGTGCCTAAGCCCATCGCCTTCCCAACCAAGCTTGAGCATTTGATCGACCACCTTCAAGCTTAACTGCATGCAATAAGTAGAAGAGTTACCACCCGTGGTACATAGAGTAGGCATTAACATAACATATGTTGTCGGTATAACAATGTGATTGGTATAACACAGAGTAGGCATTAACATAACAAAGTGATTTGTGTGCAGCTGGTCCCACAGGCACACTGAAATATCAAAATCTACCACATTGGACGGGTGTGAACTGTGGGACTCCAAATTATGTGCAACAGTGGTTACTCATTTAAGATACTAGGTTGTGAAATGAAGGAAGTTTATCCAATTCCTCAATTCACAATAGTTAGAAAAATCCTTCCTCCAAGGACACATAGCAGATAATTGAAAACAGTAATCCACTGATATTTGAAAAGGACCCTTATCAAGAATGATTTAACTTACAGCTGGATCAGTGAAGATAATCAATTGTTTATCCAAAGTTGAAACCAAAAGATTTGTGTTATCCTTGTTTAGAGCAAGAGCTGTGATATCCTGTCCTTCTGCCAGCCTCAAGACATGAAATACCTACAGAAAATAGTATGGTAGAGAGGTTAGGATTGAAGAACAGTCTGCAGGAGATGGAGAACACACACCATCAAACACACACAAATGCCGGACCATGATGCAGAATATTTGTTTAGTTAGAACTCACAACTGAGTTATTTCATTTAAAAACTCAAATATGTTGATGTCTTCTGTGATAATTCAACCAAAAAAAAGAAAATAAAGAAGAAAAATAAATAAGATGCTACACATACAAGTAAGGAGGGAACAACACAAACCACAATTTGATTGTTGGTTCTTCTTGGAAGAATGTTTTCTTAAGGTGTGTTTGATATGGGGGTAAAAATAAAGGAAAAAAATTCATGGATAAACTTCGTGAGTCATGAAATTCATCTGTGAAATTTTATCCCTCATTTTTAATCTTATACCAAACATACACTTATTTTTGGAGTTAGATAAAAACAAGTTTGCAGCTAGAGCACATAATGTAGCAGTTTAATGTGAGATAAAAGGTGTCATTTATTTTTGGCATCTCAATTTAAACATCATAATATCGTACCTCCAGAGTGTGCAAATCCAGGAAGCAAATTGACGGTGATGGAGCATTTATTCTGTTGCTTTCATGAGTGTCTTTGGATTCTGGATCAAAATCAGTAATATCTGCCTTACTTGGCTGCAAATTGCAACTCTCATAGGCTTTATTGTTTTCTAGAGAATTGATCCCTATCAATGCACTCCTCCCATCAACAGAAATTTCCATGCAACTAATGCTGCTAGAGAAAGCTAATTCTGTTCTAGCAATCAGAACACCATTAAGAGTAAAGGTACTGAGAGTATGTTGTGATTCATTCCAGGTCATGACAATCCCTTCAGAGGAAAGGCAGACAGAATGGGCCTCCACACCATCCAGCCTTCTGACTAAACGTCCCCTTCTCATAGAGTGCAAGAGAACATCTGATGATTGGGAGCAAGAAACAACTATTCCAAGATCTGGGTTGACGCAACAACTGAGTATTTCACTGTGGTGCCCCCAAAGTACTTGTATGGGACCCTCAATACGGCGTCTCTGATTCTTTTCTGCCAACAAGTGTGATGAAAAACTACCGCTGGTTGAAGGCGTTGAGCCAGTGGAAGAATCTGACATGACACTTGAACCAGATGCAAGCACTCTATGTATTCTCCAGATTAATACTGTTGTATCTTGGGATCCTGTCACCAGGTAGTTACTATCAGGTGAAAGGCCAAGGCAAGTTACAGGAGCACAGTGTGCATAAGCTGTTTCCAAGGCTTTAGCTCCATCTGAGGATATTAGCCTAATACTATTATCGGCATGCCCACCTAGCCAGAAGCCAGATTTTCAAATTAGATGTCAAAATATCCACCATACTAAAGCAACAACTACCAATGTAGTGCGAGTTTCTAAAATGCTTTGTAAGAGCTGAAAGGGTGAATAAAATATAACAGATAAAGTGAAAAAAAAAAAATTATTCCTAGAAAAAGGATTTCTGATGCCCAACTGTCATGCTTGATGGGTTATATAGTAAATGGTTTCATCTTTCCTAGAGGCTAAAATGATGGTGTTTTACAAAGATTAATTCTATGATTTTATAGTTGATGGCAAGTTCCATTCACAAACAATCAATCCAACTTGCCAAAAATGCCTGCAATATTGAAGTCTTTATTTAAACATCTGGCTGCAGTTATAGCTCAATTGTGTTTTGCTGCTGATTCGGTTAGTGGGTATTTTCCATCAAATAGAGGTTGGAACTATTTTAATTTAATTTTTTTATTTGATTAATTTTATCCTCCTTATTCTTGTACCGAAATACTTTTCTTAACAAGTTTCCTCTTCTATTGAAAAAAATGGGTCATACCACAAGCAATTTTGTATTCTTTCTAAGAAAGGCTAGAGGAAACAAAAGAAATACCAACTGCTACAAAAGTAAACACTGCAAACATCCAAGAACCCCCCCCCCCTTTCTCTCTCTATCTCCCCTTACAAAACACATTCTACCCGTGGAGGAAATTTCCTCAAAATTGATAAATGGTATTATCTAATTTTTCTGAATGTTTCTAGGCATTAGTACAAATCCACTCTAATGCTTATCATTATTATCTATATTTTATGCTAATCATTAATCTGATATAAGATACCATTTTACAAAAGAATTACTATAGGCAGCATAACTGAACAATGTTAGCTCTTCTAGATTTACCAGTAATGATTTCTTTGTCACATGTTATAGAAATGACAGCTTGGCTTCTAATTCCAGAAACAGCAAAAGCCAACGCCTTGGGAAATAGCCACTCTTCGCTAGTACCAGCAGGCCCTTTGAACATGCGCATAAGTGTCCCACCAGAGCCTGATGTAGCTTTCCCATGTTGAAAAAGGAATGGAGTACCCTGGCCATCAGGTGTGTTGGGTTGCCACTTGTGTTGTGCAACATGAGCTGCTGGTGCATTCATATCAACAACCACAACCATATCTGAAGATGCGTGAATAGCAGCTGCAGGTAGATTGCAGTGTTGAGGGGATGGAACAGCATATGGTTTGACTTCTTTTGGGTTTCGGAATATAGTCTGATATGCAAAGAAATATTATATGTATTATCATTATAATCACATTCACTTGTCATCAACAGTCAGGACATATGAAAAACACTTCATCACAATGGCTCTGGCACAAATCCTAAGATGTATAGGTTCAGCTTTATCGACACACTTCATCACAGTAAGGGACAGTGCAGATGCATTTCATCTCAATATTTGAGTTTTGTTGATACACCGAGCATTTGGCTAGGTAATATTAGAACATTTCCGGCATTTAGATAGGATATTCATTAGAATGAGAAGACATGTAAAAGGATAAGCTTTCAGATCCCTAATACCTTGAAAGAAACCATTTTGAGAGCACCAAATAGAAGACACAAAAACACATAAGAACATGACAACACATACGGATAAGGAATTTTTCCTGAAAAATTCATGCACTCTGCAACCAATGACAGCTTGGAGAGGTGTTTGAGCATTTTACCTTTATGATTATTTCTGTTACTATCTTTTTAAACCCTACTGTTATGAGCTGAAATTAAACTGATCAGCCAATAGCCCATTAACCATGCTTGACTAACCACAAATTACCAATTAGCCTGACCATATCTGTGTTATAGATATTTCTGAAAGCCAAATAAACCATTAACATAAGGAACAAGGGAAGCATACTGAAGCATGCATAGATGCTCAATCAGAAAGATGTATTTGTGTATTTAAAGGTGTCAAACCAATGAAGTTAATAGTTACCTGCAAATGCAGAACTTCAGCTAATGGCTTCTTCTTCAAGTGAGGAACAGTCAGAAGTTGGGATGGTGTCTGTCCAAAATAAGCAATCTGATCTTGTGTGGCATGCTGTTGTGCCTTTACTTGTTATTCACAGAAGGGAGTAATGTTACAGAAAGATACATAAAGTATGATTTTGTTGAGTTCAGGTGCAACTAAGGAGGTTTCAAGTAAATGTTTTGATAGAATGCACTCCACAGACAAATTTAAGGTTCATAAAATTTTACTCTTTTCTTATGACACAATTTTCCTAGTTCATTCTCTTAAAATCAATAATAGCAAATTATTCATATACTAATTAATCCTAAATAAATTATGTTCTTGGAATATAGTACTTTTAGGTTTTGGTCCCAAAATAAATTTTGTCTTTCATGTCCTTTTTTCTTTGGATGAACCAAGGGTATCCACTGTTCAGAAGTAGTGACTAATCCTCTCAAGGCATAGAGCTCACAAATATGGGTATTGCCCCTGGCTACAACATCCTCTCTATATATATCACCAGGAATCAAACCCTTAACTAAATGCTTAGGAAGCCCAACTAGTTACCAATTATGTTAGGCCTTGTGGTTGTCTTTCATGTCCTTATTTATTAAAAGTGAGCATTGGTGACCCTTGACTGGGCATTTGAGAGTGCTGCAAGAGGAATCATTTATTTATGCTCATTTTTAAAAAGTGAGGGATTGAAATGATGTAGAATTTTTTAGGGGACCAAAACTGTAAAGTATTATATTTTCAAGGACAAAAAAAAATATATTTATGCCAAGTAGAAAAAGCCAAAAGAAGTCATTCATCAGCAATAACAAATGTTTTAAATAGACTATCATCTAGCCTTGATCTATTTTTGATGAATGGACAGTTCATTTTCTTTTCCCTTAACTATCAAACAAGAAAAATATTAAATTGTTACTTTTAGTCCTTAAGAAAATTGGAACATGACAGACATTGAGGTCAAAGGAAAATTTTAAGCTTGTTAGTTGGAGAGCATTACTAGTTGAAGGGGCAGTATTTGACAAGAAAATCAACACAAAAAATGGAGCTTTAATGGTAAAAGTTATGATCAATCAGGATGACTAGACAATGGCATGGATTGATGATAGTTAACAATATGCGATTATATTGGATCTAGAACTGGTTATGTGAGCTTTCTCTGGATTGAAGAATCGATCACTGCAGCAAACATTTGCAGATAAGGACCACTGGCTTTACACAGTAGAGAAAGAGTGTGTGAGAGATGTGCATAATTATCACAAACCAAAAACACCCAAGCAAAGCAACCAAAATCTAGCTAGTGGGGATCACTTTTTTTAAAAAAAAAAAATTGGTAATAAAAGATAGAAATTCAGTTTTAAAAGAGAGAGAGAGAGATGAAATGCAATGAAAAGGACGATAAAATATGCTCAGACAAGGAAACCGATAATTAAAAAAAGCATACAGAAAAAGACACTGAGACTAGAGAGCTGTTCAATCCCTATGCCAGACTGACTCCTCAGAGAATCCATGTGCTAGACAGGCAGCAGTAGAGCCAAAGTAGAGAACAAACATATCGAAAAACAACTCTATAGACAAATTTCTCCTTAAAATATAAGCATTAATGAAAAGATATTGGATCTAGAATTTAAACTACATTCCAACTGTCAAGTTTCTCAATTCAGACTCTAGCATAATTTAGTCCTACCAGTTAAACCAAACATTCACAAATAAGACCTTGTAGGACTGCCAATTTGCAACAAGAACTGCATTTCAAACTGTGGCTGGTTTGCTTGTGAATGTGAGTTTGTTGCCAGAAAAGTAGTGTATGAAAGGATTTTTCTTCCTTTCACCAAGAAAAGACAAAAGGCATATATTACACCATAGTATAATTAACATGTCCCTTAACCCTTGAGGCAAAGAAGATAATTCTCATATCTCAAGAAGCAAGCAACCATATTTTGATGATTCTTTCTCTTTCTTTTGATTGGGGTTGCATTTTACTTAAACATCCAACTGAATTGAAAATATGGAGAAGCAAAGGAAACATACTGGGTTAGATATTTTATCAATATCCATTGTCCCTTCATATGTGATATAAAAGAAAACATTATTTGCTGCAATAGCTTCTTTGCCTCGTTGCTTATACCTGCATGGTCCAACTCACTAATGTAACTAGATGTAAACTGTCAACTATGAATATAATGGAAATTTATATAGGAATGTTACAGATATCTATACCAAAAGGAAAACTTATGAAAAAAAATTAATATCATTAAAGGACAAGAGGAAAAGAAGGGGGGACACTCTAAAAGAAGGGGTGAAACTGAAAAATAAGTGGGAAAAAAGCGTACCCAAATATGAGATCAATCCACTCATGCAAATGAGCAGATGCATACTCACTCTCCAGAGCCATCCTATGCTTATGCACAAAATCAATAGGATTCTCAGCCCAAGCAGGAAGTCTCACAGTATCTGATATGGTAGAAGAAAATCACAAAGCTGTTAACTACAATATGCATTTGAATATTCTATGAAATCTTCTAAAGAAACAAATGCAGAAAATGCTAGAGAGTATACCAAGTTTTTCTCCCAATTGTGTTGTTCCAAAGTCGATTGAATTTTCATTAGTGAGGACCTCGGGAGGTAAAATAGCTCAGGAACCTTATAAGTTGAGATGAGGCAAAAAATGCTTAAGATACAAAAGAATCTAAGAATAATACACAAGTATATCAATCAATTATTTTGTCGTTAAAGCTAATAGACTTACCAGTTCCTTCACATCACTCATGTCCTCAAGAACTCCGTTCCAAGTAGCAGAAATATCTGAAAACATACGATCCGCATGATCAAATTTTCCACCTTGAAGTTTGATTGCAAGGGTAGTGAATGGTTCAACCCGAACAAGATAATACAAAACCTGCAAAAGATAACAACCATTAACTAATGAGCAGTTGCTTCTATTGCTATTTTAGTTAAAAAGTGAAACATCACACATCATCGTGGTGATTTATTCTATGCTATCAACATAAGCAAAATGGAGAAACACCAATGCTACATCAAGATATCAAAAAAGCATAATCTTAAAAAATATTACAATTGTTTAGGGGTATTAGCTTCCTGAGGTGTTTACTCTTTTGGTCTTCTTCCCCATTAGGACTTGGTTGACATTGATAAAATGTTAACCAGTCTAATTTAATTATTATCTATGCAATCTAATTAGATTAATGTTACTAGGAAGCCAAAAGGAGCCATCTAGTTTCATCTAGACATCTTTAACATTCTGAAACATCCTGGCTGTAATAGTTAACATGGTTCCCCTTTAAAATCATCTTCCCATATGCAATAAATATATTCACCTATTTTTGTGAATTTTGTTAATGCTGTATGTTCAGATGATTCTATGCTTAGTCCTTCAAACATACCAATATACTGCAGCCAAAACTTATTCACAGTTATCAACTTATTAAAGTAATTCAAGATATGTGGGACTTAAAAGGAGAAGGCACTAAAATAACTAACACTGGGAGCACATGCCATAGAATCAAACTCCATACTAGAATGGAGCGGAGCGGAGCGAAGCGAATTACTCCGCTCTATTGTTTGGGTATTTTTCCATTCTATTCCATTCGGCCCACTTTGGAGGGGAAGAAAGTTGAGAAAATGGATGGAATTGGATGAAATGATGTTCATCCATTTCTGCTCCATTCCATCCAAGTTTGACAAATCCAAACAATGGAGCAAATTAAAATATCACTCCGCTCTGCTCACTCCATCCAACTCCTTCAACCCAAACATACCCTGAAGAAAAGGTACAGATGGATTGAATTATTTGGATAGCACTGCTTTAACAAATAAAATCACACTAAAAAGATAATCAGAAGCCCCAACATTAAGTGCAGCACTGCAGGTACAAAAAGAGCATTTCTACTAGGATGCTAACATACTACTATGATCAAGAGTGATCCAAGAAATTTATTAAACAAAAAGAGGGGAAACCCACTATTCCTGCACTTGAGTAGTGTGATCCATAATGGAATTTTGGGATGACCGGATCATTAAAGCTAGCATATCTCTCTTGAAATTTCTTCAGACGATCTGGGTTCAAAGCACCAACAGGCTGCATCACATCAAGAGCATTAATTATCAAAGAAAACATAAAATCATTTTCCATTGAACTGATTGAATCAAGATTCATTATATAATACCTTAGAAAGATCTCGATAAGAAGAAGGATTAGAAAGATCCAAGCTCTCAGAACTATAATCAGAAAGAATCCAGGGGAAACTGGTACTGCCAGAAATAAATAATAATGATAAACAATAATGATAAATAAATACCAAATAACAACACGAGATAGGATAAAGAGTTTAATGATATGAAGTCATAAATTAAGAAAAAAGGTCACCTGGGTAATATCATTATAACTACGCCCAGCCAGTGTATTAAGTTGCATAAGATATTCAAAATTACTGATCTGCACAAGGGATTATAAATTCCATGAATATAGTGCACATGCAAATCATAGTAGAAACTAATATCTTTAATCAGTTAAGGCTCACGTCTTACCTCCCACCTAGCCCAGCGCTCCATAAGCTGAGTTCTTTTCAAAAGTTGTTCAGGCCTCTGCAAAAAGAGGTACATTCTCACGTTCTTGGGCTATATATATCAATACAACCATAGGGAGTGCACCAAAACAAGAAAGAATCACACAGAGCCAAAGGTAACATTTCAGAAAAAATCACAATAGGAAGCTGTAAAGTTTATAATAGTTATTGTCATCCTAAGCCCAGATGAAGAGGGATTTGCAAAAAGGAATAGTCAAAGAAAAGATATTACTTGAGTAGCTAAATATATATTGTTTAAATGAGGAGGTCGTGCTTGAACAATTGCTCGATATGCATTCCTTCGCCCCTCGCTACACTGAAGAGGAAATTTTGGTAGGGATGTATTAGAATAAGTGTGGAACATTGATGATATTACAAATCCAAGATAATATTCCTGAAAATTTAAAGAAAGAAAGTGGCACATTTGAAAAGAAATACCCCAAAGTCAAAGAAGAAGTTTGAACGGTCCATCATAAATAGCTCCAGCGCACTTCTTCTAAGGAGATATCTGTAACAAGAACCACTACTGATGAACAACTAATAACATTATTTTGTTTTCACTGCATATGGACATTAACATAATAAAATAGCTATCAAGTATCAACCAGAAAACATGTACCTAAGCCAAAAAATGAAGAATGTTCTTGCATACAAGGAAATATTCACTTAACTCATGACTAATATTGTTAGTTGCCGACTTTATTAGGACACTTATTCTTGCACTGTAAGGCAGCTAATTTCCTTTGGAATGACCATTTTGGGATTATCTAAGTTTGGCCCTCAACTCTAGAGCAATTCTTATGGTTCAACACAAACATTATAGTAAAATAAGAAGATTAACAATGCGTTTGTGAATTTGGATTTTTTTTTACAACAGGTGAAGGGAAGGAAGGGCTTGTAGAAATCTAAACTCACAAGCATACCCTGGGGGGGGGGTTTATTCTCCAATTTCAATTTCAAAATATATGTTTTCACAAATAATTAAAGAAGTGCCACATTGTTTTCACTTTGCTTCCTATTTTCAAACACTTGTGAAGGAAATTGTCAAAATAATTTTTTCCTCATGTTCATTTTTTTCATTAAAAATTGAAAACAAGAAGCAGTGAAAACATATAATTTGAAAATAAAAACAGAAAACCAACCAAACACAATATAAGTTCAATTTGATTTCTGTTTTCATTTTTTTGTTTTCAATCCGTTCTCGATTTGTAGGATTTTATGAAGGAAAGAATGAAAAAACAAGAAATAAAAACTGCAAGTGGATTTTCAAATTATCACTATTTCCTTTACAAAATCCTAAAAAATAGGAAACAAACTGAAAAAAAGAAATGAAAATAGAAAATTGTTCTTCGAACCACAACAACCCAAAGACTTTTGAGGTAGTTTTCAGTTTTTATGATCCTTTAGTATTATCTGTCTTGGAGATTTTCTTTTTCCATTTCTTGGTATGAATTAATTCTTAAATTATAGAAAAAGAGGCCGAGCTAGGGCAAGTTAAATCCTCCTACACAAACTTCAATAGTTATAATAGAAACACGAGAATAATGAGTAGTTATGAACTTCAAAGGTAATTTCAAAGGAGCCTTTCGAACCCAAACCATATATGTGATGTGGACACGAACCCATCAAATGAACACCATCAAATTCAATATAAAAAATTAATATATATCGCAACCAATGAATCAAGTTGATTCTATCATGAACCATCTCCTCCAAAAACTTAAACTAATAAGGATAGGCACAAATAGTTTGTGATACCCGGTGTATACGTGGCAGTGGATAAGTTTCGCCCTAGGGTCCCTGGGACCCACTCATGCTCAGGAAGGCCCAAAATACATGAAAGACCCTTGAACTTGCAAATTTGGTGAACTGTCACTGCTATAGAGGTCACAGTGGTACGGGGGGGTGCGGGCAAGCCAGACCGCTATAGCATTGTCAGTTATGTGGAAACAATGCAAAACGACGCAGTTTCGTTTGAATGAGTCTCTCCCCCTTTTAAACCCCAAACTTGGATTTTCCTCTCCATCAACTGAAAACCCTTCCTCCCAAACCCTTCCCACTCCCTTCCACAAATCCAACTCCAATCCTTCTTCCTCCAAGAGATCAAAGGTGAGATTTTATGGGTTTTTGTTGTCCCTTTCCTTCCCATTTCATATCTTGGTGAATGGGTTATTGTTTCGTTCATTTTTGTTAAGTGGGTGCTCCCAATGTTGTTAAAGTTATGTTTAAGCAATCTAGAGGTTGTTAGAGTTTAATTTTGATTTTTGTGGTTTAATGGCAGATATTAGTGCCATTTCCACTCCCGGAATGTTGTGAGTGTTGATGCCACTCCTTCCTTCCTTCCTTCCAAGTGAGTGGGTTCGAAACCTATAACCCTTATGTTGGTCATTAGAGTTAATTTCCTTAAATTATAACATGTTTGCATGATTTTAGAGAATATTTCAAGAGATTAGAGATTATGATTGGTTTATTATATTTATGAAAGAAAAAGATGATTTTCAACAAGAGCATGAAATACTTGTTTTAATGCAAACTCATGGGACCATTATTGCTAAATGATTTATGAAAAAGCTAGAGTATGATTATGACTTGATTTGGAGATTTTAGAAATTTCCATGATGATTTCAAGAGAGAGTATTTATATATTATAGATTTTTATATCCAGAGTAGAGTTTAAGAGAAATGATATGATTTCATGAATTAGAGATTTGACGGTAGTCATAGAGAAACGTCAATGAGTTAAGGCTAAACCTTCGTTGACCTTGGTACCAAGTTTTCCGAGAGGACAATCTCATAGATCAGAGAACGGAACCTAGTTAGGTGTCCAATTTAGATCCTAAGGGATCATAGAATAGAGAACTCGTTATGCCATGATTGATATGCATAACCAGAGAAAATATATTTATACATGTTTAAATGAATAAGAATTTCATGATCAGATATTCTTGTTTCTCTAGCAGAGTATTGTTTATGTTTTTCCAGAATTTCTGTTTAGAGTTATTTTATATTTATTTATGAATATAATTTTAGAGTTATTGCATTAACCAATTTAATGATTATATACAATTATTTATTCTCTTGGTTGTCCCATGAGAGAGTTATGGGTGAGGGCTTGCTCATGAGTTTTAGATGAAACTCACCCTTCTCCCCTTTCCATTACAGATATGTTAGCCTCCGTCTTTCTCATTCACCTCCTTCCCGCAATAGAGAGTTCTAGTTGGTGAGCTTCACTTTGGAGTAAAGTACTCTTTTTGCATTTTGATTAGAGATAGAGTGCACCAGTGTACATGCAGGCAGGTCCCTGAACCAAGAGATAGAGTGCATTGATTTATCATAATTATTTTGTATTTACGTGATTTCAGTTTTCATGTATATTTTATATAGAGAGCAACTCATATATTTTGAGTCACAGAGATATGTTTAGAGTTTGAGAAGTGAAATCGAAATTATTTGTTTTCTAACTTCAGATAACTATGCTAGAGTTGATTATGATATGTTATTGATGATGATTATGTTTTCTAGAGCCAAAGGTTTATTAGAGAGGAAATGATGTTTTATAAACAGATTTATTATATAATTATGCATATAGAAAGACTAAGAGGTCACGAGGCTTACGTGGGGATAGGATTTCTCATGTGCCAATCACGTTCCCAAGTTGGGTCGTGACATAGTTTTTATATCTAACACATCCCTTCATGCAAGAGCCCTTGGGCTTGAAGAGTGGACAAGGCACACGTCCACAATTTAACTTATATATAGAAGAAAGTAGGACAACAATGATCAGGCTCTAAACCACTTGATCATAGAGTATCCAATCTCTTCTAAAAGGATAGGTTGTTAGGTAGAATCATACTTTTTATATATATCACAAACTCAAAGAAAGGTTGGGTGGAAAAGCCTCAAATTGGGTCAGCTGTATTATTTTTAGAGCCAACTAAATGAACCTGGTTAACTTTTTAAAATATAAATCATGTATATTTGACATTCTGTTCCTAACACAATACCATTTTCAACCTGATGACATTCCTTTTTAATCATTTCATTAGAATTTTCTGCCATTTAAAAAATCAGCATAATTAACCTGATCTAACCCTAGCCAACTCAATAGCGCTGTCAATTACAGCTATTTTGACTTAAGAACAGATTTTCACTTGACCAAACTCAACCAATCATGATTGGTTGGTTTCCACTTTCCACAATTGACATGCAAATGCTTGAAAGATGATTTTAATATCAAGACAATAAAAAGTTAATAGACAAGGAGTCAGGAGACCCATAAACGGTTTCACAAGAAAAAGCAAAATGCATACAAACTTATTGATATAAAAGTGTTTTAAAATCCATTTGCATGTCTATCTAGGAGACTCCTAGAAAGTAGAAACAAATCTAGAGCAAAGCCCCAAATGAAAGCCAAAAAGACTTTCTAGTCCAATAGCAAGGCTAAGGACTAAGAATTGCCTCTAAAACTCATCTCTAGATCAACAAAGCTCAAGGAAAGTAGAGAAGCTTCCACTACTTTAATGGTGAAACTAAATGTAACCGAAAAAACTGCCAACGGAAAATCCAATGCCAATGTAATGGCAACAGATACATCATAATTGAAATGACAATACATACATATAATAGAATGAAAAGATTATAAATGGCCAACAAAATGAATTCACCTCCGGCTATAAATTTGATGAAGAGATGACATTAACCAGCTACGATCCTTTTCTTGGTCCCTTGCCTCAGAACTGAAATCGGAACCATCCATCCCGGTGCTGCCCTCACTCTTATCAACTATAAAATTTATCCTCCTACTGGTTACCTACGATAAGACAGTGGCAATTCAAAATAGTGCAATCAAAGTACCTAAGCAAAGACAACAATTTCAAATCCTTTATGCATCCTTCCCACAATAAAACATGAGCGCAAATCTTCAACATCAGATTTTATGAGCCTCCGACAAAAAGTTTCTATGTATTTTGACTCTAGAAAGCAAACCAAAGCTACAGAAATCATGAAGGAAAGAAGATAGATCAACAAAAGCTCTCAAATATCATGTGCCAGAGTATTTAGAAAAACTCCTGTGATTAAAGTATCCATGCTTGAGTATTGTTTACTAATGACATGTTGACAGGCCATGTAGGACCCTTTCTCCTAATATCTGTATATGGGGCATTTTTGGGTCAATATGTAACCTATACGACACTTATAGGGTGTTCGGAAAGTCATTAGGTGATAGAATTGAATTCAGTTTTTAATGGAATTGAATTATTAATTTGGAATAAACTATTAAATTATATAATTGAATTCAATTCCTTTATTTGGAATGTATTTGAAAATATATTGAATTGTTCATTCTGACTCTTTTACTGTTTATTAATAAAACATTATATTTAATAACAAACTCAATTATTCATAGACAGTATGGCACAATTAAAATCAAACCAAAGTACTATACAAAATAAATCTTTCAAGAACATTTAAAAAAAAACTAAAATTGACTAAATTAATTGATATTTGTGACAAAGTCATGAACAACAGAAAAACTGAGGAACACCCAACGTTCACAAAATTAATTGAGGAACTCCGACAGAAAAATTGAGGAAAGGAATTTTTTTTCTTTTTTCTGTTAGAAGGAAAGGAGTGTTCACAAAATTAAGGGGATGAAGGGGAGGGGAGGGGGAGCGAGAGAGATAAAGAGAGACATTCACAAAACTGAGGAACGATCAAAAACTTGAAGGGAGGAAGAGAGAGAGAGGAGATAATATATCACGCGTGTTTTGGGTAGATGATTTTCCAACACCAATTGCATTACCAAATCAGACCTCATTAGCTTTTATTTACTTTTGGAAATTTGAAAGAAATTGAATTCCAATTCTTGAGTGAATTCAATTTCAGGAGTTTCCAAACATCCTATTAGGTTCATTTGGTTCCAGCATAATTCTAGTAATTTGAGGTTTCTATGACATGACACTTGATTCAAGATCAGATAAGGTCAGGCACCTAGTTTTTTGTTTTTTCATAAGAAAAAAAAACATATTATGAGATAAGAATGCGAAACTACAAAAGAGAATAAGCATCTTCCATAAGAAACCACAAAGCTAAAAAAAAAATGAAAATCCACAAAAAAAGCCACAAAACAAGCACATCCAAAAGAGAAAACAGAAAAAAAAAAAGAAGCCATGACAATTGCCCCAAAACCTTCCTAGGGAACCACCCTCAACAAAATAATCACAATAAAAGGGAAAAACTTAGACAAAAATAAGCACTAAACAACACACCCTTTTTGCCTCCAGCAATACACATGGCCTTTTTAATAGGGTATACCTAGCAAGTTTCTTGAGAGATTGGAGAACCTTGCTCCCTTGATGTTCTCTTTTATCTTTGTGGTTTTGTTTGTTCACTATTAATTTAAAGAGGATACCTTATCCTCCCAATTCCTTAGCTTATGTTTGGCTGAAGAAAAAAAATGAGGAAAGAAAATGAAAGAAAAGAAAATGGGTGAACTTTTATTTTCCACGAGTATGTTTGGGTGAAAGGAAAATGAGAGGAAAGAAAATACAAGAATTAATTTTCTCTTGTTTGTTTGTGTATAAAGTAAAAGGAAAGAAAAAGATAGTAATGCCAAATGACAACTTTTCACTATTTATTCTTTCCTCTTAGTTTCCCTTTCACAACCAAACAAATGAAATTAATCTCTTTCCTTTCAATTTCTCCTTCTTCTCAGTTTCCTTCCATTTTCCACTCAACCAAAGTAGTAATGAATTTATACTTTATAAAAACAGGCCCAGGAGACAACATTCAAAAATAGAAATTGAATGTACCAAAAGAAATGATTACAAAAATTGCAACCCATTAATTACCATTAATTTCAAAATATGCTGAGCACCAATGAAGCTACATGAAAAGTACGATGCAAGTTCTTGATCAATGAAATGGAACTCAATCCAAACTAAAGGTATCCACCAAAACCAAAATTTAAACAGATGGTAATAACCAATTTTTTTTTTAAAAAAAGTTATTATTATTAAGAAATCATTCATCAAATTGATAAAAACAATGAACAAAAGTCCAAACTGGTCCTGAAAAGAGCTGAGACTTCATTTTGGTCTTCAAAATATTTTTGACATTAATTTAATCCTCAAAAGAGTGAATTATGTTTTATACTAGTCTACATGTTAGGGTCAATGAAGAGACCGTGTCATATACATCACGTTAAAATTCATATTATTGTAAGATAAAAATTAATCTTTCAAAGACCAAATTGATGCATCTCATCTCTTAAGATCCAAGTTGATGTCCTACGACTTTTTCAAGGATCAATTTGAAATTTTACTCTAAAAACAACTAAGCTTACACCATCATTGTTTTTCTCCTCACTCATATTTTTTTAATTTTCTTCTGCTCTTTTTCTCTACCAGCAGCCCTCTCAAAATCCCACCAATCGAATCAACCTGAAAGTGGGTACATAATGCAATAGACTAATAAAGGCAACACAGTTCTCAATAATTCTATATCAAGCAATATCATCATGATAGTTTTACTACCATCAGAGCAATTCAAATGCATAGAATAAATAACTCATTGTCAACTGTCAAGAATTATAAATTACTTTTAAATTAGTCCAAATAAACGTACTTGGAAGGTTCCCTGTAAAACCCTAAGTGGCTGCACCATTGATGACGGTAGCTCTAGAACAATTCTTTCATCAAGTTCACTTGGAACATACCCAGGTGCAATGGCCGAAGAACTCTGAACAATACCTTCAACACTTGCAAGTTCAGTAGCACTGGTTTCTAAAGATGTCTGTACAGTTTGCTCAGCTGCTTCAGGAAATGTAGGCTGATTCACTGCTTTATTTTCAATATCATTAACCCTAGCATAAAAATTCTCAATTTCCACCTGTTCTCCGTCTTCATTTACACCCTCTATAGTGATTGCTTCGGCTGACAAAATTGGTGTGCTCTGATCATCTTTCTTCCCTGAAAAATCATCGTAATTGGCTGCAGCACCTAAATGATCATACCCTCGGTAATTCCTCTTCAAACATCTCCTCATCCGGGAAGAAGTTTCCATAAAATCTAGCTTCCAAAAAACCTAGAAAATTATAAACTAATCAGCATGGTGAAATAACACATTTTTTTAATCTAAGATTTTAATAGAAGAGGATGAGTTGCGGTGATAAGAAATCCACCAAGAACAGCCCAAAAAGGAAAAGAAAACATAAACAGAAAAATCAGAGCATCAGGTCAAAAGAGCATTCCACTACTTTTGCAAGAACAAAAGCCCTCCTCATAAATGATGGTACAAGAAGGCTGGACTTACTGTTTTGAATTTTATGATTTTGTTTCATGCATATAAACTAAACAAACACCAAGAAATGCACATCCCCCTAGAGTCTCTCCATGTACTCATTAGAGAGAATTGAAGGCCAAAGAGAGGCAACAAGATAGAAACAATGCAAGTGTGGTGATGACAATGTAGAGAGTTATATTACAACATACACGAGGCGGGCTGTATAAATGATCTGCAAAAGGCCCAAAAAGAGTTCTCATCTCAATTAACTGCCGAATAAGTTTACGCCATGCACGAATTCCAGTATTGGTTTGATGCCTAGCTATTATATCAACATTAGCACGCCTGTCAATCTGGAAAACAAGAAATTTTTAACACACTGTATCTCACTATAATCTGAAAAAATTAGTAAAACATTAGCAAACAAACCTCAGACCGTTGCATATTCCTTGCCAGAGCAAAACTAGCAACAAGAACGGCAATGAACTTATATGACAAAGCGTTAAAGTCTTTTTCATACACTGACTTTGTATCAACTGGCTGTAAACATTCCATCCATGCAACTCCCATTGCTTCAGTAAAATTCCACCTCTTAACTCGCTCCATATCACTGGCATTCCTTCGCTGAGCAGATGTAGCCATTGCAACAGCACTAAGGCCTCTTCCAGAACCAATCTTTGAAAATCGTTGAAGATCACGAGCAGCTGCCAAAGCAGCAGCTTTTGCAGCAGCCTTGTCCTTGGGTAAGGGAGGTATTTTATTAGGGACTTCTAAAGGTTTTTGAAAGCTTGAAAATGTATGAAGCTTAGCTTGTTTGCGTTCTAGCAATGAGGTATCACGCCTAAAATGGCCATTTCTTGAAGGGGGATGGCTTTCACCACCTGAACCACCAGCTGCTATCATGGCCAATGCCATGGCAGCAGGTGGAGATGCAAAAGCAGCAGCCCAGGCTGGAGATATCATAGCAAGAGCAGCCTGAAAGAAATTTCAGAAGCATAACTAAATTATTGCAGTAACTCATATAAATGAATAGAATATCAGCATCATACAGAAGCTCATTTTAAGCAGATCACTTGAACTTTGTTTACATCCATTATTTCAGTGACAAGCAAAGCAGAGATGCATAACTAATGACCAAAACAAGAAAACATACAAATTCAACAGTGTACACTTTTTACAGTTAGCACTAAGTTGATGAAAATGCCTTATGACTCAAAGTTAATACCAGAAAGTGTTATGAAAATATGGCAGTAACAATATAAAGTGAAACCCAAGATTGTAGGCAGGAATTAGAACAACACATGCACATACACACGAGTACATCTGTGTTATAATCCACATATGCAAATGTGTAGGTATAAGTTATGCTCATACATATTTATTTCAGATTGTGTGTGTGTGTGCACCTAATGCACATTAAATTACCTCGACTGGCAGGGCATCAGCAGCTAGTGCACGATCATCCACAGTAAGAGGATTCAAACCATCAGCCATTGCAAGTTCATGGATTCCAGCCAAAAGGGTCGCCACCTCCTTAAAACAGCAACAAATGGGGGTAAAATACCCTCAAGGTACTGTTTACGAAGAGGCTTTTGATCTATGCTAACAGCGTGGTACACCTGACCAGATGTTGTGTTATGGTAACTACAATGGTTGTGCACAAAAGAAATACAAATGACACATACTTTGGGTAACAGTCTAACATGGTGAGCAAATAATGAAAATGTTAATGAATGAAATTACTAACCTCAGAATAAATCACACAACATGCTACCAAGACTCTTTGTCTCTTAGAATCCGAAATTGGCATGTTGAGAACAGGCGAGAGGACACTGTTCATATTACAAGAATAAATAAATACGACAAGATTTCGGAAAAGGAAGGAAACCAAATCTTTGTGGAAAAGCATGCTATATGCCATTGTTTGGTGTAGTTTATTTTAGTGTTATTCTCGTATAGTTAATGATAAATTTTAAGTCAAGCAAGTCTTGTGGAATAAAATTAGGCGTTTGGCCTCTATTTGGTATAAAGGTCATGATCCTTTTAGAGGGATTTCTCTCTCAGATATGTTGAAAGAATAGAAAGCTTTATTTATGGTTTTTTCTTTTGATAGTTCTTGTTTTTGTAAAAAGGATCTATTGTCCTCTTAAATCATTGAGTTCTTCTTGTCATCTTAATAAAATTCTTCTTTTATCAAATAGTATAGAAGAAAAGAAAATTTCTAAGAAACTTTCTATAACCTCATGTGCAAATAGATTTATGCACACATGCAATGCAGCACAAACAATGTGAAAAATGCGAAGTGTAGGAATAAAAGAAGCAAGGAATTTATGTTGTTCAACTTTATTGCCCATGTACAATGGCCAAGGTGACAGCCAAATACTTCATTAAGCTAAAAAAAAAAAAAAGAATACAAAAGTGATGGCACTTCACTTAAAACCCAAACCCTTCTACGCCCAAAATACCTCCTAACCAAGGTATACATTCACCACACACAAAATACAGAGTCAAAGACTTGAGGGTAGAAAGCTGGGGAAGTTTACAAAAATAAAGTAGTGGAAGGTTAAAGGTTTCATAGGATTACTTTTGTTTTGTGTTCTATGCTTTGGACTAAGGTTTGAGTTATGAACTTATGTCAGAGTCATACTTATACAGTCTGACCTAATTGTAGTCCAACTCATTTTGCTTTAGTTTGCTGAATTTTGTCTGTTATTAAAAGAACAAAATGAAAAATTGTGAAGTTCAATTTTTAGTACCAATATTAAAAAGAAAAACAATAAAGTCAGAAGTGGTAGTGAAAAAATTACATCCTAAACATTAGCTGACCATAGAGAGGGAAAGTGAAGGAGGAAAAATGAGCAATGTATTCTACTTTTTCAATTAATTGTAGTCCAACTCATTTTGCTTTAGTTTATGGAGTACTGTCTGTTATTGAAAGAAAGATAATATATGAAAAATTGTGAAATTGAACTTGTAGTACCTGTATTAAAAAGAAAAATGATATTGTAAAAAGTGGCATGGAAAAAAGTAGATCTTAAGTAGGGCTGACCATACAGGGGGAAATGAGGTAGGAAAACGAGCAGATGTCAATGTAGATGGTCTTGTCTGGAACTTTATCAGTAAAGATCAAATGTATTCAAGGTCAATTAATCCTGATTAGAAAATGGGCTGGAAGTGTATTAGATCAAAAAGGTTACTTTACCTCCACAAAAGTGCTGAGCGTGGTTTCCTTCCTTCAGTCATTCCCTCATTAATATTTGAAGTCTTGGTCAAGATATGTTCTTTCCCATCATCATCTTCCCTCATTGATAGAAGAACCATCCGAAGCATACACAAGAATGGCTGGTCACTGTCTAATAGCTGGTATAATGCAGCCATTGCCCCCATTCCAGTACCTGACCCTCCACCTATACCAAGACCGCCACCAAGCCCCGACTCATCTAGCAATAATGCTTGGAGCATTGCCACAGACTTCTTCACCAAAGGAAGCTCAATCCAGTCGCCATTGGTATCTTTCTCCAAAGCTAACTTCCAAATATCCCATCCACCCCCACCACCACCAAATAAAGCTGCATTTGAAGGAAGGCCAACACCATACCACAAACGGCTCCTATATTTCCAGCCATTAGCTAAATCCTTAGCACAGGACCCATAGGATACAAAAGCACAAGAAACAGATTCATAAGGCTCGGCTGCTGCAGCAGCAGCAAGCCTCTCCATCACTGAAGTGGAGATCTGACCATTTGCATCAGCCATTGAAGCAAGGACCTGAAAACATCGGACAGCATGAATCTCACCAATGTTGAAATAAACATACGCAAAACTTGGGAGAAGAGAGAGTGGGGGGTGGGGGGGGGGGGGGGGGACTATACAAAGGGCATGGTGAAAAAATCAGAGAGATAAGGAGAAAATATGAAAAGCATAGTACAAAATGAAATCTAAGTTATACAAAGGATGGCCGAGTACACAAGGTTCCCACTAGGTGGGTCTTAGAAGAGTAGATGTACGCAACTTTATATAAGTATCATATTATATATTTCTTTTTTTAGAAGGAGAAAAAAAGCTTATGAAGAATAGAATGCCATCACACACATTTTAGAGGAACGGACAAAAATTGGATAGCAAAACTATAAACAGTACATTTCCATATCAATTTATGACATGTAGGCATGAATGTCTTTTTAAATTACTGTACACATACATCAAGAGATACTCCCCCGGAGTTACTAGATAATGATGTCCGATCACCCACAAAATCTGTTGACTCTCCAACTGTTGACGATGATGTTGAGTTATTATGGATTGGATAAAAAAGAGAGAGGGGGAAGGAGAGACATCTGTAGCACGTAAAAAGGACTGTTTGCTCTGTAATCGTAAATGATCCTCAACAAGCATAAGTATCACAATGGCATTCTCTACTAAAGCCACAGACAGTTGAGCAGCATTCTCAGCCTCAGCCTTAGCATGATCTGGAGACAAACCCTCGGCTGCAACACCAGCAGCAGCCGCAGCAATAATTTGAGTCTGCAGTAAGGAAAATCTGAATGTAGACATTATTGCTGTTTTCCTACATTCTTTTTGATAAAAGACAATAAATATAAATATTTGCATCTGCAATCATTCCTGTACATAGAGATTTTAATTTCCAAGTGTGCTTAGGCATAAGTGGAGCTATTTATTTCTAGACAAGCATAGATACTGAGAAAAAAAATGAATGACAAGGAAAATAGAATATCAGAAGACAGAGTGCCACAGCATATATGAGACTGTTTATAAGGAAAATCAATAATGACAGAAAAAAATATGTACCTGAACCTGCAATTCCTGTGCAGCAAACTCCAGCAAACTACCTAAGAGTCTCCTCTTAAATATAGGTAACGATTCTTCACGTCTTCAAGACATCAAAGAAAAATGATCATATAAATCATATTAAAAAAATTACAATCTGTCACTGAAAAGTTTTTATAGAGAAAAAGGGAATAATTTGGTGGCATAGAAAGATGTTTATAGAAGTCTTCCCCAATTTTTTTTCATAATTTTTTCTACAAAGCTAAACTAGAATCGGGGGCAGAGCTAGACCCATTTTTTGGGGGAGTGGGGTGGGGGCTAGTGCTGAAAGATAAATAATATATGCAAAGAATAATAGTATATATCTTCTAATTTTTACTTAACTTAGAAATTTAAAAGAAAGTCACGACATACAAAAGAAAGAGTAAACTTCAAGTTAGTTCCCGACAAAAATAGCGTCTAACAAATAATAATTTGATAAATTCACAATTCAAAATACAAGACAGGTTAGTCCTTTCTTAATATTTTAATCAATTTATTTATCTTATTTGTGTTTCTATTAGCAATCAATTTGAACTATTTCATAAATTATTAAAATTTGATTTGTATTACAAATCAAAAGATAAAACAAGAGTGAGTAATAAAATTGAGCAATTGGAATATTTTACATAAGCGGCAACATAGTGATTGGATAGGTCATGGAGGATGGTACCGTTCTAATACTATGTTGAATTTGTAGAAAATAAAAGAGAAAAATGAGTGTTACAACAATGTGTGGCAGAATAATTTTAATTTTCAGGTTCAATGCTTGATGGTATTGCACTCAACATATTGATATTTAAAGATAAGACGAAAGAAACAGATTTATTTTTACAAGAACAATAATAAAGACCACTATTATTCCAATAGCATGACTTCTATTATTTTAATGCAATATTCCCACTACTACTAATATCATACTAGTCACACGGCATGACACATTACAGTTTCAAAAATCATTCTGCCCAAATAAGTTTACAGAAACAATTTCAAACTGCATCAAGAAACAAAAGGAAACAGAACACCATGACGGATACATAATTGTAGAAATGGAGAAGGAAAAAATGAGACCTCATAATGGATGCATAAACTTACCTAACTCGCTGTTCTCCTGTGCTAGATCCACCCACAATAGAAAGCCATTCGGCACAATGAATTGTTGCTTCAATATCCTACACAAAATTTTAGCAACACCAAACTGTATGAATGAACCTGACAATACGAGAAATCATACAAGCAATCAAATTTAAAATGACTAAATCCAGCAGACAGATATTGCAATTGCATGATGACTAAGATCTTCCACAGCATTTCAGCATTCAAATGTGGCTCTATATAGAAGTTCCAGGAAAAAGAATACTAAAAGACAGCTTTGTTGCACTTTCCACCTTCTTTAGCCCCCAATTTCATTTGGTTTCTTCGTTTGTGAGCCCAGTACTATTTTTTAACTTCCCAATCAAATAAAACTTCTTCCTTAATAAATTTTCATTTCTAACAAAAAGAAAAAGTTCATTCTGTATGAAAAAAAAAAAACAAGAAAATGGTCTTCTATACATCTGCAAGCCAAATGAAACTCAACAAGGATAACAACCAAATCTTACCCCACAAGTTGAAATGAACCCATAAGGCTCCTACCAAACACCCAGCAGAACTCCAGTGAACCAGAAAATTATTTTCAGTTCATTTCATGTTTTCAAGTATGATCTAACAATATTTGACATTCAACAATTACAGCTCCAGCCAAAGAACCAAGAATTCATACATAAAAGACAGGAAAAAGATATTCCATTAGCAGGCTGTCAATAGAGAGATCTCAGAAGCGCATCATGGCAAGAATCAGCAGTGACATGAAGTAAGTTTAAAAGGAAGGTAATAATTCAAATAATAGCAACCTTCCATCCATCCTTTAGGCGCATTGAATGTTCGAGCATGATGATAAGGAAGTTATGTATAAGGTCCTCTATGTCTCCTAGACTTGTGAGATCAGATGATTTTCTTGAACCCATCTGTCAAACCAAAGTATGTAAGTAGCACCACTAAAGAATTTTGCACTAGATTTACATCATAAAAGAATAACTTCACACAAGAAGCTGGCATGTATTCACACACACACACACACACATATAAGTTCACAATTATTTCTAGTTATTTGTAGCTGGCACTTTCCCCTTTGGCAACCATATTGTTGTGGAACAGTAACGGTCATTAAACTCTCTTTCACATGCCAGTTCTTAGCGCACACCACTCATGTCAAGAGTAATCATCTATTTCACTCAAATAAAACAGCTATCAGTAAGCTGGCATGTTGCTACGTATTCTAATGGGAATTGGGAAGGGAATAAGTGACTTTCTTCTCCTTAATTACTTTCCAAGGAAAACCAAAACCACGACATCTGCAGTTCCTGCTAACACCAAATAAGTTGTGCATCACCGTTGCTGCATTGACCTTAGCCTCCCATGTAGTGCCATAGTTTCAAACCTCCGTGATATCATTTAAAGCTCATTCAGTCACCATGATTCACCTCTAGAACCCAGAAAATGAGGACCACTGTGTTAATGTCATCCTGGTAGTTTGGGTTCTGAGACCCAATATCAAACCTCAAGTACATAGATGTGGGATAGCCCCAACTTGGCTGCACAAGCCCAACTGTTAAGCTCCTTATAGCCAAATATGGGGCTCATAACTGACACAGTGGTATTTGCAGTTTCCCTGGATGGAGAAACATGAAGACCTTGCTAACAATGAAGAAAACCATCATTCATGAGGCTTTCAATACAACCTTATTGGATAGAAAGCTATTGAATTTGTCATTATAGGCAGCAGTGTCCAACAAGATTTTCTTCTCCTGGCAACACATGGCTTGCAGGCCCTGCAGCAGCAACTGAAATCTTCCTGTACAACCATCTCTAACAGAAGGAAAGAAGCAACACTCTGGTTACCATAGGAGAGGAATTAAGGGGGAGAAAGCCGGATGGTCTATTGATAGTGAGTTAAGAAGGCTTAATCATAGCCTCGGGATAAGAGTGAAATAAAATCCAAGATAGGGAGTATGTATATTATTACCTCATGGTTTGATATCAAGACCTCCAGAATCCATTCAGGCCATTCCTCCATATTTGTCAGACTGGCTCTATTTCCTGGATGACTGCAAGCCAAAAATAGAAGATCCTGAAATCATACACAAACATGCAGCTCAAAACTAGGTGGTATCAAACAAGTTTTCCAGTGGGAAACATATCCAAAACTGGAACTCCTACTTCATCTAACTAAATTCCACTAACAGACTTTCTATATGGCTGTTGCACATACATGCACTACATTCCTTAAATCAAAACAAGGAGTACTTAAGGCCAAGACATGCAATAAACAAAACTGTTCTTACAGGACCAGAAAGAAATGGAGAGACCAAAAAAATTCATAATATAAAGAAAATATACTAAAAAGAAGCGATTAAAAATAACGAAAAGGTAAAAAACAAGATATTCTCCTTTTTGAAAGCCACAAAGGAAAGCCCATAACATAAGAGCTATCCGGTCCCTCTGCATATCTGCCACACATGTACTGCACACCATTGAGAGGCTATGAAAACATTTCCGTTTCAAAACAAGTCATCGAAAATTCTAAATATAGATTACAGATAGACAACTAATCTTTAAAAGAAGAAAAAGAAGAAGAAAGAAAATAGCCTAGATGATAAGAAGCTATCTCCTGGTACCAGCCTCAGCCTGCGTGTGAACAAACTCTAGTAGGATACAAAAATGATTTGTATGTTTAACCCTAATCTTTGAGATTAATATTGAAGAATATAAAGAAAAGAATAATAATCAATGAAGAAATATGTGACATAAAATTCAAAGGCATCAATTAAGCTAGTACATCGACAAAGAGGTAAATTGTAAAGAAAATCAAATGCATAAATCAAGCAAGTGCAAAAACATGATACTGAAATAAAAACAACCTCATAAAACAAAGTAAAATACAATGTACAAACATTAGATGCATATTGTCAATAAAAGTTAATGGCTAGGCTAATACCTGCAGCACTCTGCTCTGCAGAGGCCTCGGCGCAAATGGAAGGGAATGCAAAAGCACCAATAAAAGTTGTGAATGCTTGAACCGATGACCAGAATCATAGAAGTTCAACCCATCCTCTGTTGAAGAAGCATTGGTCTGAAATGGAAATGGAAAGAAGGAAGATCAAAGAAACATGGGCAAATAAAACATCAGCTAATGAAGATAGACCTCCCTTTATAGAAACTTGGTCAGCTAAGGACATTTTTTAATGGGTTTCTTCAATAGACATTTTAAGGGCCTTGAAGGCTTAGTTTTATTATTCTAATATGATGATAGGAGCAATCTTGCCATTTGCATCCAAGTGTTTTCTTCTATTTTCAATTGATATATTTCCCTTTTATGGAGAAAAAACAAAAGAAGATTAGCCGGTATATAGAAAATGGTCAAGGAAAATGCATGACCACTATCAAAAAAGTGGCAGATAAAACGTGAAAGAACAATACAATAGCATTTGAATAGAGAATGCATTATTGATAATTTCATTCTGTCAGAACAGATTCAAATAAATAGTAAATGAAAAAATGGGGATTATATGTTGTTTTGGTTGGCATAGGAAACATGGGAATCTTCAACACCAGGGTATTTGATACCAAGGCATTTCATAGAAGAGCATTATACATCAGTGTAAGAATGATAGTATCCAAATGCCTGCTACAATAGAGCAACGATACAACATTACACAAGTTTCATTTCATAGCCATGTAAAGGTAAGACAAGACATAGAAAATATCTATGAATTTATTCCCGTAAATATGGACACATGTAACACTAAAAGGACATTGAACAAGATAAAAAAAGAGAATTTATCCATTTCATATGGTAAGTATATATAAGTCATAACATCAAAACACAAACATAGGTAGCACGTGGGATTATCAATTATTGTCTATAATTCAGTCAAATCATATTTACGAAAAAATGTTCATATCCTCAAAAAATTATAAAGATACACTGAAATTTCTGCAACAAAAACCCATGAGCTCATAATGGCCAAAGAAGAACAACAAATTCAAAACAAATAAAGCATATAGCATATAGCACTTCCATAAAATAATAAATATAAAATGACAAGCCAGTTGCCATTCTCGAAACATGAAACATATCACAATAATTCAATAACTGCCACTAATATTTGTGTTTCTAAAGGTAAGGAGTAGGGATAAGGTGGAGGGAGTTTGTCATACCGAGGCAGCCAATAAAGCTGTGTAAACATTGTTAGTCATTAATCTGTTGGGTGCAGCTTGAAAAGCCTTCTGTAAGGCATAAAGAAGAAGAGAAACCTTATCATCAAACATAGTACCACCTCCATCTTGTAGTCCATCACCCAAAAGGTTGCTTGATATATCTGGACCAGCATGGGAACCAAACTTCAGATGCCCAGAAGCTACTAAAGCTCCTAAGAGACCTATGATCCCAACAACAATGCCATCACTTTTATCAACATTGTAAACATTTTTTCTAGCACTGTCGGCACTAATGGATAGACTTATGCCTCCCAAGTTCTTGATAGAAGGAAGTTCAGAGGTAAATGGTGTCCTTTCATTATTCACATCAGGAGAACTAGGATCAAGGTTACTGCCACTGTCAACAGATTGAGAACCTTGGTCATTGTCTTGTAAGATGTATTCACTTTTCTCCTCAGATCCTTCATCATCCTGACATCTTTCTCTGCATTCACTGTTACCATTAGTCTCAGTTTTTGAAAGTTCAGGGTGCTTTGACACTGATTCCAGGACATCACTATCTCCAGCTTTAGCTTCCCTTTGAAGCAGAACAAGAAGAGTTTCTATCCCACCAGATGCTAGGAATGCTTCTGCAATTGTGTGAGCTCTATATGTATTTGGCTGCACAACCAACCTGTAGAAGAGATGCAACACTCTAGCTATCTGGAAAATAAAGTAACTAATGAGTACATCTTTTAGATAATTGATAGATATTTTTGAAATAAAAGTAACATGTTACACATTCATGTTAGATATTTCAAATTTCAAAATCAGCCACTTCAGATATGATAAGCAGTGCCCCTGAGAAATGAATTTTGATAACTTGTGCTGCATCAAATACAATGCACAGGAGATTATAAATTATCGGTTAACCAAAGTTTCTGGTACTTTAGTTATTCAGTCTTAAGACTGTGGACATGACTCCACCCCAAAAGCTACCTCAAGGTGGGAAGGATGCCCAAAGGCTATCTTGGTCGTATTTTTAAGTAATGTGAACCTTTCTTCTTTCGGGTCAAGTAATGTGAAACTTAATGCACCCCCTCACACCTCAGACTGACATCTGGAGCGTGAAGTTTGTTGAACTCCATTTGCAGGTGGTCCAAAACAATTACAAAATAGACTCTGAAACATTTTAAGATTGTGAGCCTAACTCCACACCAAAAGCTAACTCACAAGGTGAGGGATGACCAAGTGTTTATAAAGGCAATCTTAAGTCATATCCTTAAATAGTGTGAAACTTAACAGTCAGAGGTTGGTATTTTCCTATTTTAATGGCCATAAAACTAAAGCATGTGATGCTACGAGGAAAAGAGGGCAGTTTTGTGGCAATTGCAGCAGAAGTGTTAAATCCCACAAACCAATTTCAGGGGTTTACCCTCCCAAATGAAACATAAAGAGTTGCACAAAATAGAAGCTCTAACTAAAAGGAATCAATGATAACAATAAAAGCCAAGCAATATCTCATTACGTGGGTAGGCTATATCAATCAAATGGCAATATATAGCTCTATCAAAAATCAAATTTTATATCAAGGTGCTTTTTGAATAGTTTCTCCTAAAGTATCCTTTGGACTTCCTCTATCTCTTTACTCATACAATTGATCCATTCTTCTCATTGAAGCCTCTATAGGTCTTTTTCCCACATGACAGGACCATCTTCAGTAAGATTCTGTCATCTTCCCCTCTGTACTTCAACTTTTGCCCAAATATATTTGTTCATGATCTTACCTTTCTTCCTGTGCTCCCTCAGCATTCACCGCAACATTTGTTCAAGACCACATAAAACATGATATATAGATATTCTATTAGAAGAGATAAAGCAGTTTAGAATGTAATTGTTTCTTGTGCTTTGGGTTAGCATCTTGCCTAAGAATTTCCTTTTATTATCCCACAACAAAAGAAGAGAGTAAAAGCATTTCATGTCACCACCTGACTAGGTTGTGGACAGTCAACCATGAACCCAAGTAAACATCGGACATCATTTGATGCCACTAAAGGAGATGCTGCTACTATCAGAAGTTCGATAACCACCAAGAGCTCATCAACCAAAGCATTGACTTCACCCACTGGTCTTGTCACCCCAGTCAGAGAAAAAGTATTTACTGAATCTTTTTCAGGAACAGTCCAATAGCATCTTCTGCAGCCATCAAGAAGCAACTGAATGGCATTGGCATTCTGCATCACTGTCGACTCAGTGAAAACCATGTCAGCAAGTGATGATAGAAGTTTCTTTTGTATTCCATAACTACATAAACTCCAAATTTTTAAATCTAACAGCAGTGTAGCGAAGAGCTGCACTTTAAGCGTATGGTTGATCTTCTGAGATTGACAAAGTGAGACAACAGCTGCAACAAGCTCCTCATCTCCTACACCGTCATGCTTTCCAACATCAAGCGATGATAGGGTTTGGAGAAGGTAATTCAAAATTTTTGAAAGGACCTCAGGTCCTCTGCCACGAGACAACTCCTCATTGTTCTTCGGATGTTGAATAGCCATGGATATAATTCGAAATATTGGACCAGCAAGAGATGTGGTGGCTACAGATACAGAAAAATTCCCTTGCTTTGGTTCCAAAGTATCTTCATGCATATTGCTTATTGCCAAGGGAAGCAAAGATAATGGACCACCATAAGCCAATGCCCACAAAGAATCAACAGGTCGCATTCGTGTGGCAACATGGACTTGGCCAAGAACCTCAGCTGGACGTCGAAGCATTCCTGAATCATGATAAAGGAACCATAAGTAGAATAGACAATAATGCAACATATTTTTCACACCTTACTGCATAAAATGAAATGTTATCATGTTGCGATAGTAAATATATGTAATCATCTAATAAACTCTGTTATGACCGTAAAAAAAAAAAAAAAAAAAAAGTGAGGACCACCATGCACCGTAAATGATATAGATCACTATAGTCTCTCTCTTTCTTTATATTCTCTCTTCTTCTCTTCTTCCCCGTAAAAATCACAGAAACCCCCTTCCCTTCTTTTCATTCTTTCTCTCATTCCCTCTCCCTCATCCGTCCCTTCCCTTTCTTCTTCTTATTTTTTTTAAAAAAAACATATCACCACCACCTCCATCATCATCATCACCTCCTCTCCTCCTCATCCCTTAACCACACTCTCTATCTCCCTCTCCTCTACCCACTTTCCCTCTCTAACTTCCATTAGAGAGTTGAAGATTTTAGGAGCTTTAGGAGTAATTTTCTTCATCAATTCTACTCTCCAAGTGGTAAATTAGCTTCTAAACTATTCTATTTAAATTGTTAGAGCTTATAAAAATTTAGGATTAATTTTTAATATTTCTTGAACCCTTTACTTTGGGGCTTTTGTTGATTTGGGACTAATTTATGTAAATTAGTGATATTGCTAGCTCATAAATATTAATATTGTCTTGTTCCTAAGCGATAGAGCAATTGGGCATCAACACTTGAATTGGTGGCAATTGTGGAGTTGATCTTCCCTTTGAACCACAGTTGTGAATAGATAGTGTATCTAAGTGACTTTATACGCATAATAAATTTTGATTATAAATATAAAATTATATGGAGAGTTGAAAGTATGTAGATATAGGAGAAAATAATTTATTTATCGAAAATGACGCTTTATGTTTGAAATGGAAATTGTCATTGTAGGCTATAATTTGGTCAATATGCTTATTTAAAGATTTTTAGTCAAATTATAGTGAATATTGAATATTAGAACATCTTATGTTAATTATTAAGTTTGAGTTTATTTATATTGTAAAAATATTCTAGAAGTGGAATGTGCATGATTTTGAATATTGTTGGGGAAATTCCATAGTTAGAACCTATAGTTAACGCAGTGACGTTAGCCTCGTGCACGGTGGGAACTCAGTCAGGTGGTGAACCCAGCTGGTCTATGTCTGAACTTGTACGGGCCAACTAGTCGCAGGTGTGGTGCTACCGCACATGACCTTGGTCATGTCCGACTTGTATTATTCTACTTAGATAACTCCGTTTATGTTTAGATTTATGTGATTTTAAAAGCTATGTTATCAAGAAATCTCAATTTATGGCTAGAAAAATACTTTTATGAGCACATATACATATTATGTTTATATTGATTTATTATTGCATCTAGGAAACTAATATATCTCTCTCATTAGCAAAACTCACCCTATTATATTCCATTTTTTTTTTTACAGATAAGGGTGGGTTCTCCTTCGACACAACCTTAGAAAATTCTAAGTTGGTGAGCCTTTTTGTAAAGGCCTTTTTAGTGGAACTCTTATCTTGTTCAGCCTATAGTTGTCAATTACTCCATATGTCACAAGGTTCTCGGATCTAAATTATGACTTAGCTATATGGATTTGGTTATGGAAATGATTTGTAAACTTAACTTGGTTTTATCCTAACTATATATGAAATTATGTTTAATAGAGTTTGCAAGTCAATTTGGTATTATAACTGGATTATGCTGAGATATTGTTATGTGGAAGGGCGCATTCTGTGAATGTTTGATGCCCAAGTGTTGTGAAATTATTGGTAAATATTAGGTTATAATTTTATTTGGGAAATGTTCGAAAAGAAAGAAACTCTCCGTTTTCCTAGAAATTTTGGTGTATTAGGCTCCTTGGGAAATGTGTTCCATGCGTGGCTTAAGTTAGGCTTAAGTTAGGTCAAACTCATCGCTCTAGTCTTTTTAAATAATGATAATGGAAATGTTTGGAGTGATCTTTGATCCAACAAATGGTTAGTGGTGTCATAATTAAAACTGACAAGAGATGAAAAGAACCAGCATCTATCAAGGAAATAGGTTCAAGAACTACAAATATCACGAAGAAGGAAAAAAAGAAAAAACTAAGAAAGAAAGATACATTAAAATGTACCAGCTTAGCTTAATTTATAGTTTATGAACAAGATTAAAAGCCCAAGAAAGGGTTAAAGAAACTTATTACAATTAAACCAAGCACACACAATAGAATATCCTCACAAAACAGCTAATCACCTCCAATTTTAATACTTGGAACAAAAAAGTAACTTAGTTTTGTTTCAATGCATAGATAACTGAACTCAATGCAAGTTCCTAACTTTTTGTCTACTCGCATGATTCTCAAAATCTAAATAGTTGTTGATTTATATATCTTAGAATTGAGTGGGCCTACCTAACTCAATCTCAAAAGTTAGCTCGTAGGGGAGGATTGCTCAAACTCTTATAAAAGCTATCTAGGCCCATATTCTTAAGCAATATAGAACTCTAACAATATATATCAGGAATAAATGAAAATAAACTTGCACTTTACCAAAAGAGAACAAAAATAGCCAAACAAATGGTTTTCACTGAATGAGAAAGAGCAACCCTTGTTGTGCTTAAAAAATGTTCCAACCCAAAAAGTTATTAAAAAAAATCCATCATATAAATGTACAAATAAATTTCTGCATGAAAAATCGACATGGACTCATGTAGTAGCATAAAGATTTATATATTACCATACTGCCAAACCACAGAAATTATCTGACCTGCAGCTCCAGAAGGTGAAGCATCTGGACAGAAACGGCCACTAAGCAAACTAGGATGATAGAGCAGGTGAATGAAACCTCCAATTTCTGCATCCAGGAGAACACTTTCCTCTGCCTTGCTCCGCACATGGGCATTTGTTGCAAGCCATGGAAGCCCTGCTGCATTACCAAAAGAAGGGACTATGTCGCCTCCTCTAGAAGCCAAGTGTGCCATTCTTTCTTGGCCAATTGGTTCCTTGAAGATGTAAACAGGGCCCATCTCAGCAAACAAAGGACATTGACGCCGACGACGTTGCAAACCAGCAATAGTAGGAGGAGGGTTAGTTCCTATGCAGCAAAATGCAAGGGGCTTGGAAATCCTAGGGAACTCAAATGGACGACTTTCATACAAAGATCCGTCTACATATAACCTAACTTCACTTTCTGCATTCCCAATAATTCCAAGCTTGCCTATATGTTCAAGACCAATAAAGTACCAGCACTGTGGTTTGAATGCATAAGTAAAATGCAAAGCAGATCTCTTTCCCTTTCCGGTACCAACTTCAACAACCAAAAATTGAGCGTGAAAATAAGCCTCTATACCCTGATTATCAGCAGATAAAAAACTGAATAACCGTGGCATGTGTGCCGTACCTTCACCAGCAAGTGCACTAGCTGCTGCTGCAGCTGACATTGCTGATGTTCTACCAGACTTGGCTGCTGCAGCTGCAGCAATTGCAGCAGCAACTGTTGCAGTATTTAATGCATCAGCAAATGATTCAATGTAAATCCACGTTGCAAATGCATACCCATTGATAAATGGCCATCGGCTCTCACCAGGGCCTAGCAAACCAGAACTTTCACCGTCGAACTCAAAAGTGCAAGCTGGTCCGCTTGACTCCTTTTCACTCATTGCTTTCTCCATTGCAAGAATTAAGCGAGGAGCCCAAATTGTGGTAAGGGTTCTTGTAATGACTTGAAACCATCTATGAAGATCACGAACACTAAGAGAATGCCCAGCCAAGTATTGTACGCAGTGGCACAAGGGAGTTCCATCCCACCTTATTTGCCCATTTAAGCCAACATCTACCGTAAAAATTTTTTCTGCTGTTCTCAACAGTACTCCTAACAGACCAGCCATTGAGCACATCGCTCTGTTTCTAGTGCAAGCCCGTAATATGGCAAGTAGTCCCCTTACCATTCGCGTCCTAGGTGACATGGAAACTTCAGAATCACCTACGTAAGGAAGCCAAGGAATAAGTTCACCTGACACAATGGCAGCCCTGGAGTTCAGCATTACACTAGGAGGATTGTTATCACCATCCTCATCAAAACTTTCAACACCACCCATTGTTGCAAGAAGTGAATCCACAATTAAGAAAGCCACGCTATCCATTTCTTCACCTCTTCCAAAAATTTCTACGCCGCTTGCAATGTTCTTCAGCTTCTCCATACTTTCTGGCTTCCCCATGATAGCAGAATCAACTAAATGCAGCAATTCTGCAGACACATTTGGCATACCATTTTTTTGCCTAGGCTTTGGTGGAGAAGTAACAGGAGAAAATCCAGGTGAATCAAAACCAACTGATGAGGCAGATGTATGTCCAAAATGCCCCTCTGACCCAGGGCTATATCGAAGGTTATCGTGTTGCATGTCAGCAACTGGGGAAGAATTATACTCCGCCGAGTACAACCCAGACAAATATTGAAAATCCTGCTCTGCATTTCCACCAATTGGTAGTTGTACATTATCTGAATCCAAAGGTCGATTTGATTCCACATACTCATTGTTCTTCTCTTGATCTTTCAAAGAGACTTGCTCAAATTGGCTTTCATCCACAACTGATGTTGGAGAATCAACCTCATGGTCTTGCAATTCCACCTTTTCATCTAATTGTGCATCCCCAACGCCAATGCCAGCAATTACATTTTCCTTTTGAGGACTCTCACCAAATTGCCCCACACCACTATGTCCTACTTCACCACTACCTAATTCATTGCCAGGTATTTTTATCTCTTTCGGTTCATCCTCTTCTTCCATCATACTATTTCCAAAGAAGCCAACCAATATTCATTCAAGTAACGGAAACCCCAATCCACCTGCAAGTAACAGAATTAATAAACTCTCTTAAAAAAACGTAATAACCAATATCAATCCTCCACAATATAATAATAATAATAATAATACACTCAGGCTCTTTGGTAAGTAATTGACTACATTAGCCGTTATAACATCGCTGCAAATTTTGGTAAAGTTATCAAAAAATAAAATAAATAAATAACACCACTTCGATTGAACACCGACTAATTTGACCGTTAAAACATTCAATTACAAATAATAAACTGATATTACTGCAAATTTTGCTAAGATTCCAAAAATAATAATAATAATAATAGAGAGAGAGAGAGAGAGAGACACTTCGATTGAACACCAACTAAATTAGCCGTTACTCATCAAATTACAGATAATAAACCAAAATTACAGCAAATTTAGCTGAAATTTTCAAAAGAAAGCATTGCACCACTTCAGTTCGATTGAACACCGCAAAACCATTGGAAAGCTTGAGTTTCACTAAACACACGCAAAACATTCTTACCATCCGCAAGACAAAATGCGGAAGCAGTCACGATGCATGCGAAAATCTAAACAACATGAAAAATTCGAAAATATCAGCTCACGAAAGTCAAAAAACCGAATCACCTTCGATCATCGCCATTCACCTCTCACATTACGAGAAGAAAAAATATTCAACGAAACGAATCTTCCTCAGCTCATCACATACATGCACACGCACACATTTCACGCATTCGTAACGTAGCTCGGAGATTCGAAATCGCCATTGATTCAAGTACGTGAAAAGAAAACACAGAGGAAGGAAAAACAGAGTGATTTGGAATTCGGTTGGTTACCTTGCAGAAGAATCCAGCGTTGGAATTCGATCGTGAAGGACGAGAGAGAGGATTCGATCGAAAAGCGCGAAACGGAAATGGCAGAGAGAGGGTGAAGGCGAATTGGGCGCGAGAGTAACAAGGATTATTGGCAAATGGCTCTGTTCTGTTTGGGTTGCTCAGTCAAAATATGAAAAAACAAAAGAAACATTCTTTTTTTTTTCTTTTTCTTTTTTTTTGAGAAACTAAGCCTATTTCCTCGATTGGTGCATGATTTGCTCTTCTCGTTAGTGAAATTATGTATATGAAATTAACGTATAGGTAAACATTTCCAAATAAAAAAAAATAAGTTTAGTACTCTAACAATTTAATGATATATTTGAGTTGATTTCATTTTATTTTAGATTTCTGTAGGACCCTCATATATCGATAGATTTTAATTATTTATGACTAATAATATATCATACATCTCCGTAACTAAATTTATTAAAATTTATAAAACCCAATAGAATTGAAGACACAAAGGGTATTGGTACCCATGGCATACAAAAGAAAAAACCTAATTTTTTTTTATTTTTGTGCACCAGCACTATACTTTAATTAAATAATCATATTTAAATAACTTTTGAGTATATATGTGAGACTAAATCATTTTATATAAAAAAGTTTTCACAAATTTTTTGTTATAAATAAAGTTTTACATTGTCTGCATATAAATTGAACTCTTTTTTTTGTATTATAAAGTTTAGGTTAGGAAAAGCTTGCCAAATCCAAGTTAAAATATATCTAGCTCATTGAATGTTTATATAAATATTTATAGACAACTCATCAACAAGAAAAAAATCTATGAATCAAACCTAAGTCTCACGAGATAAAAGTTGACTAGGTGACCTACCACTTGTTATTTAATTATACATTACATTTTTCAAGATTTTAAAAGTATTAGTATAAAATTTATCAGAAAAAAAATATTAGTATAAAAAATTAAAAATTTAGAAAAACAGATTTTTTTTTTGTTTGTCGTACCTGAATTTAACAGATTCAGGGGTTGGGCCAAATGTCTCCCAAGATGATGGGCCCATTCCACCCACCCAGCCCACACACCCTGACTGGTAGTGACTTCGTCGTTCCTCCCAGCACGAGTCCCTTGCTTCCACCTCGTTGCTCCGCCGTCGCACAAGCTTCTTCCTTCCACTTGTTGGTACCCCTCTCTAGATTCTCTTGCTCGCGAATTATGGGAACGGACATTTTTTGTTTTTATGTTTTTAATATTTAGTTAGTTTGAAGGTTGCACTTTGTTAGTGAATGAGTGATATTGAAGGTTACTTGGACCTTCGATTAGATTTATTTGATGCAATCAGATTGTGTATTCTTGTGTGACTTATATGTGTAGGTGATTTTTTATTTTTTTTTATTTGCTGTTTTTTTATAATTTTTTTATTATTCCCCTTTCAATTCTCTATCTATTATTATCCCGACACCTACTCTCCACACAGCTATAGCCTTCAATTGGAGATGAAGAAACACGGCAAAAGCAGAATCCCAGATTCCCCTCAAATCCAATCCGAGGAGGAGAGCGACATGGACCAGTCTTCTTATTCTTCCTCGGAAGATGTGGGTAACTTCAACAAACCATAAACCTGAGTTTTCCTTTTGTGTTTTTCCTTTATTTATTCCAAAAAAAAATGGATTTTATTTCCTGAAGTTTATGTTCACTTCGCTTTCCTTCATAAAATTATAAGATAAAAAAAAAAAAAAAAGATAAATTACACTTACCTCCGTTGAAGATAGGTGATATTACCTGAGATACCATTTGATTTGTCATGCTTACACTGACCTCTCCACTCAGGTCATGTTTATGGAGTGTTCAATGCCATACTTAACAGAAGTATAAGGGCATCGAGTGTAATATCACTTGAAGCTTAGGGGAGGCTATTGCATATTTTTACAAATGAGTAAAGGTTCATGTTGGTCGTTGAAATTGTGTGTGTCACTTCACTTTCCTTGAAATTAAGAAATTATCAACTTAAGAATTCAAAAGGTGATCCAAGTTGGTGTTATGGGAATGTTTTGTAGGACTAATTTAATCGTTTTTTGAATTTCATGACCACAATGATTGTTTACTCTCTAACAAATTCTAGGGGTTTTGTGTGATAGTGTCTAATTTTTAGTTTTGTGTAATAGCACCTAATTTAGGGAGGTTGATGTAATTTATCCTTAAAAAAATTTAATGATTTAGCCCTTAGAGATGCAAAACTGCGATGTGACTGGCAGGACTAAATTGTTAATTTTTAAATTTCAGGGACTAAATCCTTAATTATAGGAACTAATGTGGAGTCCATATTAGATCAAAATGAGCATTTACTTTTTTCTCTGAGAGAGAGAATAAAAAAAATTGATGGTATGTGTGATTGATTTTGATGCTTATAGGAAGAGGAGGAGGAGATAAAGAAGGAGCTGGCTGATGTAACATTTGGGGAGTTGCAGAGAGCACGCTCGAATGGGACAATTTCATTTTTCCAGAAAAACACAGAAGACAAAAAGCTAAAAAGGGCAAACAAGAATAGGTATTGTAATTGATTGTGCATTCATTTCAGCTTAGGAAGAAAAAGTGAGTTTATAAGTAGGTTTTTGTTAGTTTTGTTTTTTGTTTTTAAAATTTTATTGAATTATTTTAATCTTTTTTTTTTATATTTTTTGTAATCAGAAAGGTGCTTTTTTTAATGGGACAGACCCATCTGTGAGAAATGAAAATTTCTCAGCATGGTGGTCGATTTTATTTTTCATTTGAGTTTGTCTTGGCATGTTTTATGTCGGAGAGACCAATTTGGGTAGTTTGTTCATTTTTTTTAAATAAGAAAAATTCAAGCAGACAAGCCCTGATTTCAGTGTGGTTAAAAGCATATGAATAACTGATTTTTGTGCTTAACTAGGCCAATGGAGGCTAGTAGTAAGAAGCCAGTTCCTGCTTTAAGAGAGGTCATCCAAGCTCCTAAGAAGGTTTGAGACTGAGTTTTCTTACTCTTTTGTAGAATGTAATGTGCTCTACTTTTGCATATGCTTTTGCTTTTTATTAAAACAATGAAACTCAATGCGTGATCATTCAAAATCTAGTGAGGGCCTATACTTTGCAAAGCATTTTAGTATTTTAGACCTTCCCTGTAACAACCATTTGCAAGGCATATGGAGGGTTATAAGAACTTTCGCAGCTTGTTGCTTATTGTTTGCTTTACATGTGCAAACACATCCTCATACTTGATTAAGCCTTTGATTTCATTTTCACATGTGTAAATATAGGGTATGAGCCGGCATTGGTGTATTACAAAAATGTCCTTTGCTATGTAAATAATACCTAGAAGTTCTTGAATTTTAAGGGGTTGTGCAGTGTGATGTGAAAATTATGTTTAATTTGAATATGGATAATATCTTTTCTTTTTATGTTTCTGGATATTTTTGCTGAATCATGTATACCTTCAATGATGTTTAGGTTGTACGTGATCCGCGATTTGAATCTCTTTCTGGAAGACTTGATCCTGAGGGGTATGTTCATTTCTGGACATGTGTGCTCTTTTTTGCGGTTTAATTTTTGTCTAGTAAGCTAGTGTGAAGATATTATGTAATTTTTTGTAGCAATCATCATGTCAATGTTTAACATTTGAGAACTTGTCTAGACAAGTGCCATTCCTCCAGTATTATTGTTTGAAAAATCTTGATACCATTCTTGTGAAGGAGTTAACTTAGTAAGAATTGAGAATGGTTAAAGCAGTGGATAGATCAAAGCCAATTTTACATTAAAGTCTTGCTTTATGTAAGGAAATTTTATTCCCATGCATAAGTTTAAAATAATTGTTCAAAATGTTCTTATGTCATAGATAGTTCTTTGTCTAAAAGAAATTCCCAATGCTGACTTAAAATGTATCATGTCTCCACTATGCATTAGAAGCTGACGAATAATGTTGAACGACCATTTTAACGATATGTATTCTTAGTGCATGACAAGCAATCACATTTGATTTGAAGATATCGATTAGTCCCCAATCTGATTCAGACAATCCCATATTTGATTCAACACCCATATTCAAGCATGTTCTTGGTGCTTGTTGTAAGATAGGATGTTTGTCTTACCATAAGGATGTTAGAAATAGGTATATTTCTGTTTTATGTTATTACTGAAGCACGTGTCTTTGGGAGTGGCATTTGGGTGTGATGCTATAGCTAGTTCTTAATTCCTGCAATTCCTTTAAGTTGGTAGCATTTTCTTGGGAATTAGTATATAAGTATATTAAAAAAAAATTAGCAGTCCTCTCCTAGATCATAGCATTTTCTTTCTATTAGATTTTATTTAATTCGTGTTGTATTATACATGAGAGCAATTTAATGATAGTTTTTTTTTCATGTTGCCATTTTATTTTATGCAAGTTGTTTTTTCAATCAAATCTGGAAACTTCCCTTGTTTCATATGATGGGAACTGAGTGGCACTACTAATATATATGTGTTTGGACTTGCAGGTTTAGGAAGAGATATAATTTTTTATATGAAAATGATCTTCCTGCTGAAAGAGAGGTAGTCTTCCTGATTCTGACTGTAGAATTGTCTCAAGCTAATTCTATGACTTTCATCTTATGGCATGTTCTTGGCATGACAGGCTCTAAAGAAGGAATTGAAAAGATGCAAAGATCTTGAGAGAATCCATGAAATAGAAGAATGTATATCTTGGATTGTAAGTACTTGTCCTAGGAGTTTCTCATCTGCCTCTTGAGGCGTGACATGTTGGTTTACTTGATCACACATACGTATGTTTTCAGGGTAAACAGTTGAAGTCTGGTTCAGCGAAGCATATTGATGCGGAGATATTGGCTAAGCACAAGAAGAAGAGAGAGAAGCAGCAAAGCAGGGAAAACGTCCATTTTATCTCAAGAACTGTAACGCCTCTCCTGCCTTCCTTGTTCTCTCTCTCTCTCTCTCTCTCCACCTGCTTCATTTTAAGAGAGATTAAGGTCCATGCTAATCCTGCAATATAGTGTACATTTTCAGAAATGGAGTCGATGCTGCTTCATTAGATAGACTCTTATAACCCTTGAATAGTTTCAACATTATACCCGAATTCCTTTCCAAGTTTCATTAGCGGTAATTTGTTTGACAATGACAATGATGCTAGCAATCTGCAATAGTCTTGTAACATTAGCCATATCAACGTAGTATGATTTGAAAGCAATCTAGTTCATTGTTGCCTCCAAATTAGGTTTGATGAATCTTATAAATCTAACTGAGGGTTCAGTGGTGAAAATTAACATGAAGTAGATGTTGACTGTTTGTTTTGGTTCCTTGCAGCGGAAATCCGGAAGCAAAGACTTATTGAAAAGTATAAGCAACTCAAGGTATCCGTCATAGAATATGTGTTTCCCCTGTTCCTATTATATCATTCGATGATTGTCTTTTCTCATAACTCTACATTTACACACTATTTTCAGTCATCTGGCAAACTTGAAGCATTTGTTGAGAAAAGGAGGAGGAGGAATGCAGCAAAGGACCACAGATACATGCCATATAGTAGATCCGGTGACAATGTGGAATAAGGTTGTTAACTTTAAGGTTCTTGCATACTACACTGGTTATACCAGTATACATACTTTGTCTAATATCTTTGGGGTTAACGGTAGTCTCATTGTTGCCCAAAAGATATTCCATCTTGATGATTATCATGATATTTATTGTGATGACCAGGGGAGGTGCCACTAGGCTACGACGTGATCTACTGACAACCATTTCTGTGTTATGTTGTTGGGAAAGAAGAAGGTCTTTTGCCATTATCATTGGTCCCTTGTTTTTGTGAATGGTGATTCTCTGATTGCATATTTTACGGATATTCATATCCTTCAACCAATGAATATGGATTTTAGAATTTATAGCAATTTTCAATGAGAGTTTCCTTACTTTTTCCCTTTCTTATTTACTTTTGCCCTTTATTATCTGCACAATAGAATAATATGACGTTGTCTGATCCATATGCCGACCCTAGCAGTGGGATAAGACTTAGGTAGTGGTTGTTGTTTCAATGAGAGTTTCTCATTCTGCTTTACTTTTGCCCCGCTGTTTGTTATGGAATTTTGATCTCCTCCAAAATATAAAAAAGAACTTCATAAGCTATATTTTATTTTTGTTTAGCATCACAGCATGCTTGGAGGAAACCCCGTCGAATTTAATGTCCATTTGACAACTACTCAAATTGAAAGCATATACTGGTATTTAAGTAGTGTGTTAAGCAGCATGTGGTTGTTATCATCGAAAAATAATTACCTAAGAGTTTAAGGGGCTTATTAAATCAATGTGATAATTAGATATCATTTGGGCAATATTAAGGATTAATATGCAATGTTTATTATCCAAGGCAAGGAATTGCTATAGTGGATGTGTCCCATGAAGAGGAAGTTGTGGTAGTGGAAGGGTCTCATGTAAAAGGAAGTTGTTGTTGCATGTTAATTAGTGTGTAGTTTGCTGCCACGTTTTGTGAGTAATGAGAATGAAGTAGTTTTGGTTTTTGGGAGAACTTATGTGTCAATTAGAGAAAATGATAGTTATTGCATGTAAAATCATACCAAATATAGTGGCCACGTTTTAGGCCAATTAGTGGAAGTTACAACCCGTGGAACCTTCAGTCCCAAGCTATGGAGTCTGGGCCCAAGTGTGGAGTTTGCAACCTCAGCTTTGAGTTTGCAAGCCGTGGAGTGGTTCCAGCACTTGGTAGGTTTATTCTAGACTAACGTGTACTAAAGGGAAAACTTCATGATTATAAAAGGCCTCAATAAAGTCTAAAAAGAGATTTCATGATCAACACAACACAACTTTACATTATCTTTTATATTCTTTTCCTTTTTTAGTCTAGTTTAGTTTAGCTTAGATGTAGTTTATCTCCTTCATATCTTATTGTGATGTTTTGGTGTTGAAGTGTTGTAATTACTTCTTGTTCATCAATAAAATCCTCTTTCACATATTGCCTTTGTCAGAAACTTGTTCTTCAAAGTAGTTGGAGAACTCATAACCAAGGGTAGATTCCCTCCTTGGTGCAATCGCCTACACTTTGGGATCAAAAGTGAATTAGTGTTCTTGACTTTGTTTATTCTAATAAACTTAGCCGAATCCACAAAATTCACGACAACATAAATTGGCACGCCAGATGGGACTATCCGAAGGCTTTGTGTGGAAAATATCAATTTAAGAAAATCATGGATATGAGTCCTAACGTGCAACATCTGTTACACCAAAACAACACAATTATGAGGATGAAGGCCGATTGAGAGCGTACGCGGATGTATTGGGAACATCCACTAGGGTGATGACTAGGGCGGCAGTACCGCTTCCTCCAAGCTAAAAAATACATCTACTATGTCTGCCAATTTGCTAAGAATATCCATGTTGATGAAGAAGAAAGCGACCTCGATTGTGTGTCGACTTCTTTCATACAACAACAAATGGAAATGGGTGTTGATGGTTTGATGGAGCAGTTGTCAAGACGGTTGTTAGATCCTGTGAAATCAATGGTGCATGATGAATTGTAAAAAATTCAACAAAATTCCCCTATGTATATGTCACACGGTGAATTTAGTGGGAATAACATAATTATAATGCTGGGGGCAATCATCTAATCAACGCGGAACAGTCTCAGTCGTGGGTTTGCAATCTCAGTCGTGAGCCTCCAGCCTAGTCCTGAGTTTGGAATCTCAGCGGAACTTGCTGACTTAGTTGTGAACCTGGAATCTAAGGATGAAACTAGATCGAGCGTGGAGTTTGCAACCTAAGGTGGGATGTTCCTCGGGCTAATATAAGTTGTATGGCTGATTTAAAGGGAGATACTCCAGTTGATAGATCCTAATGCACTTGATGTTATGAAAAGGAATTTTGGGATTCGGTTGAAGCCATTGGAGAGGCCTATGTATTGCAAGTCATACCCTAATTGGGTGGATAGAGTTTCATGCCCTCATGGATTCAAGATTCCTAATTTCACTACTTTTTGGAGAAGATGAGAAATCCACAACGGAACACGTTAGTCGTTTCATTGCACAATGTGTGAAGGGGCAAAACGAGTTCTTAAGGATGTAATTATTTCCTTTATCATTAACTGGTTTGGTCTTTACATGGTATTCAAATTTATTGCCAAATTCAATGCATACTGGGCAGACATGGAACGTGTATTCCATGATCGCTTTTAAGCAGCAAGAGGTTACTATTGCCGATCTTATGAACATTAAGCAACAAATCAACGAGCCTGTGGCTAATTTTTTGGAAAGGTTTAGTAAGATGATGAGCACGTTTTAGGCCAATTAGCTGAAAGTAACAACCCTTGGAGTTTGCAGCCTCAGTTGTGGAGTGGTTACCAAGCACTTGGGGTTTATTCTAGACTAACGTGTCCTGAAGGGAAACTTCTTCGTGATTATAAAAGGGCCTTAATAGAGTCTAAAAAGATCTAGGATCAATACAACACAACTTTACATTATCTTTTATTTTCTTTTCCTTTTTTAGTCTAGTTTAGTTTAGCTTAGATTTAGTTTATCTCCTTCATATCTTATTGTGATGCTTTGGTATTGAAGTGTTGTAATTACTTCTTGTTCATCAATGAAATCATCTTTTCATATATTGACTTTGTTCGAAACTTGTTCTTCAAAATAGTTGAGAACCCATAATAAAGGGTAGATTCCTTTCTTGGTGCAATCCTGCACTTTGGATCAAAAAGTAAATTAGTGTTCTTGGTTTTGTTTATTTTAATAAACTTAGCCAAACCCACAAAATTCACAACAACAGTGATAATGTGATTAAAGTGTAAATGATTTATGTGGATAAAGGCAACTAAATGCTTGGCATTTCAGGCGACTGTCTTATTCCCACATCAGTCAAAGCTAATCTCGTAACTTGGATGAGTTCAATATAAATAGAAAAAGATTTATCGTGTCTTCTTCTGATATAAAGAATTTGATAAAGTTGCCTCCTTTGTATAATCACCCAATTTTAGCATTAATGGCAACTTTAGTATCTAGATGCTGCTAAGTTTGTTATAACTACTGTTTAGGCCATGATGATGATCTAACAATAAATTGCTTCAGAAATTAGATGCACGTCGCTCTTACCATATCAAATTTCACCTCAAATTTCTATCCCAATGATATCGATATCCTCCAAAACTCTTGTAAGTCTAAAGATTGCAGCCATTTTCATTATTTAGATGAAAAATATTATTTGCATCATTGTTTTTTTTTTTGTTTGATAAATTATTGTACCACTCTTAATGATACTTTAGGTGTTTTTAAAACAGTAATTGAGATAAATTGAGAGTGAAATGCAATTTTTATCTCAATCAATATTTAAGTAAAAAAAAAGTATAACTCTTCCTAAATACTTTGGGCCATACTAGTCCCGCTTATATCACATACATTTATGTACTCTGTATTGCATTTTTTTTTTTTGTGGCCTTCTGCATGAGAACCTAACAGACTCCCATCCCTCTCCAATTCATGATTAGGCACCCTCTCGATTGTTTATGTTCATTGAAATAAACCTATAAAGGATTCAATCGTTAAAACTAAGATGAAGGGGCCAAGTTTATAGAAACATGTATCTTTTCATGGATCAAAGTAAAAGTGTTATCTTATAATAAGATTCTCACAATATATGGTGAAAATTCTTATAAACATATAAAAAAAATTTAAATATGTTCTTGATCCCTGAAAAATAAACAAATTTTAATTTTAATTTTGGTCTTTGAAAATTTCTTTATTTTATTTCAATTCAAATATTTCTTAAATTGCTAGATTTTAGTAAATGGTGATTTGAAACTAATGATGGTCCCTGAAAAAATGTTGAACTGGGAACGGAAGGTCAGTTAAAAATGTTGAACTGAAAAAATGTTGAAACCAGAAATGGTCCTTGATTTTAGTAAATGGTTGTTGAAAAATTAATAGTACTATATTCAATCCAAGTTGGGTCATTCAGTTATACATTACAGCGAACAATCATATAAAATAAGGACTGAAATCAAGCAAGTTTAAAAATATTTGGATTAAAACTAAACAGAAATATTTACAATGACCAAAACAAAAATTAGCTTATTTTTTAAGAAACAGAACACATTTAAGCCTATATAAAATTAAGAAACTTTCAAATTGAAAATGACTATCAACTTACTCTCACCTGCAATCACACTCACAAGTAACTATATGGTTAACTATGGACCACTTTAACTGACTACATAAGGCTTCTGAAGAAGTGGAGCATGTTCTGATATTTATCTACTTGCAGCTATTCTTTGATTACTTATAGAGTGTTTGGAATGATTTAATCAAGTATAATTGAAATTCCCAGAACTCAATTTTATGAAGGAATTGAATTCTTTTTCCTAATTTGGATCAATATAATTCAAGGAATTGAAAAATCTATCAAAATCATGGAATTAAAATTAAACCTAAATGGATCTAATTTGGTATGAGAATTGAATTTCAACAAATAAAAATGTTAAAATAACATTACTTGAATATAATTTTTTTTTCTAATCTATTAATGAAGGACAAAATAGTAAAAATAATAATATTAATTCCTTTTTAAACCAATTTCAAATAAATGAATTAAATTCAATTCTTTAAATTTACTGACTTATTTCAAATATAAGAATTCAATCCAATTTCATCTTACTATTTCCAAACACCCTCGAAGTCATATGTCTGTATAGACTAGTAAATTACATAATTGAATTTAATTACTTAGGGTATTTGGACTATTTTATTTTTCACTAATAAAATACATAATACAATCAAAACAAGTCTTTGGGTATTTTGGATGTTTTATTCTAAGTTCACATTCATGAGTAAATCACACCTATTTGGATGTGATTTAACTTTAGGATTTTTAATGGAATTCAATTGTTATTGGAATTCAATTTTAGAGAATTGATTTTTTAAAAGTATGTTTGTGAGTTTTGATTTTGGAGAAGAAATGAGAGGGAGGACATGTACTATAATTTTGCACTATAATTCCTCTCATTTCTTCCTTCTCTAAAATCCAAACTTACAAACATACCCTAAGTGTGCATTTGGATGGAGTATTTCTAAAATACAAAAAAATTTAAAATGCTAGGAAATTAAAATGTTTCTATTAAATTCCTTTCAATTTTTAAATTTTTTATTTAGATAAATAATTATATTTTCTTCATTTGCAAAATACTTTGTTTGGGTGAAGTAATTACATTACCTTGATTTTAACATATTTTATTTGTAAAACATAATGTATTTTTTTAAAATTTTTTTTATTAATAATCAAAATTTAACCGATCTAAAATCAATTATAAGGAGTTCATATTTCATAAATTATCTTAAAATTTATCCACAAAATATTTTAAATTTTAATTATAAAATTTTAATTGTTATATAAATAAAATGAAATGATACATAGATATAACATTATGTAATATAAAATGAATATTAAAAAAATTAAAATGCAACAAAATGAATTAAAAATAACATTAAATAAAAATCTTATAATATAAAGAAATTGTAATGGAATATAATAAAAGTAAGAGTTACCAAAATGAGAAAAGTGTATAACTGTGCGTACAGGGATTTTCAAAATTTCCTTTTTATAGATGGAAATTAAAATCCTCTATTTTAAGTAAATAAAATTTTATTTTAAAATCTCTTAAATTCTATAATTTTTTCTCAATGAATATCTAAACAAAATATTTTATCATTATAAATTTTAAATCATTTCAAAAATTATATTTCTCCTATAATTTCTTTATCCAAACACATACTAAGGTTTTCCAAACATCCTGGACTTGAGCGCTTAATTAATGTAAGCGATTGTTTTTATTTTTTGTTGATATAGCCTAGACATTTCAGACATGTGCAACTTGTGCTAAACACAAGTTGGGAGGTCGGCATGACCAAAAAAGACAAAAGTTGGATCGTAGGCTGTATTAAGATGCAGTTGTAAGAAGTGACCAAGAAGTAAGGGGTGGACATTGACATTCTATTTTGGTTATTACCACTCTTATTCAATTTATTTTTTATGCAGTTATCCTAAAATATTTTTTTCTTCATAATTAATAAATTAGTTATATATTATTATTTTAATATTATTTAAAATTATTATTAGAAATTTTTTTAAGAAATTATGTTAATATTGTATTATTTGTGCTTTTATATATTTTTTTCATTTTGAAAAAAAAATATTTGATTTTTTTAACTATGTTTGATTATTTTTTTAGGTAATAAACTACATCAAAGGCTCCAACTCTTTAAAACTGAAGAGAAGCAGTTTTACCTTATTGTTTTTCATTTAAAAAAATCTATTAAATGATATATAAATCATAAATATTTTAATTAATTTGATTATTTCATCACCCTTAGACATATATTGTGGTGTGCAAGGCGGTGAAAAGAAAAAGGTTTGGGTGGCAGTCTTCTTATAATACATGTGAATGAAACTTGGGGTGACTATGTGTTGATTCAGAACACAAACTCACATTAATTTCTCTTATTTTTGCACATATGACAATTGATCTCACTCAAAAGTGGGAAGAGACAATCCCAACTACTAAACTATAAACTGAATTGCATGCGCCATTAGTTATTATTAATTGACTTTTGTATCTTTTTGGTGAATAGTAAGTTTATGCTGTAGATTAGATACGTTAGTTTTTAAATATATGAAAATGACACAATATCTCACAACAACAATTAATAACGAATTAAGAGAGTACTTGATAAGGAAAAAAAAAGCAGATTTTCACTTCTGCTGTGTTAATTTATTAGCTAACAAATTTTTTTTTTTTGGATCACATGCAATCAACCCTATACAACACGTTTCTTATCTTTTTGAAGATATGGAGTTCAATAATTACATTATTGTCTTTTTCTTTTTTGGTACACAATAATTAATAACGAGTTGAGAGAGTACTTGATAAGAAAAAAAAATGCAGATTTTCACTTCTGCTGTGTTAATTTATTAGCTAACATCCATAATTTATTTTGGATCACATGCAATCAACCCTGTACCACACGTTTCTTATCTTTTTGAAGATATGGAGTTCAATAATTACATTTTTGTCTTTTTTGGTACACAATAATTACATTTTATGTCTCGTCTAGTGACTAATGCTTTCGAAGATCTCCCTGCTACTAGCTGATCTATGCACTTGTCGGTTCTCTATGTTTATTTAAGTAGAGGATTTGTGGGTAAAAGAATCCAATGAGGCAAAAATGGATTATCTAACACTTCTCCTACTCATCATAGCCTTTGTCACAGCAATTCTTTTTCCCTTCATCATCCAAAGCTCCAAAACTTCCAATCTTCCACCAGGTCCTCAACCTTATCCCATCATTGGAAACATCTTGGAGCTTCTTGGAAACAACCCTCTTCATGCATTCAATCACCTTTCCAAAACTTATGGACCTATAATGACTCTCAAGTTGGGTGCCTTAACCACCATAGTGATTTCCTCTCCAGAAATAGCCAAAGAAGCCCTCCACAAAAATGACATAATCCTCTCAAGCAGGAAAATCCCTGATATATTATGGTCATCACTTGAGGACCATTGCAAAGTTTCAGTCATATGGTTGCCAACATCGGCTAAGTGGAGAAGCCTAAGAAGGGCTTGTGCAACAAAAATATTCTCACCTCAACAACTAGACTCTACACAATTCCTCCGCAAAAGAAAGGTTCAAGACTTGCTAGATAATGTGCAAGAATGTTGCAAGAACGGTGAAGCCTTGAATATTGGCGAGGCTATATTTAAAACAGTCCTGAATTCCATATCAAACACTTTTCTTTCTGTGGATTTGGTTCATTATAACAATGGTTCTATTGATGACAAGTATCAAGATTTTAAGGACATAATAGTTGGTCTTACTGAAGAAGCTGGAAGGCCTAATATTGGGGATTTTTTCCTTTATTCCGATGGTTTGATCCACAAGGTGCACGTGCAAAGACAATAAATTGGTATGAAAAGTTGTATGCAATTTTTGACAGTGCTATTGAAAAAAGAATGCAATATTCAAGTGGTTCAAAAACGAATTCTAGAGAGTGCAGGGACGTGTTAGATTCCCTTTTGGATTTCATTAAAGAAGAGGATTCTGAATTGAGTCGTAACGATGTTCTGCGTTTATTCATGGTGAGTGTTAATTAATTTTAGTCAACTTTCCTTATTATATATTATTCTCAAATTCTCTAGAAACACTTATGAACCCTATTGAAGATTTAAAGTTTTTTTTTTTTTGCTATTTTCTATTTAAGCTTTTGCTTGCTAGCAGTCAATTTCATCGAGACGGATAGGGCTCTCGCGCCTCTCAATTTTATATACATATAATATAATATAACTAATAAAAATAGAAAAAAAATACTTGAACTAATATGTATATATTGGGAAAAAAAAACCTTTTACACTTTTATTTGTATCCTTTTAGATATATCTATATCAAGTTTTATTAATTCTTTCTAGATATATTAGTTAGTTATAACAAAATTGTACTATGATACCATTGAGAGAAATATTTTATATGTTATTTATTTATTTATAATTAAATTTGTAGTCAGTTTATGGTATAGATGTACATAGAAAATTAGTAATATTTAATTAAAATTCTTGAATATCTAAGTAAAAAATTTATAATTTATAATATGACTTTCAAAATATATTCTAATACTAACGAGATTAAACATTGCATACAGTATGATATGATTATATGTATAGAAATTTTTTATATTAACATATATTAAAAATTATTTTATATAATATGATTATGATTATCTTCGGCTCGTTTCCAGTTCGATCCCTGTTAATCGCTTTCATCGCTTGAAACAAACAAGTTCCCTTAAAACAACGAAATTTATAGTGCTACTTGTATTTCTTGGATACATTTTTATTCTTATATATATATATATATATATATATATATATATATATATAGTGTTACTTGTATATCTACATGATGGGCTGACTTTATTCTTTTTCCCTTCATTGATGAATTTTTATCATAATTTGTATGGGAAAAGATTTTGTTTTATTGTTGTAGGGCAGAATTTGGGCCTATATGTCATGATCAAGTTACAAAATGATGTATTATCAATTTTGGAATAATTTGCCCATGATCCTTTCAAATTATCTCCTTTTTCTTTTTTCCATGAGTAAAGGTTCTTTACTTTATTTTAATCTTTAAAATTACATGAATATTTCACTTTAATTTTTTAAATTAATAAATTAATTATTTAGTCATTGAAATTACAAAATATATTTAAATTAATCCCCAATATAATGTATATGGAGACTAATTTGGATTACTAAAATAATTAATTTAAATCATTTTACAAATTCAAAGACGATTAAATTAATATTTTCTTAATTTCACTATAATTTCAATGACTCAAATCAACCTTTATGCTTTCTTTTGCCTAACAAAACATCATTCTCAACTTGGAAATAATTTGTTGAACTTCATTCTTTTATTGATGTCACCAGGATTTATTTGTTGCTGGAATAGATACAACTTCAAGTACCCTAGAATGGGCAATGGCAGAGTTGCTTCACAGCCCAAAAAAATTGCTTAAAGTTAGAGAAGAACTTCAACAAGTTCTTGGCAAAGATGGACAACTTGAGGAGTCTCATGCATCAAAGCTCCCTTATCTTAATGCAGTGTTGAAAGAAACTTTGCGCCTTCACCCACCAGCTCCATTTCTAGTGCCCCACAAGTCAAATGATGATGTAGAGTTAGCTGGTTTCATGGTGCCCAAAAATGCACAAATCCTAGTAAATGTGTGGTCAATTGGGAGGGATTCAAGCATTTGGACTAACCCAAATTTATTTGAGCCTGAAAGGTTTTTGGGAAGTGAAATTGATTTCAAAGGCAAAAATTTTGAGCTTATACCATTTGGTGCTGGCAGAAGGATTTGCCCTGGATTACTTTTGGCTTCTAGAGCCATGCACTTCATGTTGGCCTCTCTTTTGCATCACTTCAATTGGGAGCTAGCTAATGAGATGAAGCCAGAAGATATAGATATGAGTTATAACTATGGGATCACATTACACAAGGCCCAACCTCTATGTGTTGTACCCATCAAGGATTAGTTGTCTGATTAGTGTATTTGATTTTGTATTCATAAAATTGGTTCTAAGTAGAATTGATTCTATCATAATTAATTTAATTATAATTGATTTTAAAATAAAATGATCTATGTTAAATAATTTCTTTAAAAGTGATTCTAATATAAGGGAATAAATTTTCACGAGATAAAAATTGACTTTGATGTCTGAAAACCACGACTAAAATCCAAGGATAAAGAATTGAGAGAATCAATTTTTGGGATCAAAATTAATTTTTAACTCACCTAACGAAAATCCAAACGCACTAGATGAGTTAAAAAAAAACAAAAGCACTTGTTACAACAAAACAAAAAAAAAACACTAGATGTGACGAGTGAATTATACTATCTTTCATCTTTTAGCCACAGGCGTGGCATTGTTGGCACTTTAATTTTATATTTTCTTCATGTAGCAAACAAAAGTAGTTCGGGATCACTAGTAGTTCTAAATACGCAAGAAAGGAATACAAGTTAATTGAAAATAAGATCGGTATTTTTGTTAATATGTCTTCGTCATCTAATGCTTCAAAGTGTTGAAGTTCATTTCGAGGTGGCCTGAAATTGGCTTTGAGGTCTATCTTTTGAATTTTGATTGATGCAAAGTGATCAAATGTAGCAGATTGAAATAAATCGTCCAGTATAAGGTTATATTATTTGGATATTTTAAAATTGAGTAAAGATTAATGTTGATCATTGAAATTGTATTTGTAGTTTATTTTAGTCCCTCAAATTAGGAAACTTAACGATTTATCAGATAATATTCTTAGGAATCTACTTAAATCATCAAAATAATTAATTTGAGCCATTTTATACGACTTTAATTTCTTAATTTCAAAGACTAAAAATTAAAGTGAAGCATACTTATAATTTCAAACACCAAAATAAACTTTTACTCTATTAATTTGGATGGAATAAAATGGTATTTTAAAAAATTTATTTTATACAATTCAATACCCTTATTTTTCATTCCCTCTAATGTAAACATAATGGGATCATATCCTGAAAAAACAAAAAAAAGGGAGAGAGAGAGAATGAGATGATATGATATGGACTGAAATTATATAAATTCAAATTGTTATTATTCAAACTAATTCTAATGAATTTTTCTCTATTTCATCCTTTAATTAATGTTTAGGTCAACATTTTTTTCAATCAACATTTGATGTTCAAAAAATGAAACCAGACTACTCATTTAATTTCATCTACTTCATTTCATTCATCATAAAATATCCAAAGATAGACAACTTTTTAATTTTGTTTTTTTTTTTTCCTTTGTCGTTATCCAAAGATACGCTAAGAGACGAGATCATGACAAACAATTCCATTTCAAGAGTGAAAGCTTTTCTTGGTTCTGGTTTTCACTAAGGTTCGAAAACTGTCAGGATCTAGGGACCAATGTATGGACCGAGCTCCCAAATTTGCCAACGACTACCACCAAATTGGATGAATTGGCCTTTCTCTTCATGAAATATCTTTTCAAAAGCTAACATTGTTGTTTGTTTTCTCCATTGTTACTTTGGAAAAATTAGTTGGCGAAGGATCCCATACTCCCTATAAAGTATAGGGAGCACTACACGCTTGTTATACTATATAATCTCAACAATATTATTTCAAAACCCCACAATTTTAAATATTCAAATACTCTAAATAGGCATTAAAACAACATTTCTCTATAATCCCCCCTTTAAGGCCACCCTCCTCTACATCACTGAAAACTATTACCACCACCCCAACCACCACCCTTGCTGCCATCCTATGCCCTACTTTCCCCTCTGACCGCTGGAATCATTGACAGTGAGGTCGAGAGTTGCAAGGGCTTAAAATCTTTTCAAAGAAGACGCCATATGTCACGAATATTAATTACCACTTTCATTGTTGTGATATGATAGCCACAAAAGATAGAGATAAAATAGTGTAAAATAAATAACATTAAAAATTTATGTGATTAAAAAAAATTAAAGTCTACGTCTATAAATAAATATGATAACTAAATATTTTATTATAGAAATATAATAAAAATAAAACTTGTTTACACACTTTACTAAATCTAAATTTTAAATATATCCAAAATATTTCATAATATTTTTTCTATTGTATACGCTCAACACTTAAGAGAAAATAGATACTTCTCTATTTCCAAATGAAAAACCGACTTGGAATATCTTTGGTTCCTTCACTGATCCATGCTTTTATTTATAGAGCTTCAGAAACTAGGTGCATTAAATGCTTTCACACTTTCGTGCATGCTCTGAATTATTTTTGTCCTGCTGCATTTAATGCTTGTCATCTCATGCTTTTGTTTGCCATTAATGCAATTTGGATGCATGCTACACTTAGGTGCGTATAGCTTGCGGCTATATTTGCCTATTTGTGAAAGACAAAAACAAGCCATCACGTCACATTCATTTTGAAATTATTAATTTCTGATTATAATTTAAGATTAATTTTTACCCAAACACAACATCGTTTTGATAGGTCAAAATTACAAACAACTCCACACCCTTCAACAGAAAGAGAGCAAGCAAAACCAGATCCATTAGTTTAGCATAAACTAAACTAAGCATCATCATGAACCACACCAAGACTACTCATAAAATAATCGAAGCTTAACACCATACACATAAGAACTATTAGGAAAGACATCTCCAATTTCCCACCACAGAAGAAGAATATATCACTTTAAAAGACGACTTCAACCTGCTTGGTCTGGCAAAGATTTCGGGGCTGTGGTGGGAAAAATCAATTTAGTAGGAAGTGGAAGTGTTTGTTTTGATTTTTTACTCTGTGAAGGAATGTGTCACTTTGAAAATAATTGATTTTAATAAAAATTTAAAATATTAACTTTTATTTTTTATCTCATATCAATTTTTTTAAACTCATTTTTTTAACATATTTTTTCAACATAAATTAATTATTTTAAAATCAATTCTTTCAACATAAATTATTTTAAAAATAATTCTACCAAAATATAAATCAAATGGATTCATTATCATCCATCACTTTGAGTTTGTTTGGTTTCAATTTTGATATGATTACTTTTAAAATAACTAATGTTGAAGAAATTTATTTTAAAAGAATTGGTTTTGAAAGAATTGATTTATATTTAAAAAAGATGTTAAAAAAATTAGTTTAGAAAATTTGATATGAGATAAAAAAATAAAAACTAAAAATATTAGCTTTCAGTATAATTAATTTTTTATAAAGTGAAACACTTTCATTAGAAGTAAAAACTCAAACCAAACACTTTCTCTTTCTCTTAATTCATTTTATTTGGCCGCAACGTGAAAATCGTTGCAATCCAGTTGTTGCAACCCAAACATGCTATTAGATAGCCAAGAAAAATGATGCCACGTTTATCCCCTTGGTAACTTAAGCAAATAGAACTGTGATGGCAATCTTTTGTCTTTAAGTAACCTTTCCTCTTAATTATTTATTGATACAAGTAAAGATAAAAATAAAAATAAATTTATAAATTATTAAATATATATTATTTATTTATTAGGTCTTGATAAATAATTAAAGAAACAGAAAAAAAAAGTCCACCATTTAGGGACGAACAATTTCCACACAGTAGCACGAACCAAACCAGATATTTTCATTAGAACATTTCAATCATCCATCCAAAATATCTATAGAGCTCCCACCGTGGGATGCGTTTGTTTCTGATTATTTGGATAAATAATTATTTTTTTCATCCAAAAATATTATTTTTTATATTTTTAAATAATTTTAAAAAATAATTAAAATTTTAAAAAAATTAATTTTTAACTTTTTTTTATTTACAAAATTTAAAATTAATAGTTTCTAAAAAAAATTAATTTTTAATTTTTTATAATTATATATAAAATTTAACTTTTATATTCACTTTTTTTTTAATTTGAAATAAACACAATCCACAACAAATGCCAAGCCACCATACCCGTCCATTGCATACGTCCTTTCTTAGCTAAATATCTATAGTCTTTTCCATGGTCAAATAAAAGAAAAAGCAAGGGAAAACGTCATATCAATCAAAACAACAAAAAGAAGTACCAAAAAATAAATAAATAAATAAAAAGAAACACCGATTCCATGCGTGATCACAAATCGAAGCTCTCGAAAAACACCTTGCTAATATCCATTTCAGGAATGATTAAAGAGGTTTAAAAACACAGTACAAAAAAGGAGGTTTCAAAACACAGCGAAATCTACCATAAATGGTGCCCCCACGCAAAACTAATAGATTAAGAAAGAAACAACGCCACCCACCTCCTCACACCACAGCCATCCAACCAACACAGAATTTAACCAAGAGCAAATGATTGCCGGCCATATCTCGCTTATCAATCAACGAACAGTACTCCCTCATTGAAGCTGTTGATCAAGCCATGGCTAAACATAATTCATGATTGTAGGGTGAAATTCACCTACCTGTCAAAGCGACATTTAACCTCCCCTAAAATGTTCAACATGTAATGATGATATAATGATTTTATAAATTCATATAAGCTAGTTTATGGTTTTACAAACCCAAAAATTTTCTTAGCAAATTTTAAGAATAAAAAGAGGTCAAAGTGTATTTCCCAAACACACTTAATAGAGCGAGGTAATCCATTTTCACAACTCTAATTTTAGTTGGGTTTTATAAAACTTCTTTAGTCTTAGCCTCTTTTTTTCTTTCTTAAAAAATCTTTGCAAATTCTTGCTTTGATATAGCAAATTATCCAAAGAAAGTGGAAGTTAGTGGTTCTTCTAAGAAATCAAAGGAGACACAGGTTAGAGAAGATTTGGTTCATCTCAAGGTTGATTCAGATGACACATGTCGAAAAAAAAAGTCACTAAAAATTTGGATAAATTACATTAATTTTTTTTATAGATTAACTGATATTACATATAATGCTTTTAGTATAACATTCATAAAATGCACAAAATTATATTTTATAAAATATAAAGATATAAAATATAACATAAAGAGGTTTAGTTTGTCTTTAGTTTGTCCCTGCCCCGCCAATGACCAACCAAAAACCCTAATAACTCATTTTTGTCCAATATCATGATACGCAATGTACTACTACACTATTGATTAGCATTTAGGATTAGATAATATGACTTTTTGTTAGTCAATTTAATATTTAACATAGACAAATGAAAATGTTTGGAGCAAAAAAAAATTTTTAGTAAGCTCTTTTTATAGATATAAAATATAACATTTTGTATTTAAACACATTTATAATAAATTTTTTGGATAAAAATAATAAGTATATCTTAAATAAAATTGATAAAACTTAGCTTATTTACAAATATATTTAATATGACATGTGGCTTTTTTTTTGGTCTGTTAGATTATGTTTTTCAAGATTGTTAGCTTTACTTTCAAAATGATGAACTTAGCTCGACTATAATAACTAGAGCTTGATTCTTGGGTCAAATAAATAGAGGTTTGTTTACGTCAGAATAAATATAGCTTAGTGAACTTCAAGATATTGGTAGTCTTGGCCCAAAAAATGGTACCCTTTGTTTTTAATTTTCTGGACATCTTTTTCTTTGTCGTCTGAGACCTTTTCACTCTTTTTGGTGAGGTGATACCCCGTGTTTGTTTAGGCCATTTTTCTCACTGGCTTACACATATGCGGGCTGGGCTGGCCAAGGGGGAAAAAAAATTTTGTTACTTTAGTTTTTTTTTGAAAATTCGACCCGAAAAAGGAACTTTTTGAGAACAAATTGATTGAGGTTTAGAATCATATTAAATTATCATCCCGATTGAACAACGGTATTTTGGTCTTATTATTAAAAATATTATTTGTCCTCATTATTATCAAATATTATACATCTCATTCTATTTGATTCAATGTGGATTCAGACTGAATAGGTAACAATTCAATGATGGGCAAAATGTGAGTCAAATTTCAATGTATAGTGAGGACAAATAATATAACTCTATTATATGAAACGACCCTTAACCAGTGTGTCGAGGCTAGGAATTGAACAGCTTTAAGACCCATGACCACTATCTACCTACTTAAATTTATCTACATAAGGTATTAGTCATTGGATCCATTAACTTATTAAATGGAAAGACAAGAAAATATATATTAAATTATTAAATGACTCAAATTGGGCAAGACAATCTTCAATGTCGAGTCCGATTTCCTTTGGTATTTGAAAATGTATACGCGCTTCCTTTTAATATTTGAAATTAAGAAGTTTCAATTTCATCTGAAAGTTACAAAATGTTATTACAATTAGTCATTTTTATGATTCAATTTAATCCCCATAAATCATAATGTAGGGATTAATTTGTACATTTAGGAACTAAATTATTATTTTCTTAAATTTTTATTCTTAATTTTAAATATTAAAGTGAAACACATGTATAATTTTATAAAATAAAATAAGAGTTTAATTTTTATACATTATAGGATAAAACTTTTTTAATTGTTATCACACATTGCCACATGAACAAAAATGGTGAAGTCATATACTACTAAAAAGTCATCCAAATATAATGATTTGATTGGATTACACTGTGTTGATATATGGAAATTAAACTTATAATTTTTTTAATTGAATTCATAAAATAAACCTTAATTTTGTTTTATTTTATTTTATTTTATTAGTTAGAACCTTTACTCGTTCCTTCAGCACCAAAGCAACCTCTTGAACTCTGACAAAAAAAAAAAAAATCAAAGAAACCCTAACATTTCTAACTCACTCACCCAGCGCCGTTTCTGAGTTCCTTCCTTCCCAGTTTCCAGAATCTCTTTTCCTTCCATTCATCAATAGCGACTGCGTCGCCCTTCTCTTCCAGGAATCGTGTCCTCTGATTTGTGGTTTCGGGTATGTATGTTATCTAACTTGTTTGATTTCTTCTGATTCCATGACCATGTGTCTTGAAGAAAACAAAATAATCTCTTCTGTTACAGGATTGCACACTGTAACAGGTTGTTTTGGGTGCGTGCTGAGTAGTAAAGTGATAATTTGATTGATGTGAGATGATGGATTGCTTGTTGTTGAAATTTCATATTCTAAATTGTTGTTGGAATTTGCGATTTTTCTATTCTGAAGGGGAGGTAAGGGGTTTGTGTTTGGCTTATGTTATGGATGATGTTGGGTGTGTGTGTGTGGTTGTGATGTGGACAGGGGCGGCGACTGGTGGTGTTGTTTGTAGTGGTGGTGGTGGTAGAAAGAGGTTGGGAAAGAAAATAGAATTAAATTGAAGAAAATGAGTTCAGACAGTGTCAGGAGCCGGAGCAGAAGCAGGAGCAGGAGCCCAATGGATCGTAGGGCCCGCTGCAATCGATTTTCCTATCGTGATGCACCTTACAGGCGAGATTCACGTCGCGGGGGTTTCAGGTTTGTTTTATTTTTTTTGGATTTTAGCTACTTATTTATTGCTTGCTTACTTTGTGTACTTAATTTACTGGTTGGTTAGGCTATGTTTGGATTGGTGGTAAGTAGTGGAGTGGTATAATTATATCACTCCATTGTTGGGATAATTTACATTCCATCCATTCCCGCCAAGTTGGGAGGGAAGAAAAATAGAGGAATATGATGGAATTGGATGGAATGAGCTCTGCCCATTTCCACTGCTCTCCATTTAATTTTGTTGTATGCAATCGGTGGAGCTTATTGCAATTCCATCTTGCTCTATTCCACCAATCCAAACAAAAGGTTGGGAAGTCAAACAAATTTACTTGTGTCATTCATAAAACCTTAAGGGCAAATTACACTTACCTCTCTTGAGGTTTGATGAAATTCACCCTGGTTCCCTCTATTTGTTTGGGTGACACTGACCTTCCCTAAAGATATTGTTCAATGTGCAATGGAGGGTAGGGCAGTGTAATGATTTTATAAACTCATGAAAGGTCGGGGTGATGATTTCACAAATTCAGGGACCTCTAGAGCAAATTTTGTTCGTAGTGAATTTCACGAAACCTGAGAGATCAATGTAATTTGTCTTTATCTTAAGCATGACCTATTTATTTATTATTTTATTGGTCTTTCATATCCTGTCTTCTTAATCTGCCTGCTGCTTTGATTAGTTCGGAACTTAAATTTTGTGCTTTGCGTCTCAAGTCTGAAATACATCAAGTGTTTTGTTCTGATTTGTTTAACTAGGTAAGTACCTGAGTGGTGTACACCAAGATGTTTGACAACAGTAACACTATTTTCCTTTTTTTCTGTCAGCCGAGATAATTTGTGCAAGAACTGCAAGAGGCCTGGTCATTATGCTAGAGAATGCCCTAATGTTGCAGTTTGCCACAATTGTGGCCTTCCTGGGTATGAAATTTATTCTGTGTTTCTTTAGACCTGATCATGTAATTCAGTGGGGTATGCTGCTTGCTATAAACTATATTGGTTTCTGGTAGTGCAAAATGATTTAGTGAATAAATAAGGATATGGAACTTTCCTTGCTTTGACTTTTATGGGGGCTTTGCCTAATTGCAGTGAGTCTTAAGCAGAAAGTTATTTATTGGATCTAGTGCAGACAAATCTTTATTTACATTCTCTTACTTGTATTTGAATATGCCAGCAAGGCAGAATAATCTTTTGTTGCATTTCTTCGGAAGAATCTCAATCACTAGGAAGTGTACATGTCAGTAATGTCACCATTGCGATGTTCTGCCATATTCATTCTTATGTTACACGGTAGTGTATATGGAACTGAGTTTGTATTCTAGAATCATAATTGGCCTGATGTTGACTTTTAGGGATTCACCTATCATCATTCATCTTATGTTCATTTTTGTTTCTTTCTTTAGTTGTATAAATAATGTGGTTTGGCTTTTGTTCTTGGATTCTAGCCTTCCTTTTTCTTCAGTTGTAGATTTCATTTTTTACAGGATTAAAGCTGTGGGACTTTCTCATGAGAAATCTGCTAATTTGTTAAAAGATGTCAAACATCTACTTTAATCAAACTCTTTTTTAGCGTTGTTGCTATTTGCATGCTGTTTCCTTTACTTGTTTGTTTTTTTCCATCTTCTTGCTCCTGCTATAGTTTATCTAAGCTGATACTGCAACCTATCTAAGTGACATGTTTCAAATGTTTCTTGCGATAACAACCTCTTTCTTTGTTGAAATCTAACAGCAGAATAATATTCCTCCGTCTACAAGAGTGTAATGATAACTACTTCATGTGACCCCTTCGTCTTTTACATTTTCTTTTTGTGGCATTTTTGCCCTCTGTGATCATTCTACTGATGCCACTGCTTCTCAGAATTATAAAATAGCCAATCCTTTTTTTTTTCATCATTTGCCTTTACCTTGCATGAGCCAGGATGTGAGAACTGCAGCTTCAAAAGCTTGATTGACACTGTTTGCTGTTACCAGCGCATTGATAAATTTTAGTTTAAGATATGGATTGTTTGATTTTTATGACTTCCAAATCTAAGCTCTTCCAAGTAAAAAGAACAGGATTATTTTATTAATGTCAAATTTAGAGATCTCAACTTTGCGGTATCTGCTAACCAGTGTTGTGGCTTGAGTGGCTGCTTTTATGATTCAGCTTTTGAATGTTTGATCAGGCACATTGCTTCTGAATGCACCACAAAATCGCTGTGCTGGAACTGTAAAGAACCTGGCCACGTGGCTAGCAATTGTCCAAATGAAGGAATTTGTCATACCTGTGGTAAAGTTGGACATCAAGCTAGGGACTGCACAGTTCCTCCAATGCCTCCTGGGGACTTAAGGTTGTGCAACAACTGTTATAAGCAGGGCCACATTGCAGCTGAATGTACAAATGAGAAGGCTTGCAACAACTGTAGGAAGACAGGCCATTTGGCACGTGAGTGTCCAAATGATCCCATTTGCAACTTGTGCAATGTTTCTGGGCATGTGGCTAGACAGTGTCCAAAAGCCAATGTTCTGGGGATCGCAGAGGCGGCGGCAGCAGTGGCGGCACACGTGGTGGTTACCGAGATGTTATATGCAGGAACTGCCAGCAATTGGGTCACATGAGTAGGGATTGCATGGGGCCCTTGATGATTTGTCACAATTGTGGAGGTCGTGGTCACCTGGCATATGAGTGCCCTTCAGGTCGGTTTGTGGATCGTTACCCTAGGAGGTACTGAATGGATGGCATTTATAAAGTTTACAGTAAGTGATGGATGACATGTATAAGGTTTGCGGTAATATTTATCGTTATTCTATGTTTTTTATTCGAGTCACGGATGATTGAATTTTGTTAGTGCATTTTTTTTCTTTGCTATGGTTACCTTGGTAGAGAGACATGGCAATGATGCCACTCTATTGGCCTTCAAGGACTTGTGATTGTCCTCGTGTTAGAAATAAGAATTTGCTACTGGTAAGAGCTGTGGTATTGTATGACTTGTGTTACCTGATGAGGTTATTTGCTATTGCTCCAGGATAAGTTTTATGGTAATGTTGGCTAGAGGTTTAAATTAACCTAGTTTCAACTAATCTGAACTCAGCAGGCGGCATCTTATGTGGTCCTTGAATAGTTTGTCACCATATGGTTCTCGGTAGTATTCATATTAAAAAAAAAATAATATGAAATTACTCTTGGACCCGTAGTTTACATCTCATCCATTCTTCTTTGGTGGTAGCTGACCTTCCTCACCTTCTCAAACCCAATTCAATTAACCAAAACCCAGAAAACGGCCCTAAGCAAAATCTGATTATGCAATCAGATTCTCCCCTATCCTCGTCATCTAAAATCTAGTACCCGAACTGTACAAACTACAAACATAACAGAGAAAAGGTAGTGGAATTTTCAAGAAAACAAAAATATAATTATCTAGTTCAGGAGCTGTACAATTTGCAAATACAATAAGACAATCACGTGTTACAAAAATTAAAAGGGGAATTGAGAATCAAAGAGCGAGGAATCAAGGGATTGAAGAGGGTTTTTTCCTCTTGTGGGACCAGGACTTGGAGGATGGATATGTGAGGTGGAGTGAGTAGATCAAGCACTTCTAAATCAACAGATAGAGTCATACTATCATCGTTGTCTGTCGTCATCATCCTGCTCATCGGCAACGAAAAGTTGGAACCTTGCTGGAAAATGGGGCAGAGAATGCAAAACAAGCCGGAAGAGAAAGAGGGAGAGGAGAGGAGAAGCAAAGTGATGGTTGGGTTTGGAACTTCACTCTGAGATGTTGAAATTTTTCCTTTCTTAATTTTTACTTTTTCATCATCAATGTTGGTAGCTACCCAAAAATGGACTATTGGTTTTGGAAGAGAAAAAATGGAGTTCCCTGCGGGAGTTGTATATCACCCTCAGTCCCAACTTGGTACTTTTGGGTTGAACCAAGGTGGTGACGTGTTGAAAGAGGGTGCATTAGGGTGGACGACGACGGAGATGGGGTGTGGGAAGGCTGGTGATTGGCAGTGGTGGTGACTGGCGACGAGGTCGGCAGTGGCAGTAGTGGCACAGAAATGGAAGGAAGTAAGAGGGAGATATTGGGAAGAAGATAAAAGGATAAAATAGACAAATTCTCTTAGAAATTACTATTTTAAATATTGAAATCAAAATATTAAATTTAATTTGAAATAATGTTGACCATTAGATTTAAAATTGCATGGTTCAAATTTTGTTACCATGTGGTTCCAAACATGCTGGAACACATAAGAACCTGTAAACTAAACAATATGAGAAGATGAGAAATCCTTTGATATTGAAAGCATTTAAACGATATATATATATATATATATATATATATATATATATATGTTAGTTGTTGGATTCAAATCATCTAATAAAAATAATAATCATTCAATGACTAATAATAGGGGTTTTATAGGTAGACCATAAATATATGAGGTCCATCTAATAATTTGCCAGCAAGTATAGGTACAGAACTTTTCTTTTCTTTTCTTTTTCCATAGCAAAAGAGGTCGTCACCACGCATCAACTTGTTATGTTTGTTTAACATACTTATTTTGTTTAAGCTCTTTTGCAGTATTCTCCAAATGCTAATATATGAAAAGTTTTCCTAATATGATAACCATAGTATAGAAAGAATCTACTCCGAAAGGAAGGAAGGGGTAATCAAATTGCCATGTCCAGGTACTGAAGGAGAACAACTCAATTTGAACGACATAGTTGCAAAGTGATCTCACACATAAAAAGGGTGGCAGGAAAGGAAACTCACAACCTCCTGGTCTTTTAATAAAATAAATCAATGTTACAATTAAAATGAGCAACCAAAATAAATGTTGACTCACCACACATTACAATGTTTTCCAGAAGTTCAGTGCTAGACCCATTTCAGTCACTTTGAAAATCAGAAAAACCAAACCATCAATGATTCTGTTTGGCTGCTCAAGTTGTTCATATATGGTATTAGGAAAATCATTGCATTCAATGACGTGTGGTTCGCGAAATGATTTTATATTGTTGAGAATTCTATTTTTTATTTTCGAAAATTTCAGGAATAATTTTTCCAGAAATACAATATAGAAGTGTTTGATATACCAAGTGGTATTCCCAAAAATATGGTATATTTTTCTAAAAATACCCATCTTTGGTAACAATCCAAAGAGCTCTAGCGGCGGTATGACAAAGTCTGATGTTGGTTTGACGGTGGTTCGTTGCAACAATTTAGATTTTTCGTTTCATAAAACATTCACTTCCCATAGAAATTCAACATTCCTATAATGTAGGATGAGAAAGAAAATTAGGGTATTTATTCAAAATAAAACTTTCCTAAAAACACTTTTTGTCCGTAAATCAAATATGAGAACTTTACATTCCCTTCCTCAAATTTTTAGGAATATAACAATATTCTACGAATCAAATGTCTCTCACTGTAACATTTTTTACAAGTTTTAGGAAATCAAAGCTAGAAAGCTTTGCAAATATCCCTTTTTCTTGTCCCTTAATTATGAATTACCAACTCCAAACAAAAATAAATAAAGTAGGTTTTCTGTCTTTTTTTCTTTTTTCTTTTTATGATTAACCCACCACTTCCTATAAACTTACCAACAATTAAATAAGAAAACCAAAAAACTCTAAAATCATTTAATCAGTTATTTTTAAAAAATTATTCAAATATGAAAATAATTTTTCTAAAAAAAAAGTAAATTTTATCCTAAATAAAATCACATCCAAACACATCTGTATATATAATATCATTTAATTAAAAAATAAATTAATTTATCTAATAATTTGGAATTTTCTCTCCTTTGGACACATCCATTTGGGGCTTCGGAGGAGCTACCGACAATCAGTACGGAAAGCTGTCCATAAATAACGGAGTAACAGTACACTGTCGTACTACCTCATAAACATTTGATCACAACAGTTAACATCTTGTCATTTTTTGTTCAAGTACGATTTCTCCGCCACAATAATATACATGTGGCGCAATCAGAGTAAATTTATCGAGAAAAAAAATCAGATTTAAGTACAATATTTTAGAGTTGTTGCTACATTTTTGGTAGTTGAAAAAAAAAGGGCCCAAGTAAGGCTACACGGCTAGGGGTGCCTGCCACTGTGAAAGGCTTCAAGGCAACTATCCACAGTAAACTCGGCGATAACTAAGGCCCCAAGTCATTGTTTCTCCTTGGACACATAAATTAGAAGGGATGTCATTGGCAAAAAAAAAAAAAACAACATAAGAAGAGATACTTCTTCTGTTATTTATTTATTTATTATTTTTTAATCAAGATGTTAGAAATGAGGAATATGGATAGTAGTGGAACTCATGATCTCCTTTGATTCATTAAGACATATAGGAGTTTACACTAAATTATGGTCACTTGTTTTCGGTATCTATTTTTAAAAGTTTCAATTGAGATATAAATTATAGTATGAAATAAAATATTACCATATTAAAAATATTTATTATTGCATAAGTTAAAAATTGCAACCAACATGACTAGTTGGAGTGGCAGATACTTCTTTCATTTAACCAATGGTCTTGGGTTTAGGTTCTGAGCATGGAAAAACTCCTGTTAGAATGCTCAAATAGGATTGCCTCCAATAAGAGATATATGTGGAAAACCAAAAATAAAAATTGTTTAATTGAACACTTTGTTCTTCAACCTTAGCTAAGGATGGCAATTGGCAGGGGCGAAGATGGAAGTAGGCATCCACTCTTTGCTTCATGCCTCTAGAGTTCCCTCCATTCTCGTCCCCATTCCCACATATTCTTATCCCACGGGGATCCATAGATAATGAAATTGAGATAGTCCAACTAATTATCGTTAATAAATTACTAAATATCTTCACAATGTTCATGATTAAGCTTGAGTTCCACTTCTACACAAAAAAAAAAAAACGTAAACTAATAACAAATTGTAAAAATTATAGATATAAGGAATCTTGTATAAGAATAACTCTTATCTCAACACCATCAAAATCAATATTCTCAAATATTATGAAATATTGAGTCTTTAAATTCTAATATCCCTCAAAGCGAATATCCTCACCAAGTTGAGAGGCATAATCTCTATCTCGATCCTTAAAGTTACTACAAGGAGCTTTTATCCCATCAACATCCCATGGAGAAAAAATCCTTATATTCGGATCCCGATTTGTGAATATTCTCACAAATATCTCAATTGACAAACTCCATTGCCATTCCTAAGCATTGCCAACAATACATGCTACAACTTTTTATTTTAGGTTGTATTTTTTTATAGAATATAATTTTTAAAACAATATTACAACGTATCCCCTCTAGAAGAGATAATATCGAAGTAGCGTCAAAGAAGAGTTGATGTTAGGGATAATATCATATATGTAGTTGAAAAAGTATCTGGATTTTTTCTTTTTCAGTTAGATCTTTTTTATAGATATTGTAACATCTATCATATCTACGTGCTGCGTATCGCCGTTCCAAGTGTGAATATAACACCCAGCATACAAATATTGTCCGTTTTGGAGCCTAACTGGACGCCCTCACGAATTTGCTAACGCGTCTCATGGTTCCACCCTCCTAGTGGGGCTCAGCCTCCTGATTGGCACGATCCTAGCTCTAATACCATCTGTAATGTAACATCCTTCCGCTTTATGAATTGACGCTCCCCACAAACCAACATGGGTCTTTTTAGCATGCTTTGTCCTCACTCACACGCTTCCTAGGAAAATTTTCCAAGAGATCACCCATCCCAAAATTACCCAAGTCAAGCCCGCTCGCTGGAGTTATTTCGTGATGGGCTCTGAAAGAAAGATGCATCTTTGTAGCATAGGTAGTACCAATCAATTCATATAAGCCCTCTCGCTGTATAGTTCCATACCTATATAGACTCAGATCCCTCTCATTCGGATGTGTAATCGGTTCATTCATGTACCCTCCGCTCAAGGCGCAGCCTCCTTGTCCGTGCCTTCTCGTCCGGTAATCACTCCTGCCTGTCCCAGGCGTTACATGTAACATCTAGGCGCGCTACGCATCACCTTCCTCAGTGTGAGTGTAACACCTGGCATGTAGATATTGTTAGATTGTGGAGCTTAACTGGGCGTCCTCATGGATTTGCTCTTCTCTCTCAAGGGAAAAGCGCGTGCATGGGGGGTTATCCACACCCTTAACAGACATGCTTCGTTCCTTTCCCAAATCGATGTGGGACTAGTTCCACCCCTTCTATAGGGCTAGCATCCTCGCTAGCTGGTACACCGATCCCGGGACTGGCTCTAATACCATCTATAAGGGAGGTATCCACACCCTTCATCATCCATAGCTCCAAACCTTCCAAGCTTCCACCAGGTCCTCAACCTTATCCCATCATTGGAAACATCTTAGAGCTTCTTGGAAACAACCCTCTTCATGCATTCGCTTGCCTTTCCAAAATTTATGGACCTATAATGACTCTCAAGTTGGGCACAATAACCACCATAGTGATTTCTTCTTCAAAAATAGCCAAAGAAGTGCTCCATGCAAAGGACATTGTATTTTCTAGTAGGACAGTCCAGATGCCTCTAGGGCAAAGGACCATCACAAAGTTTCAATTGCATACCTGCCCATATCACCTAAGTGGAGGACCCTTAGAAGAGTTTGTCCCACAAAAATATTCTCCCATGAGCTAGATTCTACACAATTTTCTCTGCAAGAAAAAGGTACAAGACTTGCTAGACTATGTGCATGAATGTAGCAAGAAAGGTGAAGCCTTTGATTTTGGTGAGGCAATCTTCACATCAGTTCTCAATTCCATTTCAAACACTTTCTTCTCTCCTTGGGTTTGTTTCATTATCATGCATCTAATAATAATCATAAGTCTCACAACGAGTTTAAGGAAATCATATTTGGCATCATGAAAGAAGTTGGAAGGCCTAATGTTGTAGACTTCTTCCCTGAGTTCCTTCGATTATTTGATCCACAAGGTGCAAGGGCAAGGAGGAGAAATCACTATGAAAAATTTCTTGCATTTTTTTATGGTGTTATGGAAGAAAGAATGCGTTTAAGAGCTACAGAATCTAAGGAATGCAACGACGTGTTAGATTCCCTCCTAAACTTTATCAAAGAAGACAGTATTTCGCAACTGAGCCGCAATGATATTTTACATTTATTTGGGGTGAGTATTTCAATCTACCTTCCACATTAAGATATTGTTTCCAAATTCTCTTGAAATACTTGTGATTTTTGGTGAAGATTTACATTGCACTAATAATATATTTTACTTTGCTATTTTACCGTTTAAGTGCTTTTTGACCAGCACTGAGTAAGTTCATCACTCCAAAAAATAATACGTCAGTCTTAATTAACAACATAAATCTACATGAATGACTGATTGAACTGTATTCTCTTATGTATAAGTAAATTGTGATCCCATTTATGCTCTTTTATTTTGCAGAATTTGGCTTACAGAACAGAAGAATTTCATCCTATATATTAACATATTTTTTGAAGGGGAGATTTGGGTTGAAAATTAAAAAAAAAGGGGACAATCGCCTATAATGTTGATGGTTGAAATTAAAGTAATGCATAATCTTCTGATCATATCAATAGTTATAGAATGAGTGTCTTAATTGACAATTTTTTGAATGTTGAAATAACATTTGCCAACTGAAAATTGTGTGGTTTGGACTTTGGACTATTTAATGGTTTGGAACAACATTATTTTTTATGATGAAAATAAAAGTTAGAGTAAATAATCATTTTCATCTTAATAAAATTTTTAATATCAATTTAATCTAAATTTTTTTATTTTAACATTAATTTAGTCATTTTATTAGATTTATATTTTGATGAAATGACTAAATTGATATTAAAATAAAAATATTATGACTGAATTGATATCAAAACTACAACTATTATGACTAAATTAATATAAAAATTTTATTGGGATCAAATTAGTGTAAAAAATTTTGAAACGATGAAATTGATATAAAATTAAAAATATTAGGGGGAAAAAAGTTGTTTACTCTAACAACTACAAATGGTCACTTTTGGCACTGGGGTTGTAGCTGGTGTTAAATGCATGTCAGTTATGCAATTCACATGGGTTGAAGTAAAACAAAGTAATTTAATTTTATCATTGTCTGGTTATAATTGATCGCATTAATGAGCATATATTATATTTAAGGAGATAATTAATTAATCATTTGGGTTCTTCTTCGTCTTTTAAATTTCAATCATAACGAACTTCTAATTAATGCTGCAAATATTAGTGGGGGTGAGGCACAACTATAGCTTCCTATGGTTTATCCAAGGTCTATCAATTTTGCTTGTGTTGATTTTCCTTTGAACAGACTTCATTTTTACTTGGTGTTACACCAGGATTTATTTGTAGCTGGGATAGACACAACAACATGCACATTGGTGTGGGCAATGGCAGAGTTGTTACACAACCCTGTAAAATTGATAAGACTTAGAGAAGAACTTGATCAAATTCTTGGCAAATCTGGGCAAGTGGAAGAACTCATACGTCAAGGTTCCCTTACCTTAATGAAGTGGTGAAAGAAACTTTGCGGCTTCACCCACCAGCACCATTTCTATTCCTCACAAGGCAAATGATGATGTTGAGTTAGCTGGTTTCACAGTGCCCAAAAATGCACAAATCCTAGTAAATGCTTGGTCAATTGGACAAGACTCAAACATTTGGAGTACTAATCCAAATTCATTTGAACCTGAAAGGTTTTTGGAGAGTGAAATTGATTTTAAAGGCAAGGATTTTGAATTTATCCCATTTGGTGCTGGTAGAAGATTTTCCCTGGATTGCCTTTAGCTTCTGAGGCCATGAACTTCATATTGGCCTCTCTTTTGTATCACTTTGATTGGAAGCTTGCTGATGAGCTTAAACCAGAGGATATGGATATGGGTCAGACTTATGGGATTATATTACATAAGGCTCAACCTCTCCGGGTTGTTCCCATAAAAGTTTAGCTACTAATATAAAGATTCAATTAGCAAACATGGGATGCATGTGATGCTTTTTAATTTGCGGCGTGGTTGAGATATTATTGTTAATCTCATGCAGTAAATGAAGTAGAGTGTGGCATTACATTTTTTTATCTCTTTCCTTTCTGTTTGACTAAATAAGCAAGAGAGTATTTCTCTTAGTTTCCCCTCGTGGTTATTTCAGGTCAAATTTTTCTTATATTAATCACCACTCATTAATTAGCCACATATTCAACTGTAGACTAATTTTTTAACCTTTATTCTTTTCACAATCGACTTTTTTCTCCTCGACCATCATCCATCCTCGGAAATTCACATTTGTTTTTGTGCCAACAGTTCTTCATTTGATCATATCCGGCTATGGGATGCAAAACTCTAAACCTTCCAAAGCTTTGGCCAGGTCCTCTTCCCTCTATCCTATCAGAGGAAACATCTTGGAGCTCCTCGGCAGCAATTCTTGAGTCATTTACTTTCTAAAGCTCATGGATCTGTAATGACTGTCAAGTAGGGTAGTATAACCACCATTGTGATTTCTTCTCCAGAAATAGCCAGAGAAGCATTTCATACAAATGGTACAATCTTTTCTGGCACAAAATCCCAAATAGCATGTGGATACCACTTGAGGAATACTGCAAAACTTAAATGATTTGGATGCTGGTGGCATCAGCTAAGTGGATAAGCCATAGAAGAGCTAGCTTGTGCCACAAAAATATTCTCCCCTCAACAGCTAGACTCCACCCAATTCATCCGCAAGAGAAAGGTTCAAGACTTGCTCGATTATTTGCATGAATGTTGCAAGAAAGGTGAAGCTTTGCATCATTCTCACCTTGAAAATAATCTAGTGATCGAACTTCATTCTTTATTGATGTTATATCCATGTTTATAGCTGGGATAGATACAACATCAAGCACACTAGAATAGGCAATGACAGAGTTAATGTGTGTGACCCAGAAAAATTGTTTAAAGTTAGAGAGGAACTTCAACATGTGCTTGAATCTTATTGAAGAAAATATATCTCTACTCGAACTATCCACATCTTGTTTACCTTGCAAATATCAAAACCGGATATGAAAATTTTACACGAGCAGAATCATCTATGTATAAAAATTCTCTTCATTTTTACAGCCAAACCAAACATACTCGTATGAAAATTCTAACAACAGGAGTAATAAAAACTTGTAATCATCTTACTTTTGTGAATTCTTACACATTTTAACATCAACAAGTAGTAGTGAAAGATTACTTTACCCGCATGAAATTAACTAGACAACTGAGAAAGGCTTGCATTGTGTCTTTTGATACAAGAGAATGCAATTCAATTCACAAGATTAAAGTCATCAGCATCTCTTGACGTAATTAAATCATCTAATAAAAGATGCAACACAACTTACATGTTATGCAATTACTAACATGAGAATTTAAGTATAATTTGCTTCTGCAGATATCATCTTCATTGTTATACTTGCATGGGAATAGCTTGGAGAGGCTGACCCTTATGCAAGGTAAGCCCAAATTTCTCAGACATATCCAAGTCCTCTGCCTTTAGCCCATTCACTAGCTTCCAATCATAGCCATGTAGAAGAGAGACCAACACAATGTGCACAGTCCTATAAGCCAATGGCAATCCTGGGCACATCCTTCTTCCAGCACCAAAGGGAATTAACTCAAAATCTTGGCCTTTAAAATCAATCTCACTCTCTAAGAATCTTTCCGGCATGAACTCATTTGGGTTTGTCCAAATACTTGAATCTCTCCCCATGGCCCATGCATTAACTAGAACTTGTGCATTTTTAGGCACCATGTAACCACATAGTTCAACATTATCTTCTGACTTGTGTGGCACTAATAATGGGGCAGGAGGGTGCAATGGAAAAGTTTCCTTCACCACTGCCCTCAGCAAAGGTAGCTCTGAGATATGTGATTCCTCAAGTTGTTCATCTTTGCCAAGGACATGTTGAAGCTCATTTCTAACATTTTCTAGTTTTTCTGGGTGACGTAATAGCTCTGCCATTGCCCATTCTATGGTGATTGTTGTTGTGTCTATGCCAGCCACAAATAAAACCTGACATGATCAGTTAGCAAGAATACAAAAGATGAAATATCAATAAGATACACTGTAGTTTTTGTTGCTGTAAAGAAAAAAATAAATGGAAGTTGTAACTCTATAGAAATAGCTTGTGGGTGACTTGGATGTTAGAACCTTAGAATTATCAAATAATTCTTGTATGGAGAAATTCTTTGGTATTCAGAGAGCTGTATTTGCTCTATTTTATTTAGTAAGTAACACATAAACTATTACTTAAATATGCAAAAAAAATGGAAGACAACGATAATGCACAAAACTAATACATTATTTATTAAGTGGAAAGCAAATATATTTACTTATTTTCAAATATCTAAATATTTTTCTTCTTGTATGCTGCAGTCAATTAAGATATTTTGGATATGATAAATACAGACTATTATGTGATCCATGTTGGGACATAATAATCTTAAAGCCCAATTATTAATTTAGTTGATCTGCTTGTTTTGGGCTCTGACAGCTATAACTTATTAGTGTGGATAACAGTATAACTCTTAATCTGATGGATTTTCTACCGTTATGCCTGCACTCTGTAAGTCTAATATGTGCGACTCTTCGACTTCCCTCATGTGAAAGAGTAAGAGAGTTGTTTTAGAAGACCTTTTCTCTAAGATTTGCAAATTCTGACAATACTTTGAAAACTAACCTCCATAAAGCTTGAACAGGTATAACTCATATTTAGTATTCTAAGCTGGAAACTTGGATGATGGGGACAATTCTAGCCAGCCACTCTTAATGATTCCCAAGATCAACTTGTCACTTTTTTTTAATGCTAAGTTGCCAATCAATCAGCGTTGGGGATGTTACCAATTCAACGACTTTGTGATTGAGATTCCCTTATTAACATGAGAGTATTATGTTATGAAAGAGAGAAGACAGAAGTAGATCTTATTATAATAAAAAAAAATTCTCTCTTTCTTCTATAATATATTCTTATATTATGGACTAGCATGAGAGAATTCTTATCTAGTCATGGATGACTCTATTATATTGCTTGTACACAATTATCTATATCTTTAATCTTATATATGTGCATACTTTATTAATAAAGTGCAGTGATGTACTTACTGTTTATATAAAATTAATTATATAAGTATTTTATTCTCATGATGCAAGGTGACTTTACTTATTTACATGTTAGGGTATATATAAAGATAAGAGTGATACCATAGAAGAAGAAACAATTGTGGAAAAAAATTATTTATAGCTATAAAATGACAATAGGATGAAATAAAATATAGAGTAAATAATATTTTTGGTCTTGACATTTCCAATTTGATATCAATTTAGTCCTAACCCTAAACATATTAAATTTTGATACCAATTTAGTCATTTTATTGGATTTTCACGTTAATGAATGACTAAATTGATGTTAAATAAAAAATATTATGAATAAATTGATATCAAAATAAAAAATATTAAGATTAAATTAATGTAAAAAATTTGATTATGATCAAATTGATGTCAAAAATTTTATTAAGATCAACTTGATATCAAATTGAAAATGTTAAGATAAAAAAAAATTGTTTACTCTAAAATATACAATATCATTTACTGATCTAAGAATCAAAAAGTATGTCTCTTGCTATCAAAAACATTGAATTTAGTGGACAAGATATATACTGACCAGAAGTAAATGCAATACATGGAGGCGTGTCACTTGAGAATTGTCTTCAAACATAACTTCTAGGACAGAATCTAACACATCTTTGCATGTTTTGGGTTCCATTTCTAGAGCCCTTAAACGTAATCTTTCTTCTACAATACCATCAAATATAGCAAACAACTTTCCAAAATATTTGGTCATTCTTGCACGAGCACCTTGTGGATCAAGCATACGCAAGATTGGGAAGATGTCCACAACATTAGGCTTCCCAGCTTCCTCTGTGATACCGAAAATGATATCCTTGAACTCTTGAGTCTTGTCAGAAGTGTAATGAGCCAAATCCATAGAAAAGAAAGTGTTTGATATGGAATTAAGCACGGTTGTAAATAAAGCCTCACCAATATCCAAAGCTTCACCTCTCTTGCACTTTTCCTTGACATAATCCATCAATTCGTGCACTTTGCTTTGACGAAGGACTTGTGTGGAATCAAGTTGTTGTGAAGAGAACACTTTTGTAGCACAAACTCACCTAAGTGTTTTCCATTGAGCTGAAGGTTGCATCCACCCCACTGAATACATGTGGTGGTCAAGTGATGTAACAGTATCTGGGATTGTTCTATAAGAGGAAATTTGGTCATTTTTGTGGAGTACTTCTTTGGCTAATTGTGGAGAGGAAATAACTATGGTGGTTATGTTACCAAGTTTTAGGCTAATTATGGGTCCATAAGTTTGAGAAAGCTTAGCAAGTGCTTGGTGAGGGTGGCTGCCAAGTTCCAAGATGTTTCCTATGATAGGTAAAGGTTTAGGCCCTGGTGGAAGTTTATGGGATTTGGGTGTTTTGATGCCAAAGTTGGATATGAGGACATGAATTAGAGCACACACAAAGGTAATTAGCAGAACAAGTGCAAGGTAGTCCATGATTATTGGTTTGCAAATCTCATTCCTCTGGCTAGTTTCTATATATATATATATATATATGAAAACACCTAGTGTTGGAGTTGGGCTCCCTTCCTATGTGGAGAAAGTCCAAAGTGTACAAGCTCACTTATGCATCACTTACACAAAAGAGAGGGTTCTGCTAAGGTTGTTAGTGTGTGATCATTTGTGACATATAGCAGCCACAAAAGGAGAGAGAAGAGAGAACACAACCAATCCGTTTTCATTTTTATTGTCCGAGCAGTCGTCGTGGATTGGATTTTTCAAAGTCATCCACCATTGGATTGGCTGAAATTTTAACAGCAAGTTATTCACAGGTGGCTCTTCATTTTGAACGGTTAGATCATTGAAAGGAGGTTTGGAGTGAGATATCAATCTTGCATCGTTTATTTTTGTTTGGAGAATCACTTCCTTAGTTAAAGCTGTCAATGTAAATCGATGTTTGTGAAAGCGTCCACCGTTCAATTGGGCTGAAACTGGACAGAAGTTCTAGATATGATTCTTCATTTTGAACGATTGATCGTTGAGAAGGTTAAGAGTGTGAGGCACTGGTCTCGAAGGCGACCAGGTTTGGGATATTTCACATATTCCTGTTCTCGATTTTGAGTATTGATATTTGGTTGGTTTATATTGTTGTTAGCACAATTTGTGAACTTATTTAAACTCTTTTGTCATTTTTGATCATAGTGAAGTATTTCTTTGATCTAATCAGCTGTGTTTGTATCTTAATATTGAGGAAATTTAGACGTTAAAAACCTTGATGCATATTTCTATTATTCTGATTTATTATGTATGTTGATTGCTGTTATTATTTTGTTAGTATAATTGTTCGTCTTATTACAAGTAGAGAATTTGTGTTTATTTTACAACGTTAAAATCAGAAAATGAAGGCAAGAAGTTACGTACGATGGTGGGTGTTTATAAACTTATTTCTATATTGTTTTTATATTTAGATCTATTGACTTTGGGAAAGTTATTAGGTGCTATTAGAATGTGATGTATTGTCCTTACTAGAAGACTTTCTACAGCGAACAAACGTAATGATGTGGTTATATATAATGATTATGATACTATGCGATAATATACATATATCATATGTAGTGATTAATATAAAGATAATTATGTAGAATGCCGTATAAAAATATCAAAACTGATAACTAATGTTTATGCAAGGAAAAATGATTATGATATGGACGTTGATGTTATTTAGGGTTTAGGGTCCACCTCTATGATATGCAACGAACACTGACAACTGGCATCATGTGGGACACAGACCTCGCTCACACCTGTACATGTTTAGACTTCTTGTGGTGTGAAAAAGACTATAGTTATGGAGGTGGACCACGTTATGGCCGAGGCTTATGGTACACCAAGAAAATGGATAACACACATTGGATATTTAGCCACATTTGACGTGGGTGGCTAAATTAATATGTATTTAGTCACACTTTTTCAACTTTTAATCACATTTACTGAAAGTAACTTAATGATTAATGTGGGTACACCTTATTTTGCCATGTGTATCATAGACAAAATTTAAATAAGCTATCATATTGGTAATAATCAATTAATCATAACACATGCACACATTCTATCAATGTGGTTAAATTAACATGCAATTACCACAGTTTTCAACATTCAATCACATTTATTAAATATGATTAAATAATGAATATGTGATACACATTATTTTATTTGATGTACCATAGACAATACCGGAATAAAATATCAGTCTGGATGGTAACGTAATAATCATAATGGTGGCGACAAAAACGAAGGAACTCGTTCAATTATATATAGAGAGATGTCATGATGAAAAGAAAAAAAGTAAGTTAAATAGTTAATAAAAGGTTAAATTATAATTTAAAAATTTTATTTAATTACATTTATTGACTTGAAAGGCTCTTGCTGCTAGTTTCTTAGAAAAAATGAGCATTTGTTGTCTCGCGACCAGTATTTCCTCGCGCAAGCCTTTATCCAATAAGATTCTCCTATTGCAGTCAGTAAGTGCTTATACAAACTTTGTATGTATACGTGTTACTTTTCTCTATGGAATTTTTTTATTCGAATTGTTTAATTTTGTAGTCTCAACCCGCAATGATTTGTTGACATGCAATTGGTTTATCACTCATCAGTAATACTTAACATAGTAATGAGTTGATCGAGTTTGAACCATATTAATTGATGTTTAATAAATTTCAGATATTGGTAGTTAGAACTAAGAAAACGATGATCGGCTGTACTATTGGCTCAATATTGTTGGGACAAGTTATCTTCTAGTGTTTCGGCCTGAGATGATCCTGCTGAACCTGGTTTGTGTCTTTTTCATGTTTCTTTGTAATGTCTCTACTAAGGTTTCCATGGGTTGGGTTGGGTGGGTTTGGGAAGGATTTTGGGCCCAAACCACTCATTCAATTAGTGAATTAGGTTGGGTTAGGTTAGTTTGGGCAATTTTTTTTTTCAATCCAATTCAATCTAACTCATTCATGAGTGGATTGGTTGGGTTAAACCTATGGATTCAATATACTATGACAATATTTTCTTTCAATATATATAATTGAATATTTATCTTATAACAAATATAATAACGAGAATAAATCTCAATATATATAAATTTAAAAAAATATACATAATATGAGTTTATTGGAATATTTGATTGACAAAATATTATGTTGTTTTGACCCAAAAATGGTTGTTGATCACTTATTTTTCATTGGCTCATTTGTATTTTATCTTAAAAAAATTATAAAAGACATGCGGCAACATAAAAAGATAAACATGTATATTATAATTATTATTATTACTACTTTTGCTTTAATATTAGATGGGTTGGGTGGTTGAAAATTTATAAATCCACAATCCAACTCCTACTCTTGTGGGTTAGGATTTTTTTTCAACCCAATCCAACCAGTATTTGTTTTGGTTGGGTTGGGCCAAAACCTATAGATTTGTTGGTTATCCCAACCTGACAGACACCCTTCTGTATTGGCTTTTGTCCTGTTATTTATATATTTATTTGTCAAAGCTCTGTTTTTGGTTTGTAGCTTTGTGTTGTTGTTTATGTGTACGGTCTTCAGTTTGTTTCTTTCTTGTACCTTTTTTCTTTTTAGTAAGGAGTGCTTGTTTCTCTTTTATCTATACCTCTCGCTTCGCTTTTTTTTTTTGGGGGGTCCACCATTAGGCTTTTACTGGGTTTGAGCTTGTTATTTGTAAACAAAAAAAGAAAAGGAAAAATATCCACTGGCTTTAATATTAGAGGGTCCAACCTTGGGTTAGGCTTATTACCCTTCTGGCTTTTGTCCTGTTTGTCAAAGCTCTTGGTTTGTAGCTTTGTGTTGTTGTTTAAACTTGTAACTTTTTAGTAAGGAGTGCTTGTTTCTCTTATCTATAGAGGCTTTTACTGGGTTTGAGCTTGTTATTTGGAAAAAAATATCCACTGCAAAAAGCATGTTTCTGTGAATTAACACTTTTCAACTTGGGAGAATTTTGAGGATAAATTATTTTATTATGGATATTAGATGGTTAAATAACAATAATATAAGAATTGGGAGAAAATTATCCTTACTATGATTTCCTAAATCTCGGATAATGTGAGATTATAGACGGCATATATCATTTTTGCACTGTGCAGCACAGGAAATAGAGCCTGTGCATGCCATCACCTCATCGTCAGAAACAGGCACATGTCGCTGCGACATTGGGAGCTGGAAATTGGGCATTGTGCAAGATTTTGTAGATGCTCCTGCTGCACGCCACGTGTCGCCTCCTGGTTGTATCAGGGAAGCTCGCATCATGCGAGATTTTGAGAGCAGAAGTTGCTCATCTATCTATCTATACACAATACAGTTAGGGAGTTTTCCAAGGCACTGTAGCATTACTATTCAACTACACACGTGGTGAGCTTTCCGGGTCTTCATCATTAAAAGGTCAAAACATTTAAAAATGTTATTGAGTTTTCCAGCTAGGACTTTTATAAATTCCAAATGACATAGAATAGGTGTGCTATATGCCGATATCTCTGTGTAGACTATATCTATTGGTGACAAGTGAATATGTATTCAATCTATAAATTTTGAGGATATTAATATAACATTAGTTTTAATTTATATTAATACTATTTGATCACTAAATTAAAAGTAATTAGTTTTTCATAATTTTAATAATAATAATATTGAACGTTCATATAAACATTATATATATTAATACATAAATTCTGTAGCCATATTTTATTATTATTAATTTTTGTATGCGTGTGATGTTCTTTTATATTTAAATAGTTTATTTTTATATAATTGTATATGAAAATTGTTTAAGGTCTATTATGAGTCACAACTTTCGACTAGTAAAACAAAAATTAAAATTTACATTGCTTTAAAATATTTTGTTACAAAATCTAAAGATTTAAATATTTGTAAGTGTTAAATGAATATTTTAAATAATTATAGGAACGCAATTAAATAATACAGATCAACATCAATTACTTTATAGACCAAAATCAAAATTTAATATATTATTTAAAACTAAAAATATATTCAAGTTTCTTATTTAATTTTTAGGAATCATTTTTTAAAAATTAATTTTGGAGATGAATGACTAAAATCAATGAGAGAATTGTTAAGGAATTACCATAGATTTAGTGCTCTTGAGAGAGTCTAATTTAATTTGTCACTTCATATATTTACTTTAGCACAAGGTAAAAAAGGTCAAGTTTTAGGAACACAATTAAATAATACAGATCAATATCAATTACTTTATAGACCAAAATCAAAATTTAATATATTATTTAAAGCTAAAAATATATACAAGTTTTTTATTTAATTTTTAGGAATAATTTTTTTTAAATTAATTTTGGAGATGAATGACTAAAATCAATGAGAAAATTGTTAAGGAATTACCATAGATTTAGTGCTCTTGAGGGAGTCTAATTTAATTTGTCACTTCATATATTTACATAAGCACAAAGTAAAAAAGGTCAAGTTTTGATTACTTTGCTCGTGCAACCTTTTCTTAATTTATTGGTTTTGATAATTTTCACTATATTTCATCACAATATGAGTATTTTAACTCCTAGTAGAATTTTAGCTTTATTTAATGTAAAATCATAATTAGTTTAATATTATTTCAACATTGTTTACGATTATTAAACTTATATATTGCTATTATATATATATATATATCTCGATTCCCTTCTATTTGTTGGGATAACATTGATATCCCTTGAATGCATTGTTTATCCATACACATATAATAAAGGAATTAGGAAGAAATAACTGTTTTTTGGTGTCCAAATTTCAATTTCCAACTTTACCATTATTCTAAATTTTTAAAGCAAATGGATAAATGGCTAAAATTGTAAATACATTAATTGGCAGTTACAATTTTAACACACAAAAAAGCAAGCTTCTTAGTGCATTGTTTGACATCCCTTGAATGCATTGTTTATTATGCAATAAAGAGGTGGACAATGTGATAAATTTATAAATTCATAAGAGATCGGTGTAATAATTTCATAAACTCATAAACTTCTTCAGTAAATTTTACAAATAAAATGGGTGTACAAACAAATGAAATTCACAAAATTTAAAAATGACACAAGTGTAATTTATCCTAAAATAAAAAAAAAAAGTAATGTTAGGTGTATAACTTTTATTTACCAAAAACATTACATCATAAATATAGATGTATAAGAAGACAAAACAAGGGAGTGGATCCATCAACATTAAAATATTGAAATAATGAAGAAAAAAAATAATGATGGTGTAATTTTATTATCATGTGTTGTTATACATACATGATTTATTCTTTTAATTAAACTTAGATTTGTCTGTGCATTACACGGGCTCTCTTGCTAGTTTATATATATTGCAACTTGCTTATTGCTATTATGTGGAAAAAGAAATTAGGAAAAAAGGACCCCTAGTCATGTCAGAAGTTTGCTGGTTGCTAGTTTATTTGTATATCTCATGTAACATGTTTGTTAATGCAGTTTGTGTGGCAACCATACCAAGATCCAGCAATTGATGGCCACATTCTAACGATGTGTGGGTTGACCGCCTTTTATGGTCAACTGTTAGCCCACTGATATGTTTAAGACAATAGAGTGGCATGCAAGAACGTGTGATGCGTCAATTGGTTTGATCAGTCAATTCCTTCTCACCCCTTAATCTAAGGGCATCACATAATAAAGACTTACAAGGTTGAAAACTGGCTGACTGGAGATAGAAGCATCAAGAATGGAGTCCCAACATGACCATTTATTGCAAGGACATCCCACTAACAATTATATTCCATCAAATGAATCCGGACTAATATAGACAATACGTGAGAGATTGGTTGTGGTTGTCCCTCAGGTGCAGCTAGACAAGCCAATCCTTCATCACTAGGATAAGCATTCCCATACCACCAGCCATTCGCACATCATCAGTCAAACCAAGCAATCCCATAGCACCAATCATTACCACATCACTTGTTGGACCAGCCATTCCACAATATCATCCATTCCCAATATATGAGCCATTCTCAGTACCAATCATGCTTACAACATTGATGATGCTCGATCTACCGACGTGACTTTGACCTGAACGTGTAGGCTAGTGAGCCTGGTGTACAAGAAGATGTATACGACCCATATATAGCTGAAGAGATGCAACCTGAGCCAAAACTCTCCAGTTCATCATGGACGACATTAATGATGTAGTTGGATAATATAAAGCATGGGATGGGGTTCGATAGCACATCTACATCTGGCGGTGTGGTAGAACCTAAATCTAAATTTGTAGGAGATAATAATGGAGGGAGTGTAATACCCAGTTTTTCAAAATAAATAAAATGGTTAGAAATTTTTTAAACCAATAAAGCGTCGTTGTTGTAACTGTTGTTCTGGGTCCAAATTTCGCTAGTTTCGGACCTACACCCTTGGAGGGCTATATGATAGAGCCATATTCTTGGGACCAAAAGTCCCGGTAATTGTTCCCTAGAGAAAAATGAGTTGAAGAGTGATTTTTAATGAATTTTATGAAACCCTTAAGTACTCCGTTTTTAGTTTACAAGTTTATAAAATCGTAAGATTTTGAATTTAAACTAAAACCCAAGAATTAGATTTTGATTTGTTAAGATTTTGATTTTTCTAATATTTTATTTGAATCCAAATGGGGGTATTCCCTTATTTACATTTATGTTTTAAAGTTAATCACCATTAACTTAAAGTTAAGAAATGTAAATAAGTGGGTAATGAGATACGTCCAATACTTCCAGTATTAGAGCTTCTAGAGCATTTAGAGCCGCAGGCGGTCAACAGAGAGTATAAAAACCTCATTTTGGGGTCTAGAACACTTCAAAATGGTTCTCCCCTCCCTAACGCAAAAATCTCAGTTCCTAACCCATTTTCACCTTCCAAACTCCATTTTCTTCCATTTCTTCAAGTTTAATTGCGAATCTGTCATCCCTAAGGCTTAAAGGTACGTTATTCTCTTGGTTCTGCTTTCATTTTCTTCAATTTCTCTTAGGTTATGGGTGGTTCCCATGCTTCTCAAGGGAGAAAAGTTTTCTACCTTGTTAGAAAGGGGTTCTTAAGATTTTAGAGGTTGATCTAAAGTTCTCCTTCCATGATAGATAGAGGTATTATTTTCACTTCCAAAGATCTCTAGTGTGGTTTCTTTCTACCCTCCAGGTGAGTGGTTTCACATTCTGTGACTTCTATGTTATGCATTAGAGTTATTTTCATAAAAACTATGATTTATTGCTTGATTTAGAGAATTATTGTACAAGGATTTGGGATTATTATTGGTTGGTATGTTTTGCACTACTAATTTTAGAGTACGAAATTATATTTTGATAAAACTCATGAGACCATGGTTGTTGAATTGATTCTATGTAGAATTGATTATATGTGTAACTATTAGAGGATTTTATGATTGTTTCCTGGCTTTCTGGAACTTATTTATGTTTATGCTATAGTTTTATACCTAGATACGAGGTTTAGAGAAAAATGATTGAAATGATGGTTTAGACTCTATGATTTAGAACATGATATTGGGTTTTCCTAGTTTATGGTTGGAATTATGTTTAACAAGTTAATAGTTTGAATTTAAAGAATTTTGATGATTGAATGATGTTTTTGATAATCAATAAAAGAGTTTGAGAGCGTGAGTTTCCATGAGATTCAGAACGGTGGCGGCTACTACTTGTGGAGGTTTGGAATCTCAATCTCCACAAAGGGTGATCCCTTGGACATGGTTCCACGCCAAGTTATGCTAAGGTAAAGTTTAGAAGTGAATGAATTAAGTTTTCATAATAGAACAAGCTTGTTGTTAATAAGAAATGATATAGAGATTCAACATAAAAGGATTTTAGAGCATGAATCTTCGTGTGACTTGAGGCGTTGGCGGATACATATTCTGTGGACTTGAAATCACTAAGTATGGTTTCATAGTCTCAATTATGCTAAGGTCAAACTTTAGAGTTATAGAGATTCAGAGCTCTAGAGAATAAAATGGTTTTAAGAAGTTTTGATTAATTTCCGTAAGCTAGGAAACGCCGGTATTAACGCAGTAAATCGTTAACCTTGGTACCAAGTATGCCCGGTTAGAGTATTCAAGAAGGAACCTAGTTAGGTGCCATTATTGTCATCCTGGGATGACGATACGTAACGCAGATGTGACAGAAATTTAAGAGAATTGATTGGCACATTGGGACGACGATACATAATGCCAAGATGTGTCCAGAAATTTCTATTTCTCTAGAAGCTATGTTATTATGAGTTGATCTAATATCAAATACGAAAGTTAACTAGTGGAATGACTTTTGAATTGATAAAGTAGTCATTAGAAAGTATGAAAAAGTTTATGGTTTTAAGCTTATATGATTTAGAATGAAAGTGAATAAAGAAAATCACTTTTGAATTGGCGAAAGTATATAAATATGTAAAAAGGGGAAAAGTGATTGTAGACAAGAAAATGAATTAAAGAAATTGCTTTTATTGATTTCATGAAAGGATGATTTGAAAATATATTTATATAT